>CM061920.1:38981448-39099217 GCA_031002005.1 Vandiemenella viatica | reverse complement strand
GCTGGCCACATGGCAAATAGGGTTTATTTTGATGTTACATCGGAGAGCTTAAAAGTTTAAAATAATTTTTCCTTAAACTTGATTCATCCAAAAATTATTAGTCGGATTTAGATGAAGTCCTGAGTAAAGTGAAGCCCGTTTAATGCTCGTAAAATAGGGCATGTTTACTTTTGATTCAGCGTTTTAATGCTGATATATTTAGATAATTTTTGTTGAACACGTTTCACGCAATAATTTACTGGTTACATTTTGATAGGGTTTCAATTAAGGTAGAGCCAGAGCTTCCAGGAGTAGAATAAGATACATTTTATTTTGATAGGGCGTCAAATGGCTAAGGGATTAAAATAACTGTGTCCATAAACCAGTATCGATTGAAGGCTAGTAACGATTTACGAGCAACATGGTATCATTCAAAGGAATGATGTTAGTTTGCTTTGGACTCCCTTCTTGCAAAAAGAATTTGCATTTAGTGTCTACAGGGGTCATAAATCACAATTTTCTCTATCATTTGAATTTAAGAGGGTGATGTGTACTCTGACAGTCCATGTGAATGAAATGGCTGGCAACTGTTAGTTTGATAATAGAACCAACGAACCAGAACACATTGCAAAAGGAGTGGAAAGGGGTTAAATATCATAAATTGGTTGGAGAGGGTGATAAATTATTTAAAATTACTCTTGGTAACTTATTCCAACCCCTGACCCCCTTCCTATGAAAGAAAATCTTCCCACACCCTTGTGCCTAAAATAGAGTGTAATCTTGCCATCTTTTCCCTTCTATGCACTACTCCTAATTCGTAAACCATTATCTTCACATGCCTCATCATGCTTATTACACTGCCATCCTCCTCCAGCTCCTTGAGCGTATCGGTTGCTGATTGTGTTATGCGGTGATATCCAATTGCGATTGAGTGCACGCCCTGGTCACGATTTCCCTACACACTCATCTTACCCCTTTCCTGCTCTCACTTACATTTGCCATCTGCAAATTTTTGCCTTAAATTCTTTCAACGTTTTTGGTACATTATTCATCATTACTCTTGGTAACTTATTCCAATCCTTCGCATCCTTACCCAAAAAATAGAATCTTCCTACACACTTGTGGCTGAAATCGAGTGCAAGATTGTGGTAGCGCATTACTTTTAATTCTTACACCAATATCATTCCATGCCTCAATACTTGTACACTCCCATGACCCTCTTTACCATCCTCCTGTCTTCAAATAAATCCCATTCCAGCTCTTTTATCACATCTGTTACTGACTGCATTCTGTGGTAATTTCCAGAAACAAATCTAGCAGCCCTTTTTATTTCACTCTCTCCATCTCCTATATTTGATACTCAAAATGTGGGTCCCATACTATACTACCATACTCAAGCAATGGTCTGACCAAAGTTTTGTAACCCAATTCCTTTACTTCTCTCGTACATCCCCTCAGCATTCTCTCCAACATGTGCAGAATTTTGAAACCTTTTTCTGCTACCTGACCAATGTGTCCTGCCCAGTTAACGTTGTTATCAAATGTAATGCTAAGATATTTACATTTCAATTCTTCAACAAGCAATTCATTCCCCACCTTGTAATCGTAATCAACCTTTAGTTTCATATTTATGTATCTAATAAGCTGACTCTTCTTTGCATTCATCTTCATCCCATGTTTACCAACCCAACTAGATATCCTATCCAGATCACCCTGCAGCTGTTTACAGTCCTCTACTGTTTTGATCCTTTTATATCATTATATCATCTGCAAACAATCTAATTTCTGATAGTAAACAATCAACACAATTATTCATTAGAATCTGGAATAGCACTGGTCCCAATTCGCTACCCTGTGGCACTCCCATTTTTACTTCCACTTCTTTTGATACTGCATTTCCTACCCTAAATTTCTGTTATCTACCTTTTAAAACTTCTTCTGTCCTGTAAATCTCATCCACTCCAATAGTTTTTACCTTATTTTATGCCATTTTATGGCTCACTCTGTCAAAAGCCTACACTATCAATTTGGCCTCCCTTGTCCATTTCATCTGAAATATCTTGCATATATATCCCACCTACTGAGATTCACATGAATATCCTTGCCTAAAGCCATGTTGCTTACTTGGAAACCACTTACACTCCTCCCATATATATCTGATGTGGTTTCATGTCAATCTCTCCATTAATTTAGCTAAAACTGTTTTCAAACTAATTGGCCTGTAATTTTCGACTCAATTTCTCACCCCTCCTTTATGTACCGGCACTACTATCACACTTTTCCAGTTCTGTGGTAAGCAGCAAGTATCCAGACACAATTTAATTAATGTTTCAAGATAAGGTACACTGTCACATATGGCTATCTTTAAGATATCTGTAGTAATATTATGTTTTTTTCAGCTTTCTTATTTCCTTCATGATATCGTCAGGATGAGTTTAAAATATTTTGATCTGTTCATTTCTAATTGTGTTGTTGAGCTCATAATCTTAGTTAGACCCTCCAGTTTCTGATTCATTGTCCCTAATGCTCAAACTAAACCAGTTTCTTAAAATCTCTGCCTTTTTCAAATGCTCAGTAACTTCTTCTCGATCCTTATCTATAAGCGTCTCAACACCATCCCTTCCCCACGGTTTTCTTATATAGCCATAGAAATTTCTAGATGCATCAGTCAATAGTCCCCCTGCACTGACAATACTCATCATAAACCCTTCTTTAGCCACCTTCTTATTAAGTCCTTGTTTAGTTGTTTTAAATATTCTGTACTACTCTGCCGTCTCTTAAGTCATGTTATGCTCTCTTCTTACCACTCTCTTTGACCTCCTCACCTCCCTATTATATTACACAGGTTCTCTACTTCTCTTTATTTTCTGTTTTGGAATAAATTTTTCTTTCCCCTTTCTTATTATCTCCTTGAACTCTTCCCACACAGATTCTACTGTATTTGTGCCTTCCTTCCATTTGCAGAAACGTTCTTTGAAATATTTCTTCAAATTCGAAATTTGTGTTTCATTATATTTGTACCTATTTCCCCCTTCAATTTTGGCTTCTGGTTTACTGAATCCTCTAATATCTACCAGAACTGTTTCATGATGATCACTTATTCCTTCAGTTACTTGACACCCCACAAGGTTATCATCAGGCTTTATTAGGAATATATCCGAAATATTTTGTCCCCTAGCGTTCTGCTCCACCACTTGTGTAAATCCTCCTTCCCTTATTAGGGTATTTGGAGATCTCTATTCCCTTGTGTTATTAATCTTTTTTCCTACCCAGTTTATACCTGGTAAATTTAAATCCCCACCAATAATGACCATTCTATTCTCACCTCTGAAATCTGAGTATGAATTTAATTTCTCCCCAAGAGCCTCATCTTCATCTGTCATTCTTCCTACTTTGATGCCTTCCAACTGTACTTGATACCCAGAAACAGGGTACCATATTTCACTGCCACAGTTTAGTAACCCAATTCCCTTGCTTCTGTGATATGTCCCCTTATCAGTCTTTCCAACAAATGAAGTACTTTGAAGCCTTTCCCTATTAACTATCTACTGTGTCCTGTGTGAGTTTGTTTTCAAAAGCTATGCAAAGGCATTTATATTTCAAGTCTTCAACTGGCAATTCATTTCCCACCCTAAAATTATAATTAACCTTTAGTTTTTTCTCCTGTGTGCCTAATAAGCTTATGTTTCTTTGTATTTATGTTCATCCCATTAAACCTACCTAGCTGGATATCCTGTCTAGATATCCCTGCAGCTGTTCATAGTTTTCTACCATTTTGATCCTATTATATGGCACAAATTTATCTGGAAACAACCTAATTTCTATATAAAACTGTAGGTTTTTTTCAGCGTTGAAAATGAATAAAATCTCAGTTATGAGTATATATACAAACTGCGGCGCCAATTTATTGTGAATTATTTTTTAAACTGATTTTATTGTTTTCATTAAAGGCTACAGACAGAGACATTCTAGTTGTATGTTTATTGCAGAATGCAACAGCTAGTGGTTTCATCTTTGGTAGTTATCACCATACATTGAGAACTTCATTTAATGTTCCGGCGTTATGTAACGTTAAAACATGAGATATACCAAACAACTCAATTGAGTTTCTAAGCTTTCTCACATCACAAAAGAAAGTGCACTAATAACTTCCAATATGAGGGCAGTCTTGTACATTCTTATTCTTTATGATAGATTCTTCTGTCTAGTGATACTCTTGAGTTAATACAATAATACTAAGGAAAAAGGAAACAGCTTTTTTGCGAAATAAATAACAAAGGATAGAGAAAATAACTCTTCACTCACCAATGTTGAAAGCAGCGACAAGTGAAAAACATAAATGATGAACAAAAGAGCCTACAATATGGTTCATGAGGTGTGCAAACACTGAAGTTTACCACGTGATTGGCTTGGAAAAAGACTAAGGTAATGTATATAAGTATAGTATCTGGGTGACCAATCTTATGCAAAATTTTGAGGAATGTTTGATTGAAGTAAAAGGTTTTTTTGAAGGCTCCCTAAGCATTTTGAGGGGCACAGTTCCTTGCTCTAACCAAAGAGAAGCTTAGGCTTACTGGTACCTGAATCTTCTATGAGATGATGTTAGAGTTGTTTCCGAGATACCAGATACAAGAATTACTCCTTTTTTGTTGTTGTTGTAAAATCATGTTACAAACTTGAATAGCAAAACGTTATCTACATGTGAAATTTCATCCAAATCGCTAGAGAGATTGTCTGGTTTAACACCTCATAAATTATTTTTTGTATGAATTTTGGAGAGACTGTACTAGTCTTTTCCAACGAAATGTCAACCCCTCCTTCATATGATGCACTCTGTTTCCACTGCCGTGGCTCTGGGGACTGAATGATTCCCGGTAGAAGGAGTCACCCACTGCTTGCCATAGGCCTCCAAAAGGAGGGCGGAAGAACGGGGAATCGTGTAGGGCACCTTCTTGCCCTTGGGGTTGGAAACGGCCCCTAAAGGCTGATGAATCAGAAATGATCAACGGCATGGGGATGCAGAATGCAACAGGAAACCACTGCATTAAAGACCCAAAGGGTATCCCGGGGACATGTAATCCTCTAAAATTACATATATCATGATGGCTTCTTACTGGGTAAAATATTCCGGAGGGAAAATAGTCCCCCAATCGGATGTCCGGGTGGGGACTGCTAAGGGAGGAGTCATCAGAATGGATAGAAACATTCTATCAGTCAGAGCGTGGAATGATAGAAGTCTGAATAGGGCAGGTAGGTTAGAAAAATCTGAAAAGGCAGATGGAACAACTTTAGCTAGAAACCTCTTTTAAGTTCAGACGATAGAGCCAACCAATGGAAGAAACCGTATGATGGGGATGACTTGAACAATAGTGTAATGGAATAGGAACATTGATCACTTAGGAGATTCTGTTTTAAGGACAGAATTTAATAGAGATCTGGATTACTTGAAAGAAAATAAGGCAGTTGGAATAGATGAGATCCCAGCAGAACATCTTAAATCCCTTGGAGAAGAAGGAACTGAAAGGTTATTCAAGCTGATACCAAAAAGTTATGAATCAGAAGAAATTCCAACAGATTTTAATTACAATATCGTCTTCACCCTTCCGAAGAAAGCACAAACCGACAAATGTAATTAGTCTAATATCACATTCTTCAAAATTACTCAGCAGAATATTATTCAGAAGAATTGAAAGATTAGTAGAAGACATAGTAGGTGAGATCAGTTTGGGTTTAGGAAAAATCGCGGTACAAGGGAAGCAATTCTGGCTTTAAGATTAATACTTGAAGAGCAGATCAAGAAAAACAAAGTTACTTTTATGGCATTTGTTGATTTAGAAAAAGCTTTTCATAATGATATGTGGGACAAGATTTTCAAAATTTTAAGGAAGGCGGGTCTAAAATATTGAGATAGAAGAATATAAACTATATAAGAATCAAGTCGCTGTAATAAAAGTAGAGAATCATGAAGGGCAAGCATCAGTTAAAAAGGGTGTGAGTCAAGGTTGTAGCCTATCCCTGTTAATATTCAACTTGTATGTAGAGAAAGCAATAACGAAAGTAAAAGAAAAATTTCCAAGTGGCATAAGTGTTCAGGGAGAAAAAATCAGAATGCTACGATTTGCTGATGGCTGTCTTGTTAGCAGAAAGGGCTGAGAAATTACTGAATGGAATGAAGTAAATATTGAGGGAAGATTTTGGACTAAACATAAATCAAAGCAAGACTAACGTGATGAGATGTAGCAGAAATGATACCAATACTAGTAGATTAAATATAAAAATAGGATCAAATGCAATTGAAGTAAATTCTGTTACTTGGGAAGCAAAATTACAACCAATGGCTGAAGCAGGAATGATGTTAAAAACAGAATAGCACTAGCAAAAAGAGCCTTCATTAAAAAAGAGAAATCTCTTAGTTTCAAATATTGATCTAGGAATTAGAAAGAACTTTTTAAAACTCTATGTGTGGAGCACAGCACTTTACGGTAGCGAAGCATATACTTTAGGAAAACCGGAAAGAAAGAAAATTGAAGGAGTTGAATTGTAGTGCTACAGAAGAATGCTGAAAATTAAGTGGACAGACAAAGTACAAAATGTACAAGTTTTGGAAATGATGGATGAGGAAAGAAGTTTGTGGAAGAAGATGACAGAAAGAAGAGACAGGCTGGTAGGTCATATTTTGAGACATGCAAGATTGGTTAATTTGCTGGTGGAGGGAACAGTCGAAGGTAAGAACTGTAGAGGAAGACAGAGATTAGAATAGATGAAGCAGATAATTGAGGACATGGGTTGTAGGGGATATGTAGAGATATAAAGATAAGATTAGCACAAGATAGGAAGGGATCGAGGATTTCATCAAGCCAGTCGAAAGAGTGATGAGAGCAATAATAATAATAATAATAACAGGTATTTTAGGTGAAATTGACAAGGGGAGGCCAAATGGAGAGTGCAGAACTAGATCCATCGATCAATGAACATTGATCGATGAACTAAATTGGCTAGTTACCCGAGAAAATTTTATTCAAAGTAATTTCTAATACAAAGCACCAACACAATCATTCATTATAATAACAGATAGCAATGGTCCCAAAACACTATTCTAGAGCACTCTTATTTTCACTTCCACTTTATTTGATGCTACATTTCCTACTACAACTTTTTGCTTCCTACCTTCTAAGAATTATTCTATCTATGAAATCACTTTTCAGCCATTCCAATAGTTTTTACCTTATTCACCACCATTTTATGCCTCTGTCAAAAGCCTTTGAAAGATCTAGTTCTATACTATCCATTTGGCCTCCCTTGTCAATTTCACCTAAAATATCGTGCATATAGATTGATAACTGAGATACGCATGAGCTGCGATGTGTCAGAGAACAAGGGAATTTGATTACAAAACTTTAATATGAACATTGTTTGAGTGTGGTGATGTTGTGTGGGACCCACATTTTTGATATCTAATACTTGGAAGCTACGTATACAACTAGAGTTGTCTGTGGAAATTACCACAAAACACAATCAGTAACTGATACGATAAAAAAAAAGCTGGATTGGTATTCATGGGAAGATAGGAGGAGGGGAAGGAGATTGTTGGGCGTGTACAAGGCGTTTATTGGTGATGAGGCTTGCAAAGATATTGGTAGAGGAATTAAGCATAGTACAGGGAAGGTAAAATGTAACTGTAATCAAAAGATGACTCTCAGTTACAGGCATAATGGAGTGTGGCTATTACACTTGAGGAAGTAAGGATTCAAAAACTACAACAAGAAAGGTGAAACATTCTCTGGGTTCCAACTAAATCAAAAATTTAACAGCGAAATTCTGAACTTTCTGGAATCAGTAAAATAGTTTATGACAAAATTTAATTAAACTTGAAAGTAGGGAAAATAGATAAATGACAAAATTGGAAAATTGCCACCAATGCATTGGCTATATTATAATTAATTTAAATAAAAAAGATGAGTTGTTTCTTGATAAATCTAATTGATATCTAGAAGGACTCTGATTGTGAAGTAAATATCACATTTTTACTAAAACTTCTATATGCCCCCTTGAACTGTTGCATTTCAGCAGATACTAGATTGGAAATTGAATACTTGTATTTCAGTTTTGACCGTTTTTATGAAAAATATTATCTTTTGACTTATTACACCCAAAAAATATTTTTAAAAACTAAAATGGCCATAAGTTTGCTTTGATGGTTGGTTGTGCTAAAAATCCATTGAAAAAAAATAAAAAATAAAAAAAAAAATAAAAAAAAAATCTAAACATAATTTGCGAATGAATGAGTGTCCTGACCTGGGCAAAAATTACTGTCCATAATAAATGTGCCATGATTGTTACAGCCAAAGATAGGTATAAAAGTTCTGGAACTTTTTATCGTGAGTAATAGTGGTGTTAAACTACTGACAGCCACACTAGAGGGCATAGGCCAGGTGACATTTAGTCAACAAAACACATGAGAAATGACCAAACGAAACTGACTGGCACCTGATGACCATCGTCAACTACTTAGAAAATGTGGATATCCAAATTTGATCACGAAATTCTTTTTCACCACCAAAACAAGCATTTGCTGTCATTTGTAATCATATACCAAATAAAATGAGTTTTTTTTTTTCAATTGTAACCCAATTTTATCATGATATTTGTGTGCATAATTAATTTTTGGCTCATTTAGAATCATAAGAGAATGTTCGAAAATTTTTGTAATGTAATCTGCGGAAATGTACCTCAATATGTGAAATAATTTATTTCAAAAGATTTTATTCCTCAGATACGCTGATTTTTCCAGATGAGATGGAGGCTTGTAAAATTTGCTTACTACAAGTACATTTTTCCAGTTACTCCAATTAGTATTACACTTATTGATGACGAATCAATCAACTTGGGCTTTTGGAGGAAAATTAAAAATAGTTCAAGGTGTACTAAAGATCAAAAATTCTTGGTTCTACAATCGTTATGATCCAAACATGTATGTCTGCTGCAGTTTTGACCCAGTTAATGTTATTGTATTTCGATGTTGTACCTCTTGTTTTCTTCTGACATTTATTTTGTAATTTATATTTGCTTGATATAGATATAAAAGAAGTTGTAAGTTATTTCCATTTCTCTCTTATCTGGGAAAAAATGTTTCTATTGTTTCGTTCAATTGGCAGAGGATAGAGAGATCCTTTGTACCTATGAAATTCTACCAATGCAGGTTTATTATTTAGATTTTAGGTAGAAGGAGATATTTATTTTCCAACATCTGATTTATTATTTTTATTTAAATATTCTCCATGAATAGCTACAACCCACAAAATTATGGGTAGCAGACGGTGCTCTGAACCAAAACTGATTCTGTGCATTTCAATCCCAATTAACACGAGGAGAGAAAAAATGCATATGTACCTCAGATACGGCACCTAATTTTTCTAATCTTATTTCTCCCTTCATTGCGAGTCAAATAGATTGGTTGACGAAGTATGTCATCGCAATCGTAACTGAAAGGTTTAGTTTGCATATTTGCCAATAAATTTAATTGAAACCTACATCACCAGACAATGCTAGTCCAATCCATGTATCAGTTCTAAGACGCCTTCATAAGGCAAATCGAGTGGCTGTTTTATGTACTTCCTCTCTTATGTGAATCATTCTGTGTGAGATGGATACAAAACGACACAATAGCCATCCATCCATACGTGAAAGCATGAGAGTTTTATACTCTATCTCTTTTGTAGGTGTATTAAATTTCTTCAAAATTCGACCTATTATTCTCAGCCTAGAATTAGCTCTGCCAAATGACCAAAGTTATGTTGTTTTGTGGTATTACGCATTTTAAGGAGTCAACCATGTCAATAACTGAGCTTTCTACTTTGTACTTCTGAACAACGGAATCCTTTTATTAGTAATGCACATTGGCTTGCACTTTTTGAAGTGTAGTGTAAGTTTTCATAGATTGCACCATGCCGAAATAACGTCCCGATTGCATTGAATTTTTAAGCAATCGGGTGAATTCCTTACTTCACTATAGATGATTGCATCATCAGCGAACCATCTCTACTAACGATGTCTCGAAAGTAATTTACAAAAATTATACTTCCTTGAGGGTCACCTAATGTACCATCTAGATTAGTATAAGCTTCTCCGTCAAAAACGACAAACTGCGAACGAGTATTTACAAATTTGTACGGATATATTTGAATCTTCACTAAAAGGTGGTTACAAGAAAATTTTTCTGAAAATTCAAAAATATTTCATCAAATTATCATCCTGTATCAATAACTTCCATTATGTCATGCGAAAATGGGTAAAGCTGTATTTCACACGATTCGAAATACGTGCTGGTTCTGTGTAAGAAATTCGTTATCGTCTATGAACTTCGTATAATATACTCAATGACTCTACTGTAAACAGGATCTCTTCGAACTCTTTTAGTAGAAACTGGGATTACCTGCACTATTTTCCATTCGGAAGAGTGAAAGGAAAACAGCGACTGATTCCCAGTTTTTGTTTTAAACATGACAGATAAGCATCTGATTTATACTGTATTTTTTAGGCAGCTTCTGTCAGATTTATGGGGTCATTATTTTTTATTTATTTTTTATGCTAATTAGGGGACGCGGATGGGAAACAAAGCTAATTAGGCTATGCTGCCATTACTCAAAGCCAAGTAGATGACCCTGCGCCAACTCTCTGTCAGATTTAATCTTTAGACAGTTTTTGTTCCCAGGTTTATGGGGCCATTAATTTTTTACTTCCCGTCTAAAGCCTTTTAGGCAGATGTGGCATTGGAACTTCAACTGATTTATGTGATAATTATGTGGCCTGCACATCTTCACGCACTCGGTATCCTCAATCCGGGGCATAAATTTTTGGTAACCCATACAGGTGACCCTCCGGGTCATTAGTTTTTAATTGTTAGTTCTATTTTTGTCCTGCAAAGTCCAATCGCTGCTCTGGTCTTAAAAGCATTCGCACTGCTGCTAGAAACCGGGTTCTACTGCCCTTCCACAGACGCCCAAAAAACCTGTTTTCAGCCCCGCGGACACCCAATACACTGGTTTCTGCGTTTTCGAATACCTTTCCAAAGGAACTTGTACACATGTTTGAGGAGAATGGTAGGTGGTAACTGTAAACAATTGTTTTCCTGGATGTTAAAATACTCAGCGTATATGTTACCGTGAAAGACCGAAATCAGAGAATGTCGACATTCACCGGTGAATGTCAGCAAACACCAAATACGTCAGTGAAAGATCGAATATTTCATTACATTCTTGTACATTCGGACTCTCACCGGTGTATCTCGACGATCACAGATATGCTCTGGTGGAGGTTGAAAAGAGAGGAGCCGACAAAGAGGCGACTGGCTGTTTCTCGCCAAATCCGCGAAATCCTTTGTTCTGGTGGAGTCTCCCGCCAAATCCTGGCGACTGGCTGTTTCCAGCCAAATTCTTTGTGCTGGTGGAGTCAGTCAGCTTTGTCAGTCTTATGCATATGCAAGGTTCGATGGTGAGAGCAAAGTTTTCTTAATTTTTTTTTCTGTTTTCCTGATTTATACATAATGGATACTGCAGTGAATCGTGATCTTTTTCTTGAAAAGTTAAATGTATTAATTGCGGGTAAACGAGAAGACAATTGCTTTTATTTTTCTCGAGAAAAGTACTATAAAATACTTTCGGAAGTGGTTTCTGCTAAAACTAAGTGCAACACACCTTTGGATTACAGACGATTAAAATGTTTTGACGTTTTAAAAATTAATGATGAAGAGAAGTTAATTGTACCATTAAAACCAGGAGAAACGAATATACAGTATTTTGTTACCAATGACGAATTGTTCAGTTTACTATATGAAGCTCACACCAGGATAGGCCATGGAGGAAGAACATGTATGCTTAAAGAGTTGCAAAATAAATACAAAAATATTACATATGAAGTTGTAATGTTGTATTTAAATCTATGCAAACAGTGTCAAATGAAACACAGTGCACCTAACAACGGCATTGTTGTGAAACCAATGATCAGTTCTGAGTTAAACTCAAGATGTCAAGTTGATCTGATAGATCTGCAGTCAAACTCAGATGGTGAATACAAGTTCATAATGGTGTCTCAAGATCATTTAACTGAGTTTGTCCAGCTATGACCTTTGAAAACTAAGAGGGCTGAAGAAGTAGCGTATTCTTCCAATATTTTTAACATTTGGTGCTCCAGCAATATTGCAATCAGATAATGGTAGAGAATTCAGTAATCAAGTCATATCCGAAATATGCGCTATGTGGAAAGATGTTAAGATAGTTCATGGAAAGCCTCGTCACAGTCAAACACAAGGCTCAGTTGAAAGGGCCAATCAGGATATACAGAATATGCTAACTGCATGGATGAACGATAACAATACAAATAAATGGTCAGAGGGTTACCCTTTGTTCAATTTGCCAAGAACACTACATACCACGAAGGAATACGCCAAAGTCCTTATGAAGCCATGTTTGGCATTAAAGCGAAAAGAGGCATAGCATCGTCTTTTTTTGCCTAGCGAACAAATCGCAATTATCGAAACTGAGGAACAACTTGAAGAAATCGCCAATACTTTTGAAACCGAAGAACAGCTTGAAGAAACTTGTAACAGCCCTACTTCTGAAAAAATTTGAGTGGTGGTCAAACCGAAAACAAATTCCAAAGAAAAATATTGAAGAGGACTTGCAATCTACCACGTCTTCACATCAATTTCTGAATGAAAAACACAATTTCTATAAAAAGAGCGGCCGCGAAAGAGAATCTTCTACTGCAAGCAACAAAAATGTTGCGAACCTCACAAATTCAATTTCCTCCTGCTCAAATTGGTGATACTGTACGAATACAAGTCCCTGATGTCGACCGTGGTCGTACAGATAACCGAAATATGTTGGCG
Organism: Vandiemenella viatica; assembly: GCA_031002005.1. Classification (NCBI taxonomy): domain Eukaryota; kingdom Metazoa; phylum Arthropoda; class Insecta; order Orthoptera; family Morabidae; genus Vandiemenella; species Vandiemenella viatica. The sequence goes on along the minus strand of CM061920.1, from coordinate 39,086,352 downwards.
GTTGTTGTTGTAATAGAAGACTCCGACTTCTATAAACTTGCGAATGAAAATGGTACCCTCAAGCAGCTTTACACACGTAATCAGTTCTAAATTTGTAAAGAAAAGCTCCTTTCCATAGATAAGATTTCTTTTCAAGAAATTTCGCTGAGAGAAGCAGCTGCAGCTAATTCGAGAAGCGGTGGGCAAGGCTATACACGCTATCATTGCAAAAGGAAGTGTTCCACAAATAAATGCAGTTGTAAAAGCAAGGGCCTCTTGTGCAATTCAAAGTGTCATAATAGTTTAAGTTGTTGCAATAAATAAGATTTGATTCACATAATTTAGTAAGTTTTTTATTACTATTATTTTATTTTCTCATTTAGAACGTACTGTATAATTAAGAAAGTTTTTTACTTCTATTATTTTCCTTTCTCATTTTGAATGTACTGTATAATTAAGTAATTTTTTACTTTATAATTTTCCTTTCTCATTTTGAAAGTACTGTGTGTTTTAAGTTCTTAGTTATTCCTCTCAGAAAGAGAGGCGAAAAATTTATCGCGACTGAATTACGGAGAAAAAAATATAAATCTCGGATATGTTCAACATTCACCATTAGTGTATGGCGAATGTCGACATTCACCGGTGAAAGTCAGAAATAAGGGTATTTAGCAAATATTTCGGACATACACCAAGCGACTATGTGAATATTGACATTCACCGGTGAATGTCGACATTCTCCAGATTTCGGCGTTTCACCGTATCATATACACCAAGTTCACGTTTGTAAATGTTAGTAGTAGCGCTGATTTAAACTTTCATCTCCCCACCAGAATGACGTTGGTATGGGGATTAAACGCTCTTTGACACTGGGTGCGGTTAGCCAATATATTTATCTACGCTTTCCACCAAGGCATAAATGGCCCTCTATTTTCGAACGATTGTTCTTGCTTCGTTCATGATTGACATTTGTATAATACTGAAATGGTTGGAATATTTGTTATTTTTGTTGGAACAGGGAGGATAATGTTTTGTCGCATAGTGAACTTGCTTGATCACCTTGTGTTATAATTTTTTTTTAAGTATTTTCATGACGTGAGCAATATCCGATTCGTGAAATTCTCCATTGAATGAAAGATATTAATTTTGATCGAAAAACATTTTTCTTATCTGTCAAAGGTTAGAGCTTGGTATTTCATACCGAAAATTTTCAAAATAGCATCTTTCAAACATTTGTTTTATCCCATTTGTAAAATCCTTTATCGAATGAAGCTTACTAACATTGGTCGAATAAAATATCGAGAATTTCTTAAGGTGTTTGATGCTTCACCAGTCACCGACGTGATTTCAAAGTGAGATTCTAAACTCAGTACTGTTGGATATGGTAATTGGACAAAAATGAGGTATGGGCTATTAAATAGCATACATTTTCATTACAACCCTGTTGGGGGCCTACTGTAAAAATCAAATATCCCAGCTAGTAGCCGTAGCAAGTCGATAATGGTGGGGTTTTCAGTTGCTTTTTCTGTTTTTGAAGAAAAATAAATTATGCGAGGACGAATCAAAAAGTAAGATACACTTCCCAGTTATGACCATTTATGAAACCACCTACACATAGGCAACACGGCTATGACAACATACAATGTAAGTTCGCTTTTTCCACATAGTCCCCAAGGGACTGTAAACATTTCTGGGAACGGTCAACCAACTTCCATATGCGTAGAAATAACCTCCAGCGCTATGTAACCACCTGGAGACAACTGCTTTCACCTCCTAATCGTTTCGGAATCGTAGTCAACCGAGATCCTTTTTCATCTCACGGAACATAAGATAATCGCATGGCGTTAAGTCTGTACTGTATGGAGGACGTTGCCTTACCTCCCACTTAAATCTCTGCAATAGTTCGGACGTTTGGTGGGCTGTGTAAGGTGCTGCGTCATCGTGCAACAAAATCACACCGGCGCTCGATTCTCTCCGCCGCTATTCTTTAATTGCCTTACGCAACTGGTTCAACGTTTCCGAAACGATGAGACGCATCCATAATCATAAAGTTGGTCGACAGTTCTGAGAAACGATTACAGCCTCTTGGGGACTATGTGGAAAAGTGAACTAACATTGTATGTTGTCATAGCCGTGTTGCCTATGTGTAGGTGGTTTCACTAAATGGCCATAACTTGGAAGTGTAACTTACTTTTTGATTCGCCCTCGTAGTTAATAGCCAACTAGAGGTATTAGGCACTTGTTGCCCTTTTATCGTAGGCGTGCATGTCGTGGTGACCATACGATTTACAATCAAACGGTACAATTACTATGTCAAAAATGCGGACTCTGTGGTGGGAACATTTTTTCCACCTTGTATTAAAAAAAATTCTTGCCTCGCATTTTGGAGGGACACCAGGTCGAATCCCTATCCTGGGCATCCAGATTTGGATTTTCCATGGTTTCCTCAAATCACTCCAGGCGAATACCGGGATGTTTCCTGTCTACATTCCTTCCCGTTCTTTGTCTCCAGTCCTTCCCTACCTCTAATGACATTATGTGGACGATATGTAAAACCATAAACAAAACAAAAAGAAATTATACTAAGAAGAGAGCTCCCTATCAGCTTGTGTAGTAGATCTCCTAGGGCAGTGTTGGAGAGATTATCTGTTCTGGTCTAAATTATATTCCAACATAGAAGAACGCCCACTGATTTTTACTTCATGCAAACAACTAGTTTCCACAGACTTTACATAACTTACTATCTGCGAATGGAAATTTCAGATGACATATTCTTCTCTAAATGAAGTTAGGCAACTGTAAAAGATAGAGTTTGTTGAAACTGTAGAGCGCAGAATACTTTCACTTGGCCATTAACTGCCCTGTTGCAAACTGGACGTAGTGAGAATTTATTAATTCTTTTATTCATAGTAATCCTTCGGGAATCTTCATACATGTCAAACACGACACCTATAATTTCCTTCTACCAAATTCTGAGCATTTAGCTAGAAAAGATTAACGGTCTTTCCCAAATCCGAAAACATTTTTGCAGTTCAATTGTTTGATTGTAGGGAAGATAAATTGCGACATCCGGTCCACTGAATCTTCTTCTTCGCGGAGATTATTCACTGTATCGACGAAAGCATTATCTTCCACTTCCCACATATTTCGGAGAAATTTGAAGGAATTAAAAAATTGCAGAAATTATTGAACTCCAGATTGTTGAGTATTGCGTGAAGTATACATCTTTTGGTAGTGATACCCAATATGTGACCGAGGTAAGATGTCAGGGTGCTTGTTGGCGGGTAAGAGATTTTATATGTCTGTGGAGTGTCTGTATACATGAGTTTCGATTTTTTGGAGATAATATCTGTCTCTGTTATGGTTCAGTCTCTCTGTGTGGCATCTCAGTCGCTATAGATGTACACTTAAACATGCCCAAGAATTTAATGCTTTTGATTCAAGTTCTGATTCCCGAGAGAGAGCGTGGAACCTGAATAACTTTGCTTACTTACCGATTTATATACTGTAGTGCGTTATGCAAATAAACTTCAATGAAGGAAGGTGAGGGTGAAATCCGGTTGATCCTGACTATCTCTCTTGTTTCCTGTCCGTACGTGATACTTGTTTCTACGTTTCTGAATTGTGTGTGTTTTTCACGTGTATCTATGACTTGCTCACGTTTCTGTGTGTGTCATACTCTTTAAACGCAGACCGTATTCCGCACCGATATCTTGATGCCAGCTTTTTATTGGGCAGACATTCTGGTAACACTGAACTCTTTGCTGTAACATATGTAGTGGTCTTTCTCTAAATCACCTGTTATGATGGTAACACTATAATAATAATATTTAATTAAATTACTAATGGAGCTCATGTTCCGTTGGCAATTTCTCTACACACCCATCTTCCCCATTCCCTGCACCCACCTTACATTTGCCCTATACAAATTTTAACTTTAAATTCTTTCAACGTTTTTGATAAATTATTCATCATTTCTCTTAGTAACTCATTCCAATCCATGACACCCTTACCTAAAAAAAGAGAATCTTCCCACACCCTTGTGCCTAAAATCGAGTGCCAGCTTGTGGTCATGGTCATCTTTTCGCTTCCACGCACTACTTTTCATACCTACAGCAATATCTTTCCATGCCTCATCGCCAATATGAAGGTTTTTCTGATTGTTGGAGGCTTTCGTGTGTACCTAAACAGACAATTAATACTTATGTCGTCTTTCGAGGAGGGAATTAACGTAATTATCATAATTTTTTTTCCCATTTTCTGGAATTTACGTAATTTTCTTTATAATCAGCATTTTTATTCATACTTCATAAAACTACACAATTTTGCCATTGAGTTATAATATTTACCGGACTATTTGAAGTGTGATGGATGACCGGATGCTACGTGATCTGATAATCGAGGTATGACGTGCAGTTCTCTTCCTCCATGAGAGTTTAGTGTGTGAATGTCTGTATGACTGATGATTTTAATTTAATTGCGATGGTACGCTTCAGAGGCAACATTCCTACACACCCATTTTTTCCTTCCTTCCTGTACCCGCCTACTTTTTCCATCTACAAATTTCAATTTTAAATTCTTTCAGCGTGTTTTGTTAATTATTTATATTTCTCTTGGTAATTTATTCTAATCCTTGACCCACTTACCTACAAAAGAAAATTTTCCCACACTCTTTGCCTGAAATGGAGTAACATACTACGTCATGGACATCTTTTCCCTTACATGCACCTCTACTAATTTTTCCGCCAATATCTTTCGATGCCTCATCACTAATATGCGTCCTGTATGCTTCACTGAATGTGTTGGTCTCGTAAATGTATGTTATTTCAGTTTGTTGTTTGTGAGACGATTATAGCGTAAATATTGACGAGTGAGAGATTACACATGTCTGTGAAAGTGATGTTATCTATGTTGTGTCTATATCTCAATATTGGTAATAATCTGACAAGATTTCTCTTTGTGTTATGTTCTAATTTGGTGTAGGGGTATGTGAGCAGGGTATAGTTGTCAAAATGGTAGCCACTTAGTCAGCTTTCGTCAAATAATGAGATCGAGTTGGAATAGGCACAAAGATATCGTGTAAACTGTGAGTTATGAGAATTCGGTATTTTGGATGAACATCGAAGGGCGCTAGCAGAGTGCATTGTCCCTCGAAATAAATAACTGTCATCAATAAGTGGAGAGGATCTAAGCTAAATATTACTACATGAATCATTGATATCATTATCAACACTGGCTAACATATCACAACACAAAGACGCATAGCATCATACTTCAAATCTCATGACACCAATCTTGAAATTTGATCAAAACAGTGAAATTTTATAAAAATAAAAATATCCTATAAAATCGTATACATTTTTCACATAAAGGCACCTGTGTAAATGTACGGAGCTGGAGGAGCCTTAAAGTAACTCCAAGGAGATCTCCAATTCACATATTTACATGAACATCATATTTTTCTATTAACTCTACCGACAATCTTAAATTCGTGGTATTAAGTCATGGTGTAAGACTGAAATACGGACATAAATGAGATTGCTGCCTACTTATGATTTTTACCAGCGCATCTCAATACACTGACGTGAGGAGTTTCTTCAGAATTAAGAATTCAGGGTACTTAATGTCATGTTATGTTAGCAGTTTGTAATATCTGGTGGGTATTTTCATTTCGGAATTATAAAACTGATTTATTCTGATGAGCGATGGTAAGGGATATTTACTGCAAAACATCGCGGACTGCTGCAGTCGGTTCAAAGTTACAATCCTTTTGGTCGCTACAGAGTCTTTTTTCACGCGACTTGTAGCTCGTCCATATCAAAGTTGGACAGGCGAAGAAAAAAAAGTTACAGAGTTAATCACAGCATCTGTGGTAGAAACTGAGTTCCAATATATATTTTTGTCTCTGTTTGGAATCTGACGAGAGTACTTGAGAATAGTAGCAATATATCTTAACACAGCGTCCCGCAGGCTTGTCACGCTTGTAAATCTCAGGGCATGACTTCACTGAACAGGAAGCGTTACCTGATTTACGTCGATACAGTTCTTCACAGGAGTCTCAGGATCTTGGACAGAGAAACTCTCTGTTGTTGTAAGAAGATGATAAGCAGATGACCTGATTTCACTCTTGAGCTGGCAAACGCCTGAAAGTTTACTCACTTTTCTCTCATTTCAGAACGACCATTGTCGCAATAATAAGGTTCAGGAGACATAAATTCGAATTTACCGAAGAAAGCGTCAACACATGGACTGATGTTGTAGGCCATATTCAGTTATTCGTGATAATTTTTGGCAGTGTCAGAATATAAGACATAAAATCTGTCTCTAAATCTTAACGGATCTCGTGCAGAAGCCCCGAAGTGCCCATAATGAACAACACGACACAGGCAGTTCATATCGCAACACATAATACATGAGACAGTAGGAGATGGGGGAGTAGAAACAGTGCTTACAAGTGCACATAGATGGAAAGTGACTGCACATGTTACATCAATAACCAGGTTTACAAGGCTTCAGTCACCAACCAAAATTTTTGCAATCCTGTGAATATTAAGAATTAATGGCAGAATCATGTAGTTTTAGATAAATGCATAAAGGTGCTTCAAATCCGAAAAAACTACTAAAAAAAAACCCAGAAAATTACGTTATTCGCCAAAATATGCTAAAAACAACGAAAATTGCGTCATTTCCTCCAAATTAGGCGAAATCTGCATAAGTTGTCTATTTCCACTGAGGCAAAAGACTTCATTAATCAGAAAATCTTACAGAGACCTCGTAAGATACAAATACATTACGTTGCCATCATCAAACAGACGAGTTAGAGGACGTGCAAAAGGATGGAAACTACCCATGTGTCCAACAAAGAGCTCAGCGTTATCCACACAACGTGTTCATCATCCAAAATGAGCAAAGGCACCATCATTAAAGATGCAATACCTCGTGGCTAATTTCGAGTAGGCCAACGAACTGAATTCATTGCGTTGTTTTCGTTCACAAGATGTCGTTAAACTGGTGAAACGCAAACCTGTGCCAGGCAGACAAGGCGCGGCGAAGGGTGCCCCTCCGCAGTCACATGCCAGTCTCAAGAACGAATCAGTTCAGTGGTAATAATCCAATTACCACGCACATAAATAGCATAATACGCCTACCCACTTTAGCTGTCTGATCCACATTAGTATTTCAAAAAAGCCAACTTAGTCCACAACTAGAAGGTTGATGCATTCTTTCAAAGGAGACATACTAAGCAAATTGTGTCAGTACTAGGATGGCCAGTTCCTTCGCTCAGGGGTCTACAGTCTAACAAAAAAAACCGAAATAGGGAACATCCTGGTTCAGGTTATATTATCAAACACATCTGATAAATTCCTAGCCCCTCCGGGATTTGAAGCTGGGACTGGATCCCTACTATATAAAAGCAAACTCCTTAACGATTGAGCTATCATGTTATGAAATAAATGGTTATATGTTGTAAAATATATTAATATTCATATACCAAATGTTTGTAACATCTAAGATACTACTTACTCAAATATCATCAATATAATGTGGGAATTAAGTTTTTCCCGGCGTATTAATGAACGTTTAGTCTGGTCAGCACTTGGATGGGTGACCGCCACTGTGGTGTCTTGAAATTGATTTTTTCTAATTGCCTCCTGTTAAGCAATGGCGTAGAGAACGGCTGTGACTTCCGTGGAACCTCGTGACGCACCATCATCATCATCATCATCATTGGTGTCATTTGCCAGTCAGCCGCGGGCATCCGGTTCAACCCCATCTGGGGTCGATTGAAGCGGCGACCAATGGTGGAACAGGGAAAAATTTCTCCCCGGCAGCAGGCTACTTATGAAAGTTCTGGGTCGTCCGTGAGGCAGTTACTGTCTGAGTTTCGATATGACGCAGGCAGCGGAGGTTGCTGCCGAAACGTTGTAAGATGAATTAAATAAAAATATTATCCGGAAGAAAACTCGAGAAAAGTTTATATCATTAATATACACTGAAGAGCCAAAGAATCTGGTATAGGCATGCATATGCAAACACAAAGATATGTAAACACTCAGATTACGACGCTGCGGTCAGCAACGCCTATATAAGACAACGGGTGTCTGGCGCAGGCATTAGATCGGTTACTGCTGCTACAGTGACAGGTTATCGCGATTTAAGTAAGTTTGAACGTGGCGTTATAGTTGGCGCACGAGAGATGGGACACATCATCTCCAAGGTAGCGATGAGGTGGGGATTTTCCAGTACGACCATTTCACGAGTTCACCGTAAATATCGGGAATCCAGTGAAACATCAAATCACCGGCATTGCTGCGTACGGAAAAACATCCTGCAAGAACGAGACCAACGACGACTGAAGAGAATCGTTCAACGTGACAGAAGTGCAACCCTTCCGCAAATTACTACGGATTTAAACGCTGGTCCATCAGCAAGTGTCAGCGTGCGAACCATTCAACTAAACATCATCAATATGGGCTTTCGGAGCCGAAGACCCATTCGTATACCCTTGATGAGTGCACGACACAAAACTTTACGCCTCGCCTAGGCCCGTCGACACCGACATTGAACTCTTGAAGATAGAAAACATGTTGCCTGGTCTGACGAATCTCGTTTCCAATTGTATCGAGCGGATGGACGTGTACAGGTATGGAGACAACCTCATGAATTCATGGACCCTGCATGTCAGCAGGGGCTGTTCAAGCAGGTGGAGGCTCTGTATAGGTGTAGGGCGTGTGCAGTTGGAGAGACATGGGACCCCTGGTACGTCTAAATCAAACTTTGGCAGGTGACACGCACCTACGCATCTTGGCTGATCACCTGCATCTATTCATGTCCATTGTGCATTCCGACGGACTTGGGCAATTTCAGCAGGACAATGCGACACTCCACACGTCCAGAATTGATACAGAGTGGCTCCAGGAACACTATTCTGAGATTAAACACCTCCGCTGGCCACCAAACTCCCCAGACATGGACATTATTGAGTATATCTGGGATGCCTTGCGACGTGCCGTTCAGAAGAGATCTCCCTCGTACTTTTATGGATTTATGGACAGCCCTGCAGAATGCATGGTGTCAATTCCCTCTAGCACTATTTCATACATTAGTCGAGTCCATGCCACGACGTGTTGCGGCACTTCTGCGTACTCGCGGGGGCCTTACACGATATTAGGCAGGTGTACCAGTTTTTTTTTTTTTTTTTTGTTTTTTTTTATCTTCAGCGTATAATCCTTCAAATTTTTAATTCTTGTGCTGTACTATTAACCAGCTGAAGTGAAATTTCAATATTACTAAGAAGTAATTGCACTGCAGGAGAAAATGTTTTAACATGTGGATTTCTAAATTATTATGTGTAAGGGATTAGTTTTAATTCTGTTTTCCATAAATTTAATACCTTTTTTTATATAAATTTCAGGTATGTCATTATGGAAAATTTACGTTACATGCTGTCGTCCTATAAACCTTCAGAGCCAATATACTTTGGTTCTCGATTAAAGAACTATGTGAAGCAGGGCTTTATGAGCGGCGGGGCTGGTTATGTGCTGAGTCGAGAAGCGTTACGGCGATTGGTTGAGGACGGATTACCAGATAAAAATAAGTGCCGTCCTGACCACGGTGGACCTGAGGATGTGGAGATTGGTAAGTTAAAAATAAAAACTTTATTAAATATATGTAACCAATGTCTTTTAAAATAAGAACCACAATATCAATGTGTTTGAATGTACTTTGATTTAAATAATATTTCAAACCTTGTAATATGGAGCAGATAAACTTTTAAGACAGTCAACAGTGTTACTGTCAAATTACTTTGCCTATATTATTAGATAATATAATTTTTCATTGATTTAAACTTCCTGCCACCCACCTTTAATATTTCTTGGCTAATTTATTAATTATCCGACTTCTATTTGCCAGAGACTGACTACATTCAGTTTTAGTAATAGCAAAGTAGTAGGGGACGGGAATAATTACAAAGTAAAATAAGTGGATAGATAATGAACCACACAAATTCAAATTATATTCTGACCTATTTAATCACATTAGATATAAAGATTTACACTTGAAATAGGAATACTTATTCAATCAACATGTTCATAAAATTGTCTAGTAACCAACAGTGCAATTGTCACCAATATGTCTGTACCTAAGATTTACATGTAAGCACTTAAACAAGTCCATAACAGTTTTCCAACTAGCGATAATAAATATCAGCAGTTCATCATATCGTCATAGCCACATAAATGCAGTTGTACACGTCATCTTAATGACATCAGTTTACTTCATTTCATAAACTGTAGCAAGAGTGAGTTCTTTGGCAGGACACAAACACACTGAGAGAGAGAGAGAGAAATATTAATAGACTTATATCTTAGCAGTACCACTATGGATCACGACTGAGCTTCACTGAGGGCCCTATTGTGTTTGGTGGGCCTTAAATACTCTTTGGGTAACTGTAATTTGGATAGTCTGATGTCTTCTTGAGAGAAGTACTACCAACATTGACTTTCTAACTTTAAGTTTCCGTGTGTAATCTCTCTGTCATATGGACGAATACATAGGCTCCCACAGATACTACCCCTCAGAAAAGTTGTATTTTTGCCACAGTTGCGTCCTGAAATTCATAACTCAAATACGCTACCTGCCCCTCTCTCGCCACGGCAACTTCAGATTCTTAATTATATTTCATCCTACCTCTTAGAGTTCCTAATTGTAGTTATTACCTATTTTATCCCTTGTATATCTCTTGTGGCACCAAAAGCTGTCCTTTAAAACGTATTAGTTCTATCAGCACCTTCTAGTTGAAATGATTACATTTAATTCCTTTTTATTTGTTTTATTTTCTTGTTTTATTTAGATTATAATAATTAATTAAGGCTAGTCTTGAATTAGCAATTCCAGTGACGTTTGTATGGAGTGTTTTAAGGAAACGCTTACACATATGTCGATACAGCCGTTATATCTTCTAAAGTCTACGGTCTACTGTTTACATGGAATTTTTTTCAAACGAAATGTTGCTAAATGACGATGAAAATTTTCTTTATCGTATCATTTTCAGTGATTTCACCTCAGTGGAAATGTGAATACCCATAATCTGCGCGTGTGAGGGTCAGATAATCACCGCGAGTTGACAGAGTTGTAACAAGATTCGCCAAAATTGACTTTTTGTGCCATATCTCGGTGGAAAGTTTATGAGCCTTTCTTTTTTTTTTTTTTTTTTTTTTTTTTTTTTTGACGATGGAACTGTAGCTGGTGTTTCTTATCTTAATGCTCTACAACAATGGCTCTTTCCTCAACTCCAAGGTGATGAACCAAAGAACTTCATTTGGCAGCAATATGGTGCCTTGTCTCACTGGTATTACTAAGTACGCGACTGGTTAAACTACGTTCTACCCAACCGCTGGATTGGCCACCATGGGCCGGATGACAGGGCGAGCTACACTTGGCCCCCACGGCCACCTGATCTGACGCAAGCATCATGTGTGTGTATCTCCGCTACCAGCTTACCTACTCGACTTAAGAAATAGGATTGAACCGGTTGTTGTATCAATAACTTCAAACACACTAATCGAGGTATGGAAAGTACTTACCTTTCAACTGGATGTGTGCCGAGTGACAAATGATTCACATTTAAAACTTGTGGGTAAAAAATCTATTTGATTTGCTCTTTCACTTGATGTATCATTTGCAATTGTAAGTCTAACAAAAAAGTCGGGAAATCATCAAAATCCTGCTATTATTTTTGAAGCTACCTGTATTTTGGTTCCAATGTTGTCAGAGATACAAATCACAGAAATAAAGTGCATGGAATGTTTCAACCTTTAAAAGGAAGTTACAGTGAATAATCATTGATTTTACTGTGAAAATCAAGACAAGTGATCCAGAAAAGTAAATTTATACTTCGGATCTTATCATCAATTCAATAATCAGATACAACTATACTTGAACAACATTTAATATGCACACGTGATGCCAAAGTACTCTAATGATTGAATACAATTACGGACCCCATAGTTCGTACAATTCTAAGACTAATATTGAACAAAGTACATGCATGTAACCTATGCGCAAGAGTGAAGATGTAGCGGACTAATAACATAATGAAGTTATTGTCTTCAAGTCATTGAAGTACAACGACTAGCTAAGCGCAAAAGATGCGTGATACAGGGTATTCGCGGATCAAAAAAAGGTCTACGTCACCGGCGTGATCGATGGCGCAGGTCTGACGTCCAGGTACGACCTGTGCGTGGAGGGCACGCAAAAGCGCTAGATGCCAATCTTTAACGCCGCAGCCAGGGACAGGTTGCTCTAACAGTGTGGTGGGTTGCTGGCGTAGTCGTCTTCTCACAGGCGGTGCCGCCTCGTCCCCAGCTGGCGGTGTTCCAGGTAGCAGCAGCTCGCAGACGCCATGTGGGTGTGCCGGCAAGTCCTGTGTCGAGGTCTGGTGGCGGGGTCCCGGGGGTCCCGGTAGTTAAAGTTCCTGTTGTAAAACTTGGAGACCCAGACATGGAGCACAAGAAACACATGTCTAAGTGGTGAGCCGCGAGACTATCACTCATTGGTCATTCATTGAAAACTACAAGCGCGCAAAGGTTTTAACGCTACTAACTGGCTAGGAAATGATTCAAATGGAATTCCACTTCCCACGAGATCTTCCTTGCCGTCTCCATCTTTAATTATACTCAAAGAATATATTCCATATCCGTGGCACGTGTAAATGTGATTGTAAATATGTTGAGGGATATATATCTACCTGAACCCATGACTTTAAGTCATTAAATGATTGAACTGGCTCATAATGATATGCATGTGTTACCATCATTTCTTCAAATGCGCCTACGAAATTTTTTAAAAAAAAAATCCAAATGTCTTTTAATTGCAAAATTAGGCATATGTTTACTAGAGTTAGCATGGTGTAGGCAGTAAGTTGTCTGCTCCCTAATATGCCATCCCCGCTTTAATTCCCCGCAGTATACGATATTTTTTTTTATTTTTATGTGGAGAAATTGTTGAGCACGAATTTTTATATTATTTAAATTCTAAAACAAGTCCCATGTTATCATAGAGAATGACCTGAGGAAGGTGCTAAAGGAGGCGCAACATACCAGGGTTGAGCTCATGCAGATCACAGTTGAACCATGCTGGGATCCTTACTTCTGTATGGAGAGAGGTGCCTGTGAATACTATTGGTAGGCGGGGTTTCACTAGGCGTAGCCTACACCTAAAAAGAAGAGGCAGTTAGTTAAAGCTGAGGTAGCCAATTTCCAGCGATGATGGTGTCAGGAACATGTCTTAGGTTTGGGGCTGCTGGTGAGAGGATGGAAATGGTATGATTAAAATGATACTGACTGTGGTTCCACGATGGGAAAAATCACAAATGCTAAAGAAACCGATGAAGCTGCTACAACAATAACAGAATTGGGCAGAACTGGGAAGGAGGAGGTTACTGCTGAAAATATCATAAAACCACTAATAAGGCCGTTTCTGGTCAACTGTAGGAGTATAAAGAACAAAGTAATAGAATTTGAAAACTTTATAAAGAAACACGAACGACAAGTAACTATAAGTGTAGAATCTTGATTAAAAGAAGAAGTACTAGACAATGAGTTTTTTTCCCGACGGTTACACAGTTCACGGCAGAGATAGAGGAACAGTAGGTGTAGGAGTTTTCATACTATTTAGCAAAAATTATTACAGTTCTCTGGTGTTCATAGCTCATGACCAAGAGGGTAGATTACTGGAGTTATTAAAATAAAAAAAAACAGGCTGTTGCTTGCTTACCGCAGTGGAAGATTGACAGATGAAGATTAGGCTTTTGCGGGAAAATTTAATTCATACTCACATTTCAGAGGTAAGAATAGAATGGTCATTATTAGTAGGGATTTAAATTTGCCGAGTGTAAACATGGTAGTAAATAAAATCAGAAGCACAAGGAAACAGAGGTTTGCAAATACCTTAATAACGAAAGGAATGTTTACACAAGTTGTAGAGCAGAACCCTAGGGGAGAAAACATGTTGGATATCTTCCTAATAAAACCGGATTATAAGCCTGTGGGGTGTCAAGTAACTGAAGGAATAACTGACGCGAAGCAGTTTTGACGGATATCAGAGGATTCAGTAAACTTATAGTCACAATTGAAGGTACAATTTTGAGATATTTCAGGGATAGTTTCAGCAAATAGAAGGATGACACAAGTACAATAGATTCCATTTTAAAAAAATGCTTAACGTCTCTTAACAGCGAAGTCTTTAGAGACGGGAAAGAATTGGGGGGGGGGGGCAAAGAATGGAAAGGAATTCGGCCATGGCGTTTCGAAGGAAGCATTCCGACATTTGCCTGGAGTGATTTGGGGAAACCATGTAAAATCCAAATCTGGATGCCCGGAAGGAGATTCGAACAGCCGTCCTCCCGAATGCGAGGCCAGAACGATAACTGTTACACCACCACTCTCGGTGGTAGGTTCTAGGTGGGCAGAGCTCAAGGAGATGATAAGAAAAGGGGAAAAAATATTAATTACAAAACAGAAAATAAAGAAAAGAAGAGAACGTACGTACTATAATAGGAAGATGAGGAGATTAAAGAGGTTTGTAAGAAGAGACAATAACAAAGTTAAGAGGGTAATAGGGAATTTATAAAACAAGTAAACAAGGAATTAATGATAGTAAAGAAGTTGCTAAAGATGGGTTTATGAAGAGTATTATCGGTGCAAGGGGGATCACTGAATGATGCGTTTCTATGGCTATCGTAGAAAACCGAGGCAAGGGAGGGTGTTGAGACAATTATGGATAAGGATTGAGAAGAAGTCGATTTGAAACAGGCAGAGATTTTAAGTAACCATTAAGGGCAATTAATCAAAAATGGGAGGATATAAATTGAAGAATGAGCTTAACAACACAATTAGAAATGAGCAGACCAAAAATTCTGAGGATAACATGAAGGAACTAAGAAATCTGGGGTAGATAATATTACTGTATATGTCTTAAAGCTAACAGGATGTGACATTGTATCTTATCTTAAAATATTATTTAAATTGAGTCTGAATACATGCTGGTTACGAGAAGACTGAAAAGTGCGATGGTAGTACCTGTATATAAAGGACGGATGTGAAATAGAGACGAAAATTAGATGCCAATTAACTTGACATCAGTAATAGGTAAATTAAAGGAGAGAGTGAAATACAACTAAATCAGAAATATATGTGAGAAGAGTAAGTGTTTTTCAAGTCGACAACATGGCCTTAGCCAAGGATATTCATGCGAATCTCATTTGGTGGTATATAAGCAAGATATTTCTTATGAAATGGACAAGGGAGGCCAAATTAATAGTGTTGCACTAGACCTTTCAAAGGAATTTGACAGAGTGAGCCATAAAGTGGCGGTAAATAAGGTAAAAATTACTGGAGTGGATGAGAAAGTGATTTTCTGGGTAGAAGAATTTTTAAAAGGTGGAAAGCAAAAATTTATGGTAGGCAATGAAGTGGAAGTGAAAATGGGAGTGCCACAGGGTAGCGTATTGGAACCATTGGTATTCATTATTCTAAAGAATGATTGTTTTGATGGTTTACTATCAGAAATTAGATTGTGCTATATGCTATATAAGAGGATCAAAACAGAACAGGACTGTGAACAGTTGCAGGATGATCTGGACAGGATATCTAGCTGGGTTGGTAAACATGGGATGAAAGTAAATGCAAAGAAGAGTCAACTTAGGGGGCGTCTCGTTATTGTTTAAACATATTTTTGTTAAAACACTCTATCTAATACTTGTTCTCAATCAAAAACAAAAGGAGCTGCCGTAACAACATTGATTAAAGGATCTTTTCATTAGAATTGGTGGCCACAGTTAAGCGTCTGGCTACCAGATCTGAAAGAACGTCCTGCCCTCTACTATTTAGATGTGAGCCATTCGTAGTATAACCCCACCTATCAATGACATCTACATGTATCAAACCCATGCCAGACCCAACGTCAGACATAAGAAGCCGTTCCAGCTCCAGATTCACTCGCTTTTTAGCAGAATTCATATGTGGCCGATCATAGCATCTCAGGACTGACATCATACTGATCCGAGTGTGGCACGTTGCATTTGCTATTTTCTCCAGTTCATCTCATATTATAGGTACCATCACTGTCCGCACTATTTCTCGCTTCTCCCACTATCACTATATGATCCTGATTTGTGAGATCCTTACATTAACAACCTATACCTTCTACTACCTGAGCAACACTAGCACTAGATTTGAAGAAACTCATGACCTGGAAATCTGATCCTAATTTTTCCTGCACCAATGGGCCTACACCTCTTTCATGATTACTACCTACCATCAAGACTTTCTTTGTACCTAATCCTTGCCTACAGGACTTAACCACACAGCTTTTTCTTATAAGTCTGCTGCTTTTTCCCTACACCTATGCTTACAGAAGGTTCATCCCTGTCTAACTCTGGCAACAAAGCAAACCTATTTTCCACACCGTTAATCTTTATCCCCTGTTCTAATATCTTCCTATTTTTAAAACAGTCTGTACAGAACCTCGGGAGTGACCCATTTTCAACACCACTACAATATCCTCCCCCAATTATAACATTTCTCACACCCTTTGCAAAAAAATTCCCGCCCTCACTAATCTAAGACAATTAATTTTTTCATTATTACAAGCAATTATTAAAAGCATCTAACAAAAGCAAAATACAGAACCCGAGAGAAATTTTTTTCCAGCTTAACCATTCAAAGAGAGTGCTAAATTAACTCACAAGTAAACTATAATGAAAGACTCTACAAATCAGTACTTAAATACACATACTGAAAAGTCACTAATAATATGAATACCAAACACTAAAAAAATTTAAACCATCTTAGAAAGTAAATAAGCCATAGCACACAGCACTAAATCGCAGTAATTAGATTTTTTCAAGAATAAAAATACTAACACAGTAATAAAATGTAGGGGATTCTACAACAACCGTGGTGCCTCAATTTTATATTAGATTCTTATGATAATCGGCAAGACAAATCGAAAGTAAAAAATAATTTTTTTTGTTTTGATATCTCGCTTAGATCTCGAGATATACTGTCTCAAAATTGAGGTGGTTAGGTCGAAATGTGGAGAAGAAAAATTTCCCCCATACCAAAATTCATAGTAGCCTACATTCTTCTATAACTCTAGTACTCGAAAGTAAAGAATAAAAAAATCGTATCTTAGTTAGTTACCGAGATATCATATCTCCAAATTAAGGATGTTGGGGTGAGATGCGGCCTGGACCAGAAAAAAATATTTCGCCAAAGCCGCAAGGAACTACATGCTGGACATGCACAATATGTGCTTTGTTTTCTCCCTAGCGGTTGTGATTAGGTTGAAAAACGGCCTGGACCAGAAGAAAAAGTCACAAAAAGCACAAGATATTATTCTTATAACTGATTTTTGATATTCGATATCTTTAGAACTAAACGAGATATCAAAAAAGTTTACTCTTTACTTTCGATTTGTTTCCTCGAGTTATATAAGAATTCTTCATCAAATTGCGGTGCCACGGTTATGATAGTACTGCCAAAATGTATTATAACTTAGAATTTTAAATTAATATTAAAGATAAAACTAGTCATTAACTATATTTATTTATAACTAGCTGGTACCCACGACTTCGTTCGTGTTTGTAAAGAATTTGTATTGACAGCTACCGACATCTAACAACCATAGTGCACGACAGGAGATACGATTCTACTACCATACACAAACACCAATGCTCTATGTTATGTAGTTTTGGCAGAAAAGTGACATTTGCGGAGGCACATGTCTTTCGTCGAAATACGAAAATATCCTTGACCGGCCACTTTCAACCACCATATCTCCCACACTATCACAGTTACTGAAATTCGGCCGATGTTGTGATCGAAAGGCGACTCTGTGTTACTACCTCACACGAACGCCCGTGATCTGCGATAGATAGTTTTAGCTACAAAGTGATACACCATGACACATGCGTCTTTGGCAGAAATATGAAATTGCCGCAGGTCGACCACTTTCAACCCCCATATCTCCCACACCCACATAGCTACCGACATCTAACAACCATAGTGCCTGACAGGAGACGATTCTACTACCAAACACAAACACCAATGGTCTATGCTATGTAGTTGTGGCAGGAAAGAGAAGTATAAGAAGACACAAATTTTTGATCGAAATATGAAAACGCCATGCATTGGCCAACTTTAATCATCATATCTCCCACATCCCCACAGCTATCGTCATTCGGCCAACGTTGTGCACGACAGGAAACTCCATGTTACTTCCACACACAAAGACCGGTGATCTGTGTTTGGTAGTGGTGGTTGAAAAGTGAAATATATGAAAACACACGTCTATTTTTATATATATATAAGATTATGAAGCAGCAATCCTGGCAAATCCAGTGAGTTAAAAAATTCTGGTGGATAGTTGACGACATCATCTTGGTTAGTTCCGCAATCAACTGATTTGTATGTCCTTAATTCACCGGAAATTTCATTTTCAATTTCGAAATTTATTTAATTAACGTCCGTGTTTTTGTCTCTGTAATATAGTTCGGTCGTTCAACCAAAAAATTGACAGGAAATGTAATGCAGCCACTCAAAACGTTTACAGGGATTTTGTCATTACCAATGCCAATGAGTTGTTTTGAAACCATTTCTTCCGATCAATCATTTTGCAATTCCAAAGATAATCATAAAGTGCCTTTGTTTTGTTTTGATTGACTGGAAGTAATATTATTTTCGTCGATGACACGCAAACCTTTCTTTTCCTTCGAACTTTAGATTTGCGAAGACGCTATCTAGCAGCAAAATTTATGCTCAAGCAAACACAGTACAGCCATACATCAATTATGGAAAACATTAGGAAAATTGCTATAGCATATCACATGGAAAGGTATTGGAAACGGAAACAGGCACCTCCTCTGGCAATGGAATACTCCAAAGTCAGAGACCTACAAAAAGAGATACGGGTGTCAGGAAAACTACCCATCTATGAAAACAGATACAAGCTTTCGCTCATAGTAGCTAAAATAAAAGACGATTCATGCCAGTATAAAAATGCCATCGATCACATCGTACAAGTTCAAGAGTTTCTGCAAGAAACGTCGCCAACGAAAGCTATATACACGGACGGAGCGAAGAACGAAATGGGGACAGGCTGCGCTTTCATAGACCCCAAAACAGGAGACTTCGGATACTACAATCTCAACCACCAAGCATCCGTAATGACAGCTGAACTTACAGCAATCCTGGAAGCCTTAAAATATGCGGGAGGAAGTAGGGAAGATAAGATTATTATATTAACCGACTCTCGTTCAGCAGTAATGATACTGAAGAACCACATAGCCCAGCGTCACAACAACCAACTAGTCTATGATATAATGAAGGAAGTAGATAAGCTACAAAGCAGGGAGAAAGAAGTAACAATAGCATGGGTTAAAGGCCACTGTGGTATGCGAGGAAACGAAATGGCAGACAACCTAGCCAAAAAAGCTATCACGGACGGAGTAAGACGCCCACACAAGATACCTGCGTCGGACCACCTGAAGAAATTCAAAGAAGCACTGAGATCTAGATGGGAAGACGAGTGGGCACGTACAGCAGAGTACAAAGGAAGTCATTACAGGGAAATCCACCCGCATATACCTAAATCACATTGGTACAAAAAATGGAGGGTAACCAGAAAATTTTATGTAACAATTATGCGTCCGAAAGCCAACCATGGAGCCTTTAAGAAACACTTACACCGCATCGGAGCCCAAGAGACGCCTTACTGTGAGTGTGGAGAGGTGGAGGACACCAACCATCTGTTATTAGGATGCCCGATGAGAAGAGCAGCAACAGAGAAGCTCCTCAAGAAACTACGCGACCTGGGTTACGTGGGCCCAACCAGGGTCACCACACTTCTGGCCACTGAGGACGTCAGAACGTATAAAATAATATATGAATTTTTTATAACGATGGGAATTACAATATAGATATGTTTCTGAGATTATGTTGTATATTGTTCTTTCTTGTATTAATTTTAATAAGGGACAGGGAAATTGGGAAAGCATGTAAGTGTATATGCTATACTGTAAATTAAAGTCTGTTTAGTATTAGTGTAATATACGAAAACATAAAAAAATTTACAATGTAATTGTATATGTCATGTTAACTCTGCTTAGTATTAGTATCTGCAAATACATAATGTAAAATTGTATACATAGGATGGCTGTATGGTCAAGAAACCAAAAGCCAATAAATAAATAATAATAAATAATAATAACTTTATTTTGGGCAGGCATAGATTATTATCCATACCGTCTAATCAACTTGAAGACATACCAGAGCTAATCCTAACACGCCTTTGTTTTGTTTTATTTTGATTGGCTGGTTTGTATGGGAAAAGAAAGGTGTTGATTTTGCTATTTTCCTTGCAATTTTTACGTTTTTTCTCTCCATAAGAACCTTCCTTGTGGATTAACGAAAATACGAAGGAAAAAATAATTTGCCGAATTTGTCGAGCCGTTCTCGAGTTTTGCACTTAGCAACACATTTGGCGATTCATTTTTATTTATATAGAAGATTTTAAAAGTTAGAAAGTATTATTAGTCGCAGCCAATTCAATCACCATGAATTCTACCCGAACATAGTTTAAAACGAATGGAACCCATCACCACAAGGCTTACCAGAACATTGCATTCTTAAAATAATAGGATAAGTGTGGCTCGATCGTCAGACGATAATGCATATCGCTTCTCAACTGAAATACCAGTAATCGATTTTGCTTTTTAGGTATTCTTAATATTGCATCCTTCTAAACTGATGCATTCTTTTTTCATAGTCGAAACTTTCGTGGTAGGCTGCATGGGTATAAATGTAAAGACACTGAACAAATAAACACACAAATGGTTTTCGAGAGAACGAAAATTTAAAAGCATCCAAGAAAATGCCACGCACGGAGGAAATAATGATAACACGTACGTCAGTGATATTATTTTCGCTGATCACACGCAGGCATAGATTAATATCCATAGAGCCTAATCAACTTGAAGTCATACCAAAGATAATCCTAACGCGCCTTTGTTTTGTTTTGATTGAGGGAAAAGAAAAGTGTTGTTTTTACTATTTTCCTTCCAGTTTTTGCGTTTTCTCTCTCCATAAGAACCTTCCTTGTGCCTTAACGAAAATATAAAAAAAAGAATTAGTCGAATTGGTCCAGGCGTTGTTGAGTTATGCGCTTACCAACAGATTTTGCGATTCATTTTTATGTATAAGATTTAAGTGCAAAAAATTGAGCGGTACGTGCTTACCTGTATTCCAGAGATAAGTAAAGTGAAAGTTCTTCCATTCTTTTCAGATTTAATGAGTAACCCTCACAAAATATTTTGTACACCTATTAAGTATTCTGTCTTCAAAGAAATATTTGTTTGAAAACACTGTAAAGTACAGAAAGATAGTATTATCTATTTCTTTTTTTTAAATTTAATTTAATTGCAATGGAGCACACGCTCCGGTGGCAATTTCCCTACACACCCAACTTCCCCCTATCCTACACTCACCTACATTTGCCCTCTACAAATTTTAACTTTAAATTCTTTTAACGTTTTCGGTAGGTTATTCACCATTCCCCTTGATAACTCATTCCAATCCCTGACACCCTTACCTAAAAAAGAAAATCTTCCCACACCCTTGTGCCTGAAATCGAGTGCCAGCTTGTGGTCATGGTCATCTTTTCCCTTCCATGAACTACTTTTCATACCTACTGCAATATCTTTCCATGCCTCATCGCCAGTATACGCCCTGTACACTCCCATGACCCTCCTCATCCTCCTCCTGTCTTGCAATGAGTCCCATTCCAGCTCCTTTATCATATCTGTCACTGATTGCATTCTGCGATAATTTCCAGAAACAAATCTAGCAGCCCTTCTTTGCCTCCTGTATTTGATACTCAAAATGTGGGTCCCCTACTACACTACCATATTCGAGCAATGATCTTATCAAAGTTTTGTAACCCAATTCCTTTACTTCTCTCGTGCATCCCCTCATCACTCTCTCCAACAAGTGCAGAATTTTGAAACCTTTTCCTACCACCTGTCCAATGTGTCCTGCCCAGTTAAGCTTGTTATCAAATGTAATGCCAAGATATTTACATTTCAAGTCTTCAGTAAGCAATTCTTTCCCCACCTTATATTCATAATTTACCTTTTGTTTTTTTATTTGTGTATCTATTTCAGTGGTCGAACGGAAAATTAGCCGTGATATTCTACCTGGTCCTACATTTGGGAGTATTAATAATAAGTAGAGAAGTCTTGTAAGGAACGACTTTTAAAGAAACATTCTTGTTTCTAATTACTTGAGTAATAACTTACAAAATATTGAATGATGCAATGCTCGTTATACTATTGTGTTGTCAAATAAATATATAATGTTTTAGAATAAATCAATGTTAAAATGGTTAGTAATTAATATTTTTATTGTGGTTCTAGGTTGGCGATCACATAGCATTTAAATATTCTGTAGCAGATGTGTTCTTATTGCATGCTTATTGTCTCTTAATTCAGGGAAGTGTCTGGAGGCCGTAGGCGTGGAGGCTGGTGATTCTCGAGATTCTCTTGGTCGAGGCAGATTCTTGCCCGCGGATCCTGAATTTCACCTGACTAGAATCCAATCTTGGTACTGGATGCTAATTTTTCATAAATCTAAAAAGGTGATTTGATACACTTTTTTGTGAGTTTAATTATAGAATAATAACACAGGTAGCTCTTTCATTAAGATTTTTCATTAATTTTTTTAAATAAAGCTTATTCTGGTTTACTGAATTTTCTAATTCATGTTTTGATCTTAGGGATTTGGTTGCTGCTCTGATAGTGCCATCTCATTCCATTATATTAGACCAAATCAGATGTATATGCTCGAGTATCTCATATACCACTTACGACCATATGGCATTTCACATTATTGGGAGGAGCCGTGGTCTGAAGAACCTGCAATAGAGAAAGTGTTGCTTGGGAAACACAAACTCACCAATGGCACAAATACACGCTGATGTTGCTGCAAAAAATTGTTTATTTTCCAAAAAACTAGTTTTGTTGGACACTTGTGAAGAGTATTACTTAATTGTAATTATAAACCTTGGACACTCTTAAAGTCTGCTCAAGATAATAAATAATAGTAAGTGACAATAATACCATGGTGTTTCTTCTGACACTTAAATATATCTGTCAGCAATGGGAAGATCATGAACTATAAATGTTTTCATCTTTCATAATTTGTAGAATATTACGCTCAGATTGTATGTGATTTTATAAAAAGCCAATTTTGCTATGTCAGGAAAAAGTTGGATATCAAAAATTCGACAGAAAATATTATAGTTATTGTAGATGTAGAAGTTACGAGTGAAATAGTGCAAATTGAAGCAACACATTATTTCCTAATTTTGTGGAGCAAATTTGTACTTAGCCTTTTTTTATATTGTAAATATATAGAGTTAAAAATGTTTAACATCTTTCTGTTGTATATAATCATTCACAGAGAAATGTGTCAACTGATATTTTAAATACACATATATTTTCAATAAATAAGGAAAGAAATGGGCCTTATTGTTCACCACAGGTGATAGAAGAATGGCGTTGAAATGCTAAAAACATGGACAAAGTATATATAAAACGTTTCGGCCTTGAACCTTTATTGGTCGCATATCCTGACCAACCTGAATTGTTCTTTCATTGTTCATGATAGAAATATATATTGGAGCTTGTAAACTGCAGACTAGTATGATAAGTGAAGTTCTGATCGTTAGTCAATGAAGCTAGGACTTCGCAGCAGTGAGCATTTCTTCGTTAGGTATTACTCGTAAATTAGAATAGTTCATGACAATGCAAGGTGTTCAACAGATTCTACAGTTGGTGGAACTTCCATAATCAAATGGAACTGAACTGTTGGCAATGGAGCTTATTCTTGCAAAATGCTAACAGGAACATTTGTGGTTTCTGTAATCATATCCTTATTTACTGACTCTTAGAATTTAAACTGTTAATATTTCTCTATATTTGGAAGAAATTCCACGAACGTAGAATGGTTTGCTGTAACGTCAGAATTACCTTGAGAATTCCTTCGTTGCCTCTGCGATGTCCTGAGCTGCTCTTCATGTGGTTGTTGAATGTGTTTCATTGGTGGACCTGGTGCTCCTGATTGTGGATGTTGCACAAGGTAATAAGACGACCGCTACCTTTTTCCCGACTCAAGCCCCCCCCCAAACCAAAATTCACTCAAGCCAAGCCCCCCCCCAAAACCAAAGTCCGCTCAAGCCCCCCCCCCCTCCAAAAACAAAATCCTGGATCCGCCCCTGCGCAGCTCTGTAGGGGTTTTATCGTGCAGAGCGATTTTGTACCGCTGATTGCACCAAATATATAAGAACGGAAGTGAGAGAGGAGAAATCGCCCTGTCCGAGCATACGTAAGACTTCAGCAAATAATCTACTGGATGCCATTTCTGAATACTGGATCTGTAATTAGATATACTATGAAATCCGTTAATCCCTTACTAACAGGAAGGATGCCTAATGTACGGGAAGATGGGTGTGATAGCTAATATTGTTTCTATATTATCTGTTTCCTTTCGCGAGAAGAAATTCGGTTTCAATCTTCACCATGTCGAGGCCGAAGATTTTAAATAATAATTAATCTCACACCACGGAAGCTTTTGTTAACGTAGGGCCTCCAGAACTACGTTTTAGAGATTATTTCCGAAAGGTTATGTAGACAAAACACCTCAGTAAATAGAACTACTTTCTAATCTAAAATACATTGCATTAGATGTGAATGTAAACCATAAAGAGAAAAGCAGCTATGAAATTATGACGCAGATATATTAATTAAGTATATTTTTTGTTGAAACAAATTTTACAATAGACAATGTTTTTAACTAGATAAATTACTTTCCCGTACTTAATATATGACACAATTATAATAAACAAAGCATAGAGGCTATAAATCTGATACAGCGAGGCAAGCAAGCGTATTGAAATATACTTTTCTTACCAAGCAAGATATCTTGACTGCTTGAACACGCCTACCAGAAATAGCCCAGGCATTATAGACAGATTGTAGTGAAGTGAAATACTTCGTCCACCAACCTATTTGGGTCGGAATGACAGGAAAGATAAAATTAGAAAAATAAGGTGCCGCACTGATTCTTATATGGATTGGAATGCACAACAAAGAGATTAGGTTTGGTGCTGAGCACCCTCTGCCACCCACAGTTTTGTGAATTGCAGAGTATATATGTAGATAGATGTAGATTTTAGGGATAACCTCAAAATAATCATGATAATAATGTAGAGTTGAAATTTGG
This sequence comes from Vandiemenella viatica, assembly GCA_031002005.1. NCBI lineage: Eukaryota > Metazoa > Arthropoda > Insecta > Orthoptera > Morabidae > Vandiemenella > Vandiemenella viatica. The sequence continues at coordinate 39,061,033 of CM061920.1, read as the reverse complement.
CACAGATATTTCTTAGTACCTAAGAAACAAATCCTGAAAAGTCCCCACCGCTAGGATATCCTCGTCATGGTCGTTTTTTTTTTTTTTTTTTTTTTTTTTTTTTTTTTTTTTTTTTTTTTAGATCAAAAGGGCTTATAAAGGGCTTGAGTGCAAAATCAGTGTAAACTCGTTGTAACATTTAAAATGTCAACCTTAGTAAAATTTTAATGTACCCTAGGCAATCGGAAGATGCTAACCACTACACAAAATGTAGTATCGGACATAATTATTGCATAAAAGTGAAAGTAAAGTATACTCACATTTTATCATAAAGGTGGTACGAAACATGGTTTTAAAAAAAGTCAACTCAGGATAGCTGAAAAACTATCAAAGTTACCGTGTCAAGACATTGAATCAAAGTTTTAGTACATAGTTTCATGGTTAAACTGATATATATTTTGTTTGTCTGTGACAAACGGTTGTCGAGATGCGCGTCGAAACTGCAAACGAATCGGAGCTGGGCCGAGAGCGCCGCGCTCCTCAGGCATTGTTGGTATGAACCTCAGAAAAAAATAACGAAGAGCTGAAAATCGGCACACGGATGTTATTTAGTACCTAAGAAGAAAGTCCTGAAAAGTCTCCATCTCTGAGGTGTCCGAGTCATAATTTTTCAGTTCAAAAGGGCGTAAGTAGGGCCTAACTGCTATAAAGAGTATAAACGTCATGTTGGTAGCTCTTTAAATATCAGCCTTATTATCATTTCATGTACTCTAAGTAATTTGGAGAGGCTAAAAATTTAATGACGTGTAGTTTTTCACGTAACTATTGTATAAAAGTAAATGTGATAAAATGTTTCACTGCCTCAACGGCGTTATACAGCCCCGCTACGACTTGTAGCTTTATCTGTGGTTTCACTGATGGTAATGGATTTTATTTTCTCGAACTATACGCTTTGGGGGGAAACCGGCTTTGACCGTAGTGATTACGGCCTGTGTGTAAACCCTTTTGATATTCTTACTCGTTCGATAGCTAACTGGTTTCATGTGGTCAGTTGGGGATCATTGCCGCAATCAGTTGTGTTAACAACTCGACGATTTTCCCCAGCTGATTTGCTCGTCTTGGCTTTTGATTACAGCATTGGTGCCCGTGTTGGTCAATTGAGTTGGTCGGCGGATGAATATTGAAGTGGCTTGATGACCATCTCTGAGGTCCTTCCGGTCTTCCCATTCCTTGGGAGTGACTGGGTTGGCTCTGTCGTTGACGGCTTCTGATGGCTGCTTGAACCTTTCTTCTTATGGGGCATCCCCCATAACTGGCGGCGTGGTCAAAACCACAGTTTGCACACGTCGGGGTTGCGTCACGCGGACGTGTGCAAACTAAGTTGTTACGACTCCCTCTGCGGCGAACGCAGCGCACTTGCTTAAGACAGTAAGAAGATTTATGCCCGAAGCCGGCCTCGGTAGCGTAGGGGCTAGAGTGCCGAAGGCCGCCGGTTCGAAACCGGCCGCGGGCATGGATGTTTATGTGTCTGTGTGTCTGTGTGAATGTCCTGTGGCGTCCATACACTGAAAGCAATTATAATTACATAGAGCTGGCTGTATGGCCTCAGTTGCCAAATGCCATTAAAAAAAAAAAATTATGCCCGAAGCCTTGGCAGCAGAAGCATTGATGTAACGCCCGCTTCTGTGGCCTGTTGTTGGAATTCAGTATACTCCTTTTCATGACTTGGCTGCTGGCCGGGGCGGTGGACTTGGTTGTCTCAGGCTCTCTCCTGTCTGGTGCAGGGCGTGAGGAGGAATTGTCATCTTGGAGTGTTCCCTCATCCATGTTGCAAGAGACTTTTGAAGATGGTTCTTTTTGTTGAATACCCGCTGTTGAATACCGAGTGTTTTCTTGGCTCATACAGGTGACCAGCAACTGGGTTGGAAATGAGCATGTATGCACCTATTAGGACTCATTCTGATGGGCTTCTCTTGATGGAGGACGATCTTGGTGATGTCCGCTGCTTTCCTGGTGCACGAAGTCCCCGCGGTTTTACGTCAAGGAGGCCTCTTGCTCCATCGCTTCCTCTACATTGTTGCTTGGGCTCCGGGGCTGTGGAGTGTTGGAAGGAGGTCTGTAAAGAACTCCTCCTAATTGAAGTTCTTGGAAAGGACGAGAGGTAGTTTAACATGGCGAGACCAGTCATTCTTTTGTGTAATGATGGGCTTGGCGTTTAGTGCTTGTTCCCGATCCGAGAGAGTTTGCTTGAGTTTCTTGAAGCTCTTGCTGGCGATATCCCAAGCAAACAGCATTTCCCTGGTTTTGACTCGGAGCTGCACTTGGAGCGGAGATTCGTCGGCGTAATAGAAATTCTCGAACTTTCTCGGTGTGAAGGGCTTGAACTTGTACTTATTGCCTGCGCTCTCGCAGTAGAAGTAAATGACGTTCTCCTCTTTCTTGAAATCGTCGTGGTCGATGAGAGCGGCTTTTGGTCATCACGGATATCATATCCTTGATGACTCGTCCGCTCCAGACACCTCCGACCAGGAATCCTCTTGGCGATTCGAAGCAGGGGTGTCGTACTGGGCGAGACTCTCACCGGCGTTGACTTCTGTGGAATGCCGTGGTGTACTTGTATCCGGAGGCGAGGGTTGCTTCGGTGATTCATCCTCTTGAAACGATATCGACTCAGCTCGGCGCGAAGGGCCTGACTGCGGCGATACAGTACGCTGCTTCCGTACCATATTTGATGCAACTGACGAGTAGTATGCTCTGATAAAAAGTGAGTTTGTTTTCTCTTTTATACAGTAATGACGTAAAAGCTACACGTTCATTCAATTGTTAGTCTTAGAGCTTACGTAGAATTTTTTATGAAGTCGACAAGGTTCTTTAAAAAATTAAAAATAAAGAATGATTTGCATACTTTTTGATTGGGGAAGTACCATGGCAATACAACATAATATAGTTGTTTAACGATTATGGTTGGTTATAATAAGTTATGAATTTTTGTGAAAACTGCAAAATTTAAAATGAAAAAAAAAAAAATTAATGCTCAATCTTGCTTAACTTTTTTCTTCTTCATTTGGCAGTGCCTTGAAATCAGGCATGATTAAATAAAATATGTCATCACAGCACTTTTGTTATTTTATTAGAATTCTATTCACTTTGAAATTCCCACCGGTCTTTCTTGAACTAGCTGAATGTAAAAAAATTGCATCTTTTTTATTTTTTTATTCCAATTACTATCTGGTGTCCACGACTTCGTTCATGCTTGTAAAGAATTTTGATTGATAGCAACCACCATGGTGCACGATGGGAGACTCAAAGCTAATACCGTACACAAGTACAAGTAATCTGGGCAGGGTATTTATGGCTGAAAATTTAAATTGAGGTATACATATTTCTTTGGTCGAAATAGGAAAATGCCCTAGATCGATCATTTGAAACTGCCATATCTCCCACACTCCCACACATACTGACATCGACCCACCATAGTGCACGATGGGAGACTCGAGGACACTACCACACAGAAATACCAGGGATATGTTCTGTGTAGTTGTACTTGCAAAGTGAAATATAAGGACACGCACGTATTTGGTCGAAATAACAAAATACCCTGAATCGACCATTTTCAACCACCACATCGCCACAGCTTCCGACATGCAACTACCATAGTGCACGATGGGAGACTTAAGGCAATTACCACATTCAAATACCAGAGTCTACCCTAGGTAGTTTTGGCTGGAAGGTGAAATATAGGGATACACATGAAATATACACCTCGAAATATGAAAATGCCCTCCGTCGACCAATTTCAACCACCATATCACCAATACCCCCATAGCTACTGACATCTAACCACCATAGTCCTCGATGGGAGACTTGAGTCAACTACCACAAACAAACACCAGGAAGTTGTGGCAGCATAGTGAAATATACGGACAAACATGTCTTAAATCGAAATACGAAAATGTTCCTGATCGACCACTTTCAACCACCAAATCTCCCACACCCCCACAGCTAGCGATATTCAACCAACTTTGTGCACGATGGGTGACTTCATGTTGCAAGCTTTCCCGGCTGATTATGGATTTTGATTATTAGAAAAGTCCCTTACTCGACATACACATATTCATTGATCAAATAAAAAGGTTCTTTATGCCGCGGTCGCCAGGTTTAGGTATTACCGTTCGTCGGGTTACTAAATGATAAGCTCACATACTTTAGAATGGACAGATATACCAAACTTTATTGAGTTCATAAACTTATGATTTCACAACGACGGAAAATACCACCACCAAATCAATATTTAAATAAGGAATCAGACTCCTTTTCCGAGAATTGCAGACTCGTGGGACAAGAGGAATTAAATTGCACAAACTCCCACACTCTCCACAGTACTCATAAACACGTCCACAGTCACTTGAGATCGCTGCACTCCATGCAAAACCGTTAATATAACACATTACTAGTTTCCACGTTACACTCCGCCAAATCTTCTCGTCTTTTCACAATTTCTATAATTACGACCGAAATGTTCCCACGTCGACAACTAAACTTGACGGCGGACAACGACACACACACACACCAAAGATAGCCCCACACTGGCTTACTACGCCGGCCACAGATACTCTTGCATGGCTCTGACGTATGTTATGTTACACTCCCTAGCTAATATGCTGTGATAATTGATCTGGTTTCAAATAAACTTGATCAATTATCAGAAAAAAACTGTTTTGTAACAACGTCCATACCACTGCCACACTCAAACATCAATGGTATGCACTAGGAAGGTTTGGCTGAAAAGTGAAATATAGGGACACGCGTTTTTGGTCGAAATATAAAATTGCCCCAGGTCGACCACATTCAACAGCTATATCTCCTATGCCCCCATAGCTACCGACATACAACCAACACAGTGTGCGATGGGAGACTCGATGCTATTATCGCACACAAACACCAGTGGTCTGCGCTATGTAGTTGTGGCAGAAAAGAGAAATATAGGGAAACACATGTCTTTGGTCGAAAGATGAATATCTCCCAGATCAACCTCTTTCTCCTCTCCCCCACAGCTATTGGCATTCGGCCAACATTGTACACCTCTATGCTACTGCCACACACAAACATTAGTGCTCTGCGCTAGATAGTGGTGGCTGCAGGGAGAAATATAGAGACACGCACGTCTATTTTTATATATATAATATGAGATTTCTTTGATTCCAACAGGAAGCTACGCACTCAGACAAAGAACATAATTAGTGTTGCCAATGTGCGCTCATGATTATTTTCTACGTATTAACTGAGATGTTGCTTATTTTCTGGTGTCGTTTTCCCTAGATATTTAATTTCGGACTATTTGATTTAAATTATTTCTTGTGTGAGATAAGCTGTTCAGCACCTTCCTCAATAATGTTTTACTGTAACAGACACTGTTGACTACAAATGGAAACTTTACCCTTTTGTTTATGGCTGAAGTCAAGTGATATCGTATGGTAATGCTCATCTGACTTCATCAACAAACGCCCTTCTTTAACGCTGAACACTCAATAGCTACAACAACTCTAAAGGTTAGAAGGCCAAGTTCACAATCCTGTGGTGATATCTTTACTTGATTTATCTGTATTTTTGTTTTATTTCAAAGATATAAATTTTTTCCACTTGAAAGAAATATATGGCGAAGTTACAGTTTTATGTTGTGTGGTAATTGTCTGTTCGCTGCTTTGTGGGTGGTTAATAGGAGATATAAGTAGTACCCACGCAGTGCTAACTAAAAAAATCTCTGCATTAAACTGAGTCGAAAATTGTTGAAGACAAATTGTGACATTATGAATTTACACATCTTCCTGTGGAAGAGCATAGGATTTTATCGAGTATATAAGTATGATTTTTAAAATATTTATCTTGATATAAATTAACTGAATGTTGTGTGGCATGTCCTTCCATTGCGGTTTTTTTTTATTAGTTTATGATGTCGCTTCAATCTATCATACACAGTCCAGTCACATTAATGTGACCACCTCTCAAAAACCAGAATAACCACCTTTGGCAGAGTGGACCGCTGCGAGGCGTGAAGGAATAGAGTCAATTAGGTTTCTGAAGGTGTTCACTGGGATATTGAGCCATGCCGACTCCAGTGCCGTCGCCAGCTGCGCTAGATTGCGCGGTTGAGGATCCATGGCGCGAACAACCCGATCGAGGTGGTCCCACAGATTCTCGATTGGGTTTAAATCCGGTGAGTTTGCTGGCCAGGGGAGTAAGGTAAACTCATCCTGGTGCTCTTTAAACCACTTACATACACTGCGAGCTGCATGACACCTCGCATTGTCCTGCTGGTAGATGCCATCATTCTGAGGAAAAATTATTCTCATGTAGGGGTGGATATGGTCCGCAAGGACAGATATGTACTTGTGCTGATCCATCGTGCCTTCCACAATGATGAGTTCACCCAGTGAATGCCATGAAAACATTCCCCAGACCATAATGTTCTCTCCTCCACCCTGGGTGTTTGCCTTCAGACGTTTCACGCCGTATGTGCCAACGTCCATCTGTCCGATGGAGCATAAAACGTGATTCATCGGTAAAAGCCACCTGTCGCCATTCTTTGGACGTCCAGTTGCTGTACTGGCGTGCAAATTCCAGCCTTCGTCGCCGATGAACAACAGTTAGCGTAGGTGCATTAACTAGGCGTCTGCTGTGGAGGCCCATGCACAGCAACGTTCGCTGAACCGTTGTTGAGGATACAATCTTGGTAATCCCTTGGTTCATCTGGGCGGTCAGTTGCTCAACAGTTGAAGGTCTATTTACCGGAAAGCATCTCCGTAGCCTTCGTTAGGCTCTGTCATCTATCGCCCGTGGTGCACCACATATTCCACGCCGCTGATTTTGAATAGTGCCATTTTGCCATGCACGGTATACTTTTACCATGGCGACACGTGAACAGTTCACAAAATTAGCCGTTTCCGAAATGATTCCACCCTTGGTCCTAAAGCCAATAATCATGTCCTTTTGGACGTCGGATAAATCGCTACGTTTCTGCAATACGCCAACGATTGAAATGCTTTCCGATGCCCTAGGACATCCTTTATATACACTCCACTGTATTGTGCTGCCACCTGCCTTCTGTGATTGGTTATCTCACGTTGACGTCGAAAGAAGGTGGTGGTCACATTAATGTGACTGGACTGTGTATATTACTATAATTTTTACTGTACCCTATTTAATACCTGAACCTAAAAAAAGTATTGAATGGATTTTGATAACATTCCATCAATTCGAAGGTATTTGAAGCATGTCTTCTAGAAGAAATTTAAATCGGTTCCGTACATCGAACTTTTTTACCCTTAATTCGACAATATTTGAAAACTGCTGAACAGACTTTGATGGTTCGAAGTCTTAAACTCTTAGATGAGTAATATACACTAAGCCACCTGGTTCGGGAGCAGGACAGTAAAATCTCTTCAGAAAATTATTTTTTTCCACATATTCTGGCATAACTTGAAAAATACAGAAAATGTTTTGACACAGTTTTAACATTTTGAATGTTTAATGTCTGGCCTACAATTTGAGATGTTTATCATTACGTCAACTGGGTGGTAGCAGAAAATTAATTTCCGATCAAAACAGTTAACAGATAAAAGCGACGTTATCCTTAAGCCATTATTCAGACACTAAATCTGGTCGTAGTGTAACGGTGGCACCGAGTTATACAGACTGTTAACGAATTTATTGAGGGAAGATTTAATATGAAGCGAATTGTTGAGAGTAAATTCTTAGTGTGACATAACATTCTTTTCTTTTTTTGTACGAACAGTAGGGAGTACTCAGAAAAATAGGTATAAAATAAAAGGACGCATAAATTTTGCGGATAATCGTGTCGTCAAGATCGAAGATGGAATATGTTTTCAGTAAAACATAAAGTATGTTTTCCCGGCATCCGTTGATGTTTTTAATGTTAATCACTCAACAATGATTATAGCGTTACTTAAGTTTATTTGTTCGCCAGTAGTTTACGCAATGACTAATTTACATCGTGGAATAGTTTGGTCATGCCGGAATTTTCTGAAGATTTCAGGAATCTGACATACACTAAATTAACCTAAAATATGAACGCGTTGAAGTCAAAAGTAAGAAGAGCAATAGAGAGGAATTCACCGTATAGCAAATGCGTGGCAAGGGAAAAGAGCTCACAGCTTAGCCACGACAACAAAGACGTGATACGGAGATGCAATCGTTTTATTAGAAGTGCGCGTACGCCTGGTTACATACCAGCTGGTAGCGTAACAAGTATTTTTGGAATTTGCTCCAAATACTGGGCGCGAGGCGTGTGTAGAAACTGAAAGGGGAAAGTTTTGAAACAGTGAGGGCACTTTTTTATGGCTCACAGAGCCATAAAATGGTTTTGAATAAATCTATTCGATTGGACGAAAAGGCTACTTGCTGGGCAGAGGAATCCTTAAAAGCCAGAAAGCAAAGTGTTAGAGTAGGAAATATATTATCAAGAGAGGTGGAAGGAAATGTGAGAGGATAGCGTATTGGGACAGTTGCTGTTCATAATTCTAATGAATGACTGTGTTGATGGATTGCGGTCAGAGTCTAGGTGTTTTGCTGATTATATAATGGTATACAATAGCATTAAAACATGTGAAGACTATAAACAGCTGCAGGGTGACCTGAATAGAATATCTAAATGGGTAGGTCAGCATGGAATGAAAATAAACGCCAAGAAGAGTCAGATTATCACGTACACACATAAAAAACTGAAGGTTAAATATGGGGTGGGGCGAGAATTGCTTGTTGAAAGCTTGAAGTGTGAATATCTTGGCATAACGTTTGATTATAAATTCAATTGAGCAGAGCACATTAGACAGGTTACAAAATCCTTCATTTACTGGAGAGGGTGTTGAGAGCATGTACCAGAGAAGTTAGGGAGTTGGGTTAAAAAACTTTGGTCAGACTATTGGTTGAATATGGTGGTGTAGTTTGGGACCACATTTTGGTTATCAAATACAGTAGTTGGAAGGTGTGCAAAAAAGAGCAGCTAGATTTGTTTGTAGAAATTATCGCCAGACCCAGTTAGTAACTGATATGACAAAGCAGCTGGATTGGGAGTCATTGGAGGAAAGGAGGAGGGTGAAGAGAGTGATGGGAATGTACAGGGCATATATTTATTGTTGATTGGGCTTGGAGGTATATTGGTCAAAGAATTAGGAATAGTGCATGGAAAGGGAAAGGAGACCATGAACACAAGCTTGGTTTAGATTCCTTGCATAACGGAGTGGGAAAATTTTCTTTTGTTGATAAGGTTGCCAGTGATTGGAACAAATTACGAAGTGAAGTGATGAATAATTTACCAAAAATGCTTAAGGAATTTAAAATTCAAATTTGTGTATCGGAAAAGTAAATGTGGGAGGAATTTAACAGTCCTATATATATAGGAGTAACCAGAAGGCTAGGGGAATTGCCACAATTAAAATTAATAATAATAACTCTCTAATTTTTTTATGTTTTTATGATACGAGCCAGCGATTGGACAGCGGAGGCGTTGCAACTAGTGGCCGAGGTTTGCTGCTAACGCGTCAGAATCACGAGTAAATTGATCAAAGTCTACACAATAGGCTTCAAGCTTTCACAGCTATCACAGCTTCCACAGCTTCCACAGCTATCGCAGCTTTCACCCCACCAACTAATTCAGAACATAGGACAGCAAAATGACGCTGCAAATTACAACTGCCCCATCACAACTCAAACTAGAAATTATAGGGTCTGACAACAACAGTAACTTAAGAAAGATAACACTATGACTTTCATAAAAAGCCAGCTCACAACCTCATATTAAGAAAAAAGCTAGAGGGCTACAAGTCCCTGGTACTTAAGTCTTACATGGGTTTCGACCCAACCAGATGTCTGTCTGAAAACAATGGGTGTGCGCCGTAGCCGAGCAATGCAAACTGCCGCTGGTTTAACTACCACCATAAATAAATAACGATTAACTTCCAAACTAAGCATAGGAACCAATTAAAATTTAAGATCTTAGCTAAACTTGCTAATCTCTATGCATTAACGAAATCTCAGGCATATCTCCTCATCCAGGGCAAAGAAAATATTTACCAGAATATTTACCAGAATTTTTCTTGTTTTGGGATTGTAATTAAATAAGTACGGGAGAAAACATCAATATTAGACTTTTCTTATGGTTTAGGGATTACACCATATGTGTGAATAAAATTACTTGTTTCTAGGATTACTAGAAATACAGTGGAATTTCGATGTCGGGGTATCGTGGTCGAAATAAAATTTTGAATTTCTCTAACTTCCAAAGTAAGGAAAGAAGTAAAATTTAACGCATTAGTTAACTTGAGGTATATAAAGTTATTAGTGTAGAAAGCGGTTTTACGTTAGGCGTAGGTAAGGGGTAGATGTATCTTAGAGTTTTGATAATCATCAGTGAGTGAGTGACAAAATCGCTGAAGTTTGAATCCGAATAACATCCAAACTAAAAGCAGTAACGAAATAAAATTCAGTATGTTTGCTAAGATTGCTGATATCTATGCATAACAGAAATTTGAGATGTGAAACATTAATACGACTGAAGAAATTGTAGTACAAAAAAGGCCCGAATCGCTTCGAGAAAAGGGTGGGCAGTGCCGCCGTTGATTCGACTTGGCGGATGCACTGCCGTGCACACAAATAATGTTTCTGATAAGTTTTCGAGCCAGTGCTAATTTTGTCGTATTTACCACACAAAAATCGACATCAGATGCCAACTCTAAAGTGCTTACTGAATGAATTGTAAAAATATCTCAGACGCATTCGTTTAGTTTGCAACTTTTCACGTAATTTCTCTGAGATTGATGGTAATGGAAATTTTTTCTCTGCTCATTGCATATATGGGATGTATTATTATCATTCTAACTACTATGAGGAATAGAAAGATTTGAGTAATTAATATAAAATATGATATGCACGTGGGTCACGTCAACAAAAGCAATTGTTTTGCTTCCGACAGCGCAAATGCTTCTTCGGATTTCTAGCACAGCCAGGTAATTGTTCCACATCAAGAATTTAATCCAATAAAATTTTAATCTGATGTATGACTTAAAAATGATGCCCTGTAATGCTTGCTGAATTTTGTCGAATTTATTCCTGATCATCTCCTTTGGTTCTTAACCTTTTCACGAAAAATTAACATTTGCTTTCAACAAACACAATCTGCAGATTAGTAAATCAAGAGAAGAAGAAGCAGTGTTCAGCTGCAACGGCGATTTTCTGTTTGCGACGAAACATCAATCGATGTCACTGTGAAGCGTCCTCAAGAGAATCATTTCCACCATGTTAACTTTGTTTGGTTGTACAGTCGCTATGGCAACAGCTCGATATTGTGAAAGTAGTCACGAATATCACACTGTGCCGTCAGATCTCCATTAAAACAGAGACTTCCGTATACGATTCATTTTATGTTGATGCTAAATAATAAAAGTAACGAGGAAAGTATCACTTCTAACTTTGATGATTTTTTATCAGTTGGCAGACTTGTGAATTTGATGATGCAGTCATATCATTTAGTCATAACAATCGTAACTTTGAAAAAACACAGTATCGAAAGATAGAGATGAAAATTAAAAACTTTATGTTAAAAAATGAAATGAATCAAATTTATTCAACTACTATACAAGAATATGGTTCTATAATATTATCTTTAAAACTAATATTTACTGTAACTAATTAAAAAACAAAAAATCTGAATCTCTTTTATAATTATTTGTATAATTTTCATTCCTTTCAGAACCATTCTTGGCATGCTTCTACCCAAGTAGTAGTCAACCTGATCTCAGTTTTCATATTGGGCGGTGGGGATGTTATCCGATACTAAAGCGCTTTCGTTTTTTTTTTTTTTTTAAATTTGTATATATATATAATAACGTAATTTTTCAGCTAGTAAAACTCGTATGGGTTGCCAAAGTGTTGTATCATTATTTGTTGACAAACTAGAACTATTTCGTTATAATCTATTAAAAGGAAATTTAACCAGTTTCCTGAATAATCATTTTTTTATTATTTAAAATATGGCCTTCGGTCTTTGCGACTACTTAGCCAGCTCGAATTTGATGTTGTACCAACTGCTGTATCACGTTTTAATTATGATATCGTGGACACTACAGTGAGGACAGCACAAGACGAACACAACACATAATTAAAACCACCCATGCCGTAGCCTGGACTCGAACCTGCGGCCCTTGCAATGCGAAGCCAGCGTGCTAGCCCCTACACTGCCAGGGCCGGCTGAATAATCATTGTATAAGGAAAGGAAACTCCAGAAGATATTGGCGGACTCAGTATACACAATAACAACCTTAAAATCCTCATGGAAAAACGATTTCAAGATATTTTAAATTTGAAGGTGTAAGACTGGATGAAAAATACTTTTCCTGCAAATATTGAAGAAGCTTATACAACATGCCAAGAAGAACTGTTATAAATTAGATACGATGAAGAAAGTAAACATAAATTCGATTGTGGTGGATATAAAAACTTGGGCAAAATACAGAAATGCATGTTTATGTCCAAATATGTAGAAAATGGTAATCTGTTTATTAATACCTTTCCCTATTTCATAACTTGTGAAATCAGACTTTAGTGCTGTTAATCATATTATGACCAAAGAAAGAACCGACTGAATATTTCCAGAAGAAGAGACCTCTGTTTATTTCTTACAAAAATTTAGCCAGATATCCAGTATTTAGGTTCGCAGAATAGGCCTCAGGGATCTCATTAATAATTTAAATAATTAAATGTAATTTCATCAGACTTCATGCTAACAAACAAAAAATCCCTTCAGTAATAACTTCATAAATCCTTCGAGATTCCAGAGATTACTCTTATATTGAAGGGAATAGGTTCATTCCGTCCTATTATATCTATCTACCCTAGTAATTAAATAGTAGAGAAACTGAAAATATTATTTAAAGAAAAAAATATAGGCATAACTGCGGAGAATATCAACTTTTTAAAAAATATTGTCTGTCTTTTTTTCTGACTGCGATTCACGCAAAAACTGCAGCTTTTCATGGCGCTTCGAACATAGTACGCTCCACAATTCAAGGAGTAAAATTAGGCCCCTAAGTATTTTCCAATTGATACGATGATTGAAGCAGAGAAATAAAATATGTCTGTGATAACCATTGTAATATTTTATACCGTTGTTTACCGAATGTTACCGTATGTTGCCTGACGCTGGACTCTAGTTACCTTTATCTGTCAAAGTGCTCACCACTATAGAGCTCTGTAGGCTATTGTTTATCTTTTCGCTACCTGCAGCGGCACCAAACAAAGTGTGGTATTGTTAAATTCTGGTTGGACACATGCGTTTGTTTTTGTATGTGTAGAATGTGTCTACAAGAACTTAACAGTGAAAGAGCAGGAGGAGACACTTTTTAAAGGCGGAGCACGTAATCTGTCGAAGTGTACTAAGCGAGAAATGATTAACAGGCAAGAATTCACAACATCAAAGCCTTGAAAGTAGCGTTTAATCTGAGCCTCTTGCCGGCATTTCGCTCCTCGTTTTGAATCGTTTGAAACCATTTCAAAACTATAAATGTCCGATTTAAGGTCAAAGTGTTTTTATAACTGTTTTAGAAGAGTTTTTGAGTTTTGTTTACAAGTTATGTAGGAGAAAAGAATTCCTAAACATCAATCAAACATTGAAGTTGATCTTGTTCTTCTGTGTGCTAATTTCCCCAAGAGAGATTTAACGATTTGCGTGTCGACCTTAAAAATAAATATTAAAGATAATATAAGCCATTAGACTTTATATTCTCTTGGTTGAGTTTAGAAGATCAGTCCATGTTACTCGTCGTAAGCAAAATATGGGTCGATTGACGGCTTATTTAGTCTTGAAATAGTTTTTTTTTATCTTTCTGTCAAATGTTCACATTATGAATTGTTCAACAGCCGAGATAAATCTTAACTGCAACATACTTTCTCATTGCCTGCTTATAAAAAAAAATCGCCTCAAAACAATTGCCTTGACCAATCTATTTAATACTTTTTTGTCAGTTAAATAGAATTTCAGTCGATATAAAGTAAAAGTAAATTCTGTCACAGAACGTAGCAGAAAAGGGTAAACAATTCACATCAAATCAAGGTTATGTTGCCGCAATCAAAGCACAATTACAACGTAAAAAAACTGATTTCTAGCAGAGGCGCATGCGAGGTTGAGATAATTACTTCATACTATTAATTCAAAGCATGAAAATGAACCAGACACGTCAAGCGATGAATTAAAATCTGAGTCAGCAAAATGACGAATACGCACTCAGGTCTACTTCGAGGGCATTTTTCCACGCCGCAATTGTATAATCCATCGTTTTAGCCAGTCTTAACTTTTAGAAAAACGTGATTATGGAGGCCCTCATTTTTCAACGATATCGCCGAACATTCTTAGACACAACGATTAACTGGCGTAATTCAGTTTTTAATAAGCCTTGTAGCGACGATATTACATGTAAACACAATGGTAGAACCCAACCGGAAGTTGAGTATACCACATTTTGGTGGCCATTTAGAAGTTACAAAGCTCTATTGGATATGCACCACGCAAGGAGTACGTGGTGTGCCTCACGCCACTGTGACAGCCACAACATGCAATTAGATGATTACGAAATGCGAACTGGCATGCCTGTTACGAGCTTAAAGTCAGATCGTAAATTGGATTTAGCCTCTCTGAATCACCCAAACCGAGCGTGGTGGGTGAGCGGTTAACACTCTGGCCTCGCATTCGGGAGGACGGCAGTTCGAATCCTCGTCCGGACATCCAGATTTGTGTTTTCCATGGTTTCCCCGAATCACTCCATACAAATGCCTGGATGCGTCCTTCAAAGGGCCATGGCCGAATTCCTTCCCCTTCCTTGTCCCCAGTCGCATTCCCCCTCTAATGACCTCGACGTCGACGAGGCGTAAAGCCATAAGTAAAAAAAAAAAAAAAAAAAAAAAAAAAAAAACCGAATCACCCAACTGATCAACTATACTGTAGCAACGCATGTAAAATGATTTAATGTAGACCTTCATGGAGACAAACACTTTTTGTATTCACTTAAAGTTTAATAACAAGAAAAATCAATGAATATTTTAAAACGCTAGCCATGAAACCAAGGGGTAGGAAACAAAAAACTAGTAATAAAAAAATCGTGCTAGCAGTTTCATGTAAGACCAGATAAAGCTGAATTTTTGATAAAAGAATATTCCTTTTTTTTCTCCCATTGTGAAACAAAATTGACAATGCAGAGGTGCTTAGGTGCTGACTTCTCTGTTCGGGGAGCCTTCACAAATAACACAAAGAGAAACTCACGAACGATCAATTCCAGCTCCAAAATCGAGTAAACAACTGTCATCAGCGAGGGTATTTTGTCCGAAATTGACTGAAATGATGACAGATCTATGAATGGACACTGATAAAACCTTCTCGGTTGTTCAGCCGTATAGCGCCGTATAAACATAATGTTTCGTTAATGTTGTGTTTATACGACACCTACCGGATGAACACCCGAGAAGATTATATTTCAGGAGAGATCTATTTCTTTAAACACTATGTTTTGTCAAATGATGCCAGCGCATCTAGACTCTCAGAGCATACTCACAGTCGATATTCCGATTACGATTCTCAGAAATTCGTAAGAAATTACGTAATGGAATCCACCTAGAAGTGATTTACATGTAAAGGAACCTCATCGAAGCACAATTTTGTTTGGGTTGTAGGTTAAGCTGATCCTACAAACAATTATACGTTTTTAAAGAATATAGCTTCCTGAAAGTATTTGCTTTACCCTGACAATCAAAAAATCGTAGAGAGAGACCTGAAGACAAAATGCTATTAACAGATAGCTTGTTAGTTGTTTCCTCCAGCATTGGTCATGTTTTTGTTTCTGGTTAAAAAAAAAAATGCAAACATTGCTTCCACAGAAGTTTCCTAAATAGCGTTTGCTTTTTGCTAATATACTCTTCTACTCCGACCGCAGAAACTGTAAACAGTAGACACTGAACAAACTGTTCTTTTTCACATATCACTGTGGTACGGCCAAAGCTTGAAGTATCAGCCCTACCTAAACTGCTCCTATAACGGAGTGGACCGTACGTTAATAATTCACGTGAATGAAGTTGTAGGCAACAGCTGTCTAATGTCTCTTAAAATTTCACTCAAAAGTTCAATTGACTCGCATTTCGATTATACTCCAGTGTCGAATTTAATAATTTAATAAACTTTACGTAAAAGAGCTATAGAAAAATGTGGGGTCCTTCCATGCTGGTGGATTACTGATAGCGCATTTATCAGGGACAAACCATATGATTAGTGCAAAAGGAAGAAATTAAAATATGTTCACAACACTGTTTGTATTATGAATATCGTATCACATATCGGAATTATATATTTTCAAGCACAAGTTTAGGAGTGTATTGAAATCCTAATAACTCAAATAACGTGCTTGATAGGGAAAATCTAAAACACATTTCGAATCAGCACAACAATTTCAATAAGATTCACACCATCATTCTCCAGAAAAACAGAAAACTTCATACAACACTGTTATGTGTGCAGGTGGAGTGCACTTATTAAAACACTGTTCATCCATATTTAGTTTTATGTATTTAGTGTATTTCTTCCCCACAGATTGCACCAATGTGGGGCGTCATTCAAAGGCTTCATAACTAATCGGACTATGGTGTTTGTCCTTCTGTTAGAGTGCATATTTTAAAATTCTTCGATCGCGTCGACTTCAACAGTAATGAATCAGTTAAATAGATACTGTATAAAATCTGTGAAGGTTCCATAAAATAAATACTTAGGAGTAGGTTCATACAACAGAGACTGCGTCAAAATCAATGTCACGGGATCCCACACTTCATTTTGAAAGACGCACCACTCACCTTCCCCAATACGTCACGCTCCAAGAGGACATTTTAACCATATATAGAACTTAAAAAGTAACATAAGTAAATAATAACGAAATACAGTTGCAAAACACCAACATATCGTAAGTACTAAAAAGCACTGATTCACCTAAACGTTTCCGAAAGATTAAAGGATTGTAGATGGACAGTATTTTCATCCACCTCGGAAATCTGTCACCTAAGTTGTTTCTAAACAGCACTAAGAAAACTTTTTAATGACTATAAATTAGGTAATTGGATAAAATGCTCTTCTGACTTTTGGGACATTCTAAATCAAAAGTATCTCGTCATATACTAACATTGAAGTCTGGTGAAGGGGGAGCACCTGGTGGAAGGATATTCATACTGGTTATCAAAGACCGCTACAGTTCATGTATCATGAGCATAAGTTACTTGACGTAGACTTATGCGGTAGTAAAAAGAAAAAAATAAGAGTGTTGACTGCTTGCCGTAGTGGAAGAATTAATGATAAATATGAGACTTGGGAAGAAACTACAATCATATAATCCAGAAGTGTTAGTAGAATTGTCAGTATATACGAGAATTAAAATTTATCAGGTGTCATCTAGGTAAGAAATACACAACGGAACAGAAATTTCAAATACCTTAGTAAGGGAAGCAGGCTTTATAAAAGTGGTAGAACAGAACACAAGGGGACGCAAAATGTTTGATATTTTCTTAATAAAGTTCGATAATAACCTTGTGGGGTGTTAAGTGACTGAAAGAATAAATGCTCAAGATTCAGTTCTAATCGATATTAGAGAATTCAATAAACCAGTAAAATTGAATGGGGAAATAAGTACATATACAAAAAGACTGAAATTTAAGAACTGAGAGAGAAAAAATTAAAGCTCCAGAATTTACAGTAAGAAAGAGTGAAGAAATCTTTATTCCGAAAAAAATTATGAGAGGTACAGAACCTACATGTTATAATCGGGATGTTAGGAGCTTAAAGAGTGTTGTATTTAATACCATGTTGTATTTAATATGATTGTACTCCTTTTTTAATGTTGTATTTTTGTATGTTCTTCTTTTGGAGCCGGAGCTGGGATACAAAATCTTTTTGAACTCGCGAATGAACTTTAAGCTTAACACGTATTAGTTTAGTCTTTCATATTTGAATAATTATAAACTTTCTCTGACTTGTTGCAATTTATTGAAACATTATTCGATACTTAAGGATGGGATAATAATTAGAAAATCACCCTCGCTGAAAAGTGGGATTGGTTCTCCCAAATTAACAAGGAAGACACGATGGAGTATTCCCGCATATGTTTGTTGTCTAACAAGTGTGAAGAGAATATGAGTTCAAAAATTGTTAAGAGGCTTTCACAGCTTCAGAAATGTGCTAGTCTTACATGTCTTAAACGTGTGACTTCACTTTTAAAGTTCTAAGTGTTCCACCAGCTCTCTTCACTCCTACCACTACCATAGAATAACCTTGGAAAGAAAACAGTAGTTAACGTTCAAAACGATGATGAATACTGCTTTGCTTGGATGTTCTCAGCTCCAGTTAAGGGTATCACACAAGCACTCTGTGTTAACACATTTAAAGATCTCAACTTTGTGGAGAGTTTCATTGGCTGAGCTCCTGAAAATGATGACCATTCTAAATCTGAGAGAAAGAATCCTTTTGTTTTGATCAATTTCTATGGGAGATATCCTAAAAGTAGTAACACAAACAGTGTAAAAAAATAAAAGAATAAAAATAATTGAATGAATATAGCACAGCTAGCCTGTAGAATTGGAAACTTTGTTTGGCTTCTTAGTGATGGAGATTCGATTGGACACTCATTCCGCTTCTAACGATTTAACGGGGAATTTGTACCACGTAGTTATTAATTCATAATTCGGACACGAATCATATGATGGCTAATTCTTTCAAATTATCTAATAGATTGTTGACTCATCTTTTCAGTGAATAGCAATGAGGCATTTTGAAACTGCGCGCCTGCTAGACTCTTATCTTTGGGTCATATGTCTTTAATTTTTGGGGAGCTCAGAGCAATGTTGGTCTACAATAACTTGAATTAAGCTACCACCTATAAGTTTTACTGCTCCATCGCGTATCGTGCCTTGGTGTAAGTATAATAAAAAGGCTAGAGTCCTCGAAAATTGCTTCTCAGACTGTACCTGAATATATTTGCAAAATAGATTGATTATTATGTTTAGAATTGCTGTATTTAGTACAGATAGTTGACGTATTTGGAGTTTCTTGAGAAGTCAACGAAATGATTTTTCAGCTGTCCCAAAGTGTCCCTTGTGTGTAAAAGTAACACTCCAATATGAAATAGAAAGAGGTTTGTTAAAAGTGGCTAAATTTGACGTTTGAAACGACTCAATTTTATTTCTTTCAAATTAAGAAGTTCAAAAAATCTTAACATTTCATTCTACATAAAATAAATGCTGTTGTTTCGGTATGAAAAAAAATACTGTAAATATAACTGATGCCGCAACATGAAAACGACCACGATACGGGATTGGATCCCGGGCCATTTCCAGTCCCAAAATTTTCGGGATTGACAAAAAAATAGTAAAAAATTATTATGTTTGTTACTGTCACTTTGACTTTCTTGTCAGTCATCTTGTTTTAACAGATGACTTTACTCCCGTTTGCAACTGCAAATAGAGCAGTTGTGATTGAAAATTTGTCTAAAAAGCTGCTCTTTGTATCGCGTAAGTAGAATTATTTATTATTTTTTGGTTAATTAACAAAATTATGTGAAGTAATGGTTATGTACGCACAAAGTTTGGAAGTCATTTTATGACTATGGGCGAATAGTGGACGATGAAGCAAGGGATCTGTTTACTTGCCCCACCAAGATTTATATATATATATAAAAACCCAGATGATTTCGCTAACGGAGAGACTAAAAATCAAACGAAGCCCACAATTGAAAGCAAAAGTGATTTAAATTTCAAAGAAAAACATCAGTCGGATATAAATAAAAGTATGGCAATGCTGTCTCCATAATCATACACAGAATCGAATATTTCCAAAATCGTCAGGGAGGAAATGAATCTTTTTGAAGCCTCAAGCTCTAGTCTAGGCTATAATGTGGTACGAGCTTAAAAGTATTTACTAGCAATCCCTCCAACTTAAGTCGTGTCCGAACGCGCTTTCTTGGCAGCAGCATACATAAGCAATAAATTAAGGAACGGGCTGAGTGATCAATCTTTGAACGGCTAGTTATTTCTTCTATAGCATTTTCACAATTCGCAGAGAAATTAAATTTAAAATATTTGGGTTGTTGACTATAAGAAATTTTAATTTGACTGATTCTCATTTTAATATGTCAAACATTTTGTTTTTTTGTTTTTGTTTTTGTTTGTTACTGCGTGCCTTGTTATTAGGTAGATGTCCATTCATTGCTTGCTAAAATTTATAGAGAATTTAATTTTTGTTTTGAAAAAACTATCGTTATTTTGTGAGTTCAAGTCTAATAATTAACAAATGAATATTGTAGAGGGATACATGTTACTAAAATTACAATCAAAAAAACTGATTCTTACATATTTCCTGAATGTTTTTAATTGCCATTACAAATTCCGGGATTGTATGTACACAATCCCGAAATCCCGGTATTAGAAATAAGGGCTGGGATCGAATTGTCTATTCACAGTCCTCTGCCGTGTGGCGAGCAATCGTACACTCCCGCCGTAGAAGAACAGAGGCTAATATGTACAGGATTGTAACTAATGAGTAACGCATCGACGGATGAGACGTAAACGTCTCGTGAAGTTCGCAGAAGTATTTCGCTTGTGACAGAGTTACTAAGTACGTTGCAATAAACATAGAGTATAGCGACTTCTGCATTTTATTCGAGTAGAGTATAAAACCCGTATGATTCTCCGATCCCATTTAAGCTCACAAACAATTTATTTAGGTGTCACATATTGAAGAAGAATAACAGTGTGGTAGAAGAAGAGATACGTCGCAAGTCTTAGTAAACATGAAGAAATCAGTCAATCCTAGTAAAGACTATACATGACGGCCATCCGACAAAAACGATTTTTACACAGAAGCAGATAAAATAGAAAGAAAGTACTTGAATATCTATCATATACTGAAGGAAATCTCATTAGAGTTTAATGTTTGTGTATTCGAATTAAGTTCTTTCGCATTAGCTTTATTTATTAGTCTTTTTCAGTATTATTTCGTTAACATGATTATACAGCCATTAATCTGATGATTTTACTGTTGACAGAGTTCTATCTGATTAGTGTTTTTATGTAAGAAGAAAATTTTTTGGATCCGTAAGTCGAGTTAGTGAAAATCCTAGGAAAACTAAGAATCTCGATTTGCTTATAAAGGCTGTAATGTACAGTCAGGTACAATTTGGAGAGTCCGCGTGTTGGCAAACTCTTTTTTGTGGCCAATTACTAATGCGGTACGAAAACCCGCGGCTTGGTGTCCACAATCAGAACGGAGAATTTACGACCTCCTAGTGAAAATAGAAGGCGCGAGGCAGCGGCGAAACTCTAGAGAACTGTATTGTCTCTCTGTCGAGAAACGTTTCCTGCTAGTAGGGAAAGTAGCAGAAGAGAAAAACGGTGCCTGGAGCATTTCCAGACACCAGTCATGTGAAATGTGGTCAGAGAAGAGGCAGAGCCAATCCGGGAATTTGTTAATACTGTTATTAACTGTAAACTGCATGTTTCATAAGGTGGTGAATAAACGGACGAGAAGCATAATTCTGAAATTTGCAGAAGCAGCCAGAACGTGTAAGTAAGAAGTTTTTTGGTGGACACAACGAGGAGTTGAAGAGGACACTCTAGTACTGCTTACCTCCAAGGATACTACAGTTGCCCAGCAATACTCGCCGACCATAGGAAAGCGACAATGGTGTCATCTGCCTAGCACCCGGACGCCAGAATCCGCTACGATGGTTACCATGATTCCGGAAACATTAAAGGTTGATTCAACTTCGATAACTCTAATAACCGCCCTGAGTTTATAAATCTTGCTCTTCTAAGACTTTATAATCAGTTATTTGTATTGTAAATTGTTTTAAAGGAAACTAAGAATTGTTTGTTTTTGTTAAATGAAATGTTCAATTGTAAAAGTAAATATTACCATCTGATTATCAACCTTGTTTTCGCTATAACCCGTCCAGTATGATAATATGTCAGTTGACTTGGTTAGAGATTCTGGTTATTAAGTAATTCAAAATTACTATGAATTTTACCATCATAACTTATGATCTGAATGTCGCTTACTTCATAATAGGGGACACCACAAAAGAATCCTTGGCACCCACTTGAGCTTAAAATCAAATGTTACGTTCATAATGGTAATTAAATTGCACTGATGATGACTGTGTGTTCATGAAGTTGGTTTCCTTCAATAGAAACAGTTACAGGCCTATTACTTTCTGAAATATACAGTGCATGTTGGGAAAGAGTTGAAGCGCCTGCAGTGGCGTCATTGCCACCAGCATGGCTCTGGTGTAGCGCTGGTTGCCAGACATGCACCTGCCGCGTGCAAGCCACTCCACTCCCGCGATAGCCTCAACAGCCGAACCATCGCGGTTGATATGTACAGTCAGTACCTTTGCGCAGTCTTTCATAAAAAAATGAGGTACGTCTTACTATCAGCATGGAAATTTATATCTAGTGCCAGTTTTTTATTCTGATCTATTTTTACGGTTCGACATGTCAATCAGAAAAGCCAAAATTATTTTACTGGTAGAAGAAAGATCAAAGGCGAGACGAACATCAAGGTCCGATCATAAATAAACCTTCCCTGTGGCGAAGTTATAAAATCCAAAATAAATAATTTCCGCTTAAGTTCAGAAGTAGGAAGACATGAATGAAACTATTTTTTGGTTAGTCCATTGTGGTTTGAGTCTATGTTACTAAAAAAAAGCTGTTGTAGATATTCGTAACAGTTTTACGTATGTACAAAACTTAAAAAGTGTTGACGTTTTTCCACAAATTAAAAAAAAATATATTCCTAAAATAAATAGTTGAAAGAAGGTTGATTAAAGTCGAGGTACCAGACTGAAGTGGTGTGAGCGATTCGACTGCCATCGAGCACTCCGCCTTTGTGCTCGTGTGGGCCGACACCTCTTTCCGGCGGAGAGCGTTAATAATTGAGCTCGTGTATCGACCGGAAGCACCATCGACTGTCGTCTCGGCGTGACTGAAAGAGGCCAGTCCACTGCGAGGGTCGGACGAGCGAGCAGGAGGAGGCCTCACTGTACGTAGCGCTACACACGCTAAGCTAAATATGACATACTGCTACTCCATTTCACCTACAACACCAAGTGTCCAGAAACGAGCTTCTAGGATGGGGCCTCTTAATACCTCCGTACATACAAACGAAGCACCTGTTGAACGTTTAACACAAAATTTCTTTGAGGATTGCAAGTAATTACAGTAAGGTTAACTTCTGTTAGGTCACCAGTAGTGTTAGTCGATTTATAACAATGAGCAGGAAAATGTTTGAAGGCAATAAAACTAAGGAAGGACAAAGAAATATTACCCATTCACCAGACGGCGGTCTCTGTGTACACATCTGACTCCGCCTGGTGTCTCACTTCTGCACGAATAAGGTTGTATGCCGAAATATTGCGCTTCTCCTGTGTTTTTTTTTTTTTTTTTTTTTTTTTTTTTTTTTTTTTTTTTTTTTTGAGTTCGTCGTCCCAGTCCCCTTCATCTGTGGTAAGTGTTGGGTCATATTTCCCTATCCTTCCTTAGTTATATACATATATATATATATATATATATTTATATATATATATGTGTGTGTGTGTGTTTCGTTTGGGCCTAATAAGACCACGTTAAGCCTTTGTTTTTCATGAATTTTGCTGTAGATGTGTACACATCGAATACAACTAGGATTGTTACCCCAGGAGGGGACCTACGGGTATCTACAGTTTAACGTGGAATCCGAACCACGGAAAATCCTGGCGTAGCTCATATAATCAAACACAACTCTAAACATTCCTGCGCCTTCCGGGATTCGAATTCGAGACCGGAGCAGCTACCGTTTTGAAAGCAAGCGCCTCAACCACTAAGCAACCAGTCCCCTCTACTACTCGTTTTATAATTATTATTTAATAGACTTTATCGGATTACGTAAAGCCTTGATTCTCACTACAGCTTGTAATTAGAAATTTGTGCAAAGTTTCCACTGGGAAGTTAGAGCCCGTGATTCTCAGTTCCTGAAGCAATCGGGGAAGCTAAAGTGTTGTCATCTGTCTGCTATTCGTGTAGCTTACGTTTTCTATGATATATGTTTTTTTTATAGATGTAATGTGTAGTTTATGAGGTGGATATTGGGGACCGTCCCAGCACTTGCCTTGGTGACAGTGGAAAATATCCTAAAAACCCCGATCAGGGCGTCAGGTACGCGGGTCCAGGACTCGAACCTGGTCCCTTTTCAGTGTGGTGGCGCTTTAATATGCACAGCATCACTGGGGGTGATTATATAATTATTATATATCTGGAAATCTTTGAACCCAGAATGTCGGATACATGCTTAATTAATTCCAAAACGACTTAATTTTCAAAACATGAATGAGAATGCTTGCAAAAACGTGATACGTAAATTGGTCTCCCCATAAAGCGCTTTATAAAGAGTTACAATTAAAATCTTGCAATGTGTAAACGTATGAGTAATCGTTTCGTATTACCTTTGTTGCTACAAACATTGGAAGGTCTTCTGAGATATCAGTAATGAATGCTGTAGCCCAAACAATAACGTCGCTCATACAAACAGAAACTCAAGCGTATAATACCATTTAAAATCAAAATTTTTAATTGTTTTACAAGTAATGTCAATATTTTACGCAAATTTCGCATTCTATGTTTAAATGACACAGATGAAGATCCGCACAATTATTTCCCTGATATTTAAAACTGTACACAACTTGCCGGGAAAGTTCTCATAGCAATCGAAGATGGCGATAGCAAAAAAAAAAAAAAGTTATCAAAAATACTTAAAATCAAATATGTTTCTTACAACATTAAATAAATTTATGTATTACTAGCTGGCACCAACAACTTTGTAAAGAATTTGGATTGACAGCTACCGACATCTAACCACCATAGTGCACGATGGGAGACTCGATGCTATCACCACACACAAACGCCAGTCATCTGCGCTATGGAGTTCATGCAGCAAAGTAAATTATACGGACACACATGTCTTTGATCGAAATAAGAAAATATACTTGATCGACAAATTTCAACCACCATATCTCCCACACTCTCACAGTTACCGAAATTCGGCCAACGTTGTGATCGACGGGAGACTCTATGATACTACCACACACAAACACCAGTGATCTGCGCTAGATATGGTTGGCTGTTAAGTGATACATCATGACACATACGTTTTTGGTAGAAATATATAACTCACGATAGGAGACACGATGCCACTACCACACACAAACACCAAGTCTATGCTTTGCAGTTGTGGCAGCAGAGTGACATATACATATATCTTTGGTCGAAATACGGAAATATACTTGATCGGCCACCTTCAACCACCATAACTACCACACTACCACAGTCACCGAAATTCGACCAACGTTGTTATCGACGGGTGACTCTGCGCTACTACCACATACAAACACCAGTGATCTGCGGTAGATAGTTTTGGCTGAAAAGTGATACACCATGACACATACTTTTTTGGTAGAAATACGAAATTGCCGCAGGTCGACCACTTTCAACCACCATATCTCCAACATCCCGATAGCTACCGACATCTAAGCTCCATAGTACAGGATAGGAGACACAATACCAATACCACACACATACATCATTGGTCTATGCTATGTAGTTGTGGCAGCAGAGTGACATATACGGAGACACATGTCTTTGGTCGAAATACGAAAATGCCCTGCATCGACCACTTTTAACCATCATATCTCCTACATCCCCACAGCTATCGACATTCGGCCAACGTTGTGCATGACAGAAAACTGCATGCTACTTCCACAAACAAAGACCAGTGATCTGTGCTAGGTAGTGGTGGTTGAAAAGTGAAATATAGGAAAACACACGTCTATTTTTATATATATATGAGAATACAAAGAAGGATAGATAATCGAAAAACAAATACTAGAATTTGAAGAAATACTGACAATTAAGTTTTACCTTAAATTCTGTGTTGATTCAGGTTGATCAGCTAATAGTTTATCTTAATTATGAAAAGATGTAAAATTAAACCAGTTGGCAATAAACAAATAACACGTCTCTGCTGTAATCAGCTAACAAAAGCATCTTATCATTCTCCCTTCAGGAGCATTCTGCAGAGGAGTGACACATACCATTGGCTGCAGGAACGGAGTGTGATCACACAATGTGGCAACAGTGCCTGCCTGTTGAGTAACTGAAAATCGTCACAAAATGGCGGCTGTAGTGGCGACACCAGCACAAGCCGACGCTAAACGAGAGATGCGGCAACAGCGCGGCAAGATGACTCTGCGGAGGAAGAGGGCCCTGGCTTCACATCAACAGCAACAGCAGCAGCAAGTCAACGGACTCTACGTGCACTCCAGTCCACCCAGGGGTAAGTAACAGCGAATCAACGGACTCTACGAGCACTCCAGTCCACCAAGCGGTAACCAGTAGCGAGTCAACGGACTCTACGAGCACTCCAGTCCACCCAGGGGTAAGTAACAGCGAATCAACGGACTCTACGAGCACTCCAGTCCACCAAGCGGTAACCAGTAGCGAGTCAACGGACTCTACATGCACTCCAGCCCTCCCACTGGTAAGCAGTTGCGATTCAACGGAATCAACGTGCATTCCAGTCTACCAAGGGGTAAGGAGTAGCAAGTAAACGGACTCAACATGCACTCCAGTCCACCCATGGGTAATTAACAGCAATTAAAACGGACTATACGTGCACTCTAGTCCTCCCAGCGGTAAGTAGCGAGTTAACGGATTCTACGTGCACTCCAGTCCACCCAGGGGTAAGCAGTAGGGGTCAGAAGCTATCGACAATGAAGAGAAATACAATAATTTCCACCTCAGCTGTAAACAACTTCAACTTCTCTCACGATTCCACATAAAAACTTTGAATTTAACATTCCCACAAATATTTTGTTTAATCTTTCGCGTGAAATCCTACCTCCGTTTCCGCATCCACAAAATTTAATGCAAATGTATAACGGAAGTTTGTTTACGTTGTAATATATATTATTCTCTCCTCTTTGTACGAGATTCAGTCCATCGTCCAACGTAGTTTTTTCCCCCTTACGATCTTGTCAATTAAAGTAACAATGACCTGAACGATGTTATTGCCTAAGGACGAATTTACAAATTTATGTCAAGCGGTCTATTCACCGTCCAACTTGTACGACATTCGTGTGGAACTACTGTATGCTGCGCTCACCCATTCACGCTACTAGAAGGGTTCCAACAAAATATTCCAAGCAATCCTTTCCACTCGTACTTCACGGCACACCAGTGTCCTTATCGCACACTCGCACGATGTTTCCGCCAATCATGATCCAGCGCTATGGCTTTTTTTTTTTTTTTTTTTTTTTTTTTTACTTATGGCTTTACACCTCGTCGACGTTGAGGTCATTAGAGGCGGGAAGGCGGGATAGGACTGGAGACAGGGAACGGGATTAAATTTGGCCAGGGCCTTTTGAAGGAAGCATCCCGGCATTCACGGAGTGATTTGGGGAAACCATGGAAAACCCAAATCCGGATGCCCGGACGGGGATTCGAACCAGCGTCCTCCCGAATGCGAGGTCAGAGCCATTGCTTGTTGGACGTCAAGGAACAATGATGATTGTTTGGGAGTCAAACAACATACAACACCTCCTACATGTAGCCCTGCAATCCCTTTCACGGCCCATTAAGAATACTTTATCGGAAACGGATCGTCGTAGGTCTTACAAGTTGAACTGTGAATGGGTCGCTAGAGCGGTGGAAAGGCGGGTGGCGGACACGGAGATACGCGGTGCCGTGGCCTTGTGCTTGACGATTTAGTTAGTCGAGCCGCGAACTCCGCAAACGTTCATATGACAAAGGTTTGTTTTTTGTTGTTGATTTTTCACTTGTGAAATCATCCCACTTTAATGTTGTTGAAAACTGAGTAAAAAAATAATTCAATTTCGCAGCATTATATGGAAATAGGCTTTGCTTATGAAAAAAATGTGGAACTTGGGATAGAAAAAAATATACTTATTTCGATTTTAAGTTTATTTGTTATAAAATATTAAGATCTAAGTAATTATGAATTTATTTTTCCACCTCCGATTCCGCTTTCGCAAAACACCCGCATCCGTGGATGTCAAGCACTGAACATCCACATATGCATCCGCATCCGCAAGGATGATCTCCGTTACAACCTTGGTAGTATGATGTAACTTGAAACACCAATCTGTGATTACGAGAAATAATAGCAGAATGTTGCCTGGTCGAGTTTGGCATCGAATTATTTTACAAAGAATAAAATGTTCACACAGGTCGGTCCAGCAACCTCGCCTCCCAGATACGGAGCAACTTTAAGGTTACTTGATTCACTTGAAAAAAAAAATCCCAAATTATTCAACCTCTGCCAACAACCTTATATCCGAAGTTCACAGCAAACTCAGAATGAGAAAATTCCTTTTAATTATTTTTCAGTACTTCCTTATCACAACTGCATAATATTAAGCCTGTTTAGCTCTCGCAGTCTTTGCTATAATATCTATTGCGCTGACTTTTACTTCACGGCCCTAAATGGTCAATTAAACGGAAGTCTATTATTTAAATCCTTCTCAAAAACTTTATTCATCAGTCGTATTCTTTAGACTGATACTTAATAATTTCCTCTTCTCTAGACGGCCGCTTAATAATACACTTTTTTTTAAACATTTTTCAAAATTAATTGGCCTTTAATGCGTGACACTATAACATTATTACGACTCTCTATCACCTTGCCAAGAGCGCCTTTATACAGGAAAACGTTCAGCAATTGAACTCTTACCACCAATTTTCAGGTCTATATACGTATACCCTTTAGAGCGCGGGCACGTTATAGCTGCTCCAGAGATGCAATGTTGATGGTATATGCGGGCTCTCATCTGCTACAAACAATGAATTGACCGCGTATTTCGTCAAAAATTTGCTCCCTATGAACCTTTTCCTTCTGTTAAAGAATGACTAAAGTTTACATTTAAAAGTTGTTGAAACCTTATGGTATGTAGGAACAACTTTCGACGAACCATTCCAGGATTTTCCTGGAGTGTTACGAGGAATCTTAACAATTACGTGCGTGATTCCGCATCCTCGTCTCGCAGGTAAGTATTTTAAGTGATGGTATCAAGGTTCTAAAACTTTTCCCGTAACGTTGGACTTTTCATCAACAAATAGCAATTCTTATCTCCATTGACGACTGAAATATCTTAAAGCTTATTAATGCTTTCTATATTTCAGATATTGATGATCACTTTTTTCTTTGTTTACAATGGCTATTACGAGGTTATTTTATACGAAGAAAAAAAGTTCCTTTTTATTGTTTTACAAATAAAAAATTTCAAAAACTTTAGATTGCTGCCATATGAACAACAAACGAAAATAATTTTAGCTTTGCCGAATTCTGTTTCCATCCAATTTTTTTTAGATATTTTAACTGAATACAACATTATTTCATGACATTTGATAATGCTGGTGATGAGCATAATAGTCATATGACTTTATTTCGGTGATTATAATATCATATGAAATCAATATCGTAGCTCGCATACTACTTGCTAATCCCAACTCAGTAGGCTGTCTACCCCCTGCCCCCTTAGCCATGATACATGAGCCGATTCAGTACGGAAGTCGTATGGCCATTGTATTCTGTCCTGCGGCAAATTGGCCTATAAACGTCATAACTGGCGCTGGAGGTCCTACATATTGCCTCTGGGTCGTAGTTGACGTTCAAGCTGATCCCACACATGTTTTGTTATGGACATATCGGGGTACAGAGCTGGCCGCGGAAGGGCCCCCACATGATACAACGTGTTCGTAGAAATATGTACGACACATGTACAGGTATTTTTCAATTGAAAGACTAAACCATGGTTCTATCTCAGGAGCTGTAAGACATTTGACTTAGCGCTGCATTGCCAGGGTGCATCGGACCACTACCAGAGTATTCTTGAAGCCATACCCTATAGTTCACACGATATACGTGTCTCAGAATTTGAGGTGCAGATGACATTCGGGTGCGTAATGCATGGTTTACTATATGGCGATCCTCTTGAATGTTCTTATGTACTCCTCGGTTCCAATAATGGACCAAAATGTCACCTTTTAGCACCACACATTAGGTGATGACACAATACAGTCAACCGCTCTAATGCATTGCGATCCTTAAACTGCGTCTGGTGCCGGAGCATCGATGAGGCATTCTCTCCGTCTGGCGACGTTCTCTCACAGAGCACACTGATGTCGGGCGCTCCAGGAACATCCTGATCTTACTGTGTCTCCACGTATGATGTTGCCACCTACAGCAGGTGGTGGCCGTTCTTAACATGCTCAACCGAAGTAAGAGAAATCAAGCTCCAATGTATCCTTAGCCACGGAGCGGTAAGTGGGAATGAAGCGACGGATTATATGGTTCACAGGCAACTTAACGCCCTAGCTATAGAAGAGGTCTCTACTACAAGCCCACTATCACATATACAATCAAGAAAGAATGGCATACAAGATGGGTAAACGAAGGACAAGAGAAAGTACGATGGTACAGGTCTATTACTGATGAAGTAGACTATAAATCATTGTGTGTCCAGATAGATATAAAGTATAAACAGAAACTAAATCACGATTATGAGTAGATCACGAACAGAACAAGCACTACTAAGGGACAGAATGATCAGCCTGAAGATGTGTGAATCTCCTAGGTTTCAATATTGCAATACGGAGAAAGACATCTACGATTACAAGCTAAGATATAAGCTTCAAAGTAAACTATCAATTTGTCCACAATTTTTGCTGGGTTATTACTACCCCATTAGAATCTTTTAGGGCAGCCATAACGGCAGCCAACCTATATTGCATGCTCTCCACGAGTTTTTGCTGGACGTCCACTATATTTCGTCGCCATTCCTCTTCCAACCTTTCCATGAATTGACCAGAGGATTTTGGCAGCTCCAGACGAACCCTCATCCCACTATTAAATTCATTCCATAGATCTTCTGTACAGTTGAGGTTAAGGCTTCAGGTAGGCCAGTCCAATCAGTGAACATTGTTGTCAGCGTAACACTTCATAGTACCTCTTGAATAATAGTACTTGGCGTTGCTATCTGGGAAGTAAAACAGATCCATAGCATAAAAATGTCACAACTTAGGAGCATTTAACTATCCAGAATGTTACAATAGGCTTCTGTATTGACGCAACCATGGTACTACGCAAAAGGTCTTGATAGAGACCCACACCATCTTTCTAACCCAACCGAATTTCCTATTTGGCAGTACACACCAACAGAAGCCGTTCTCATGGTAAACCCACACCCATTGGACTGGAACAATGTAAAAATTACTCATCACTACACAGATCCCGTTTCCACTGCTCCAGTCTCCAGTTGCGATGGTCCAAACACCACCCGAGTCACCGAACTTTATTGCTTGATGGGAAGCTATTGTGCAGCTGCTCTTCTGAAATATCACGCCTAAAACTCCTGTAGATGATATTCAAGGATTGTGCCCTATTTTTTTTTTAATCACATTTCTGAATTTAGTAATGTCTGTCGGTCAAATTTGGAGATCACCCTGAACATGTAGCGTTGGCACAATGCTCTTGAAGTCCCACTCATGTAAGACGAATATGATGACCATTGCTTTGAGCCTGATAACCTTTAATGCAATCATCTTGCTAGATAGACCAATGAAATTTATTTAGCGTTGATGTATCTTATACTAAAAAAGTTATTTTAAAAAAATCTGAAACCTAGAGAGTGACTAAAAGCATTATTCACTGCAACTTTTACGCGGCTCTTTATGAAGAATGTAGCAAGAGATTTGAGAATTAAATGTAACGGTAAGTAAGGAATCTCTGAAACCTCATCTTGAATAAATAGCGTGTTAAGCCTTCGTTATAAATGTTTCGTCCTGTAGACGATGAAAGTTAAATACAAAGGAGCGTGCCAAGTCACCGTTTTTGTTCGACGTCCTCCAATATTCAAACCCAATTCCACGCTAGAGTAGCGATCGCCATGTTTGTCCAGTGCTCGAATTCCACGCAATCAGAACACATGTACGAGCAGAAGCAGTAAAAGTATCTCGCCCGTTTATTCTCATATGATATCTATTATACAAACACATTTCTTCCCGTGTGGTTTGTTGGCCTGTTCCTAAGAACAGAATGGATAGATTATGACAAGGAGATAATTTTACTGGTAATACTGCCTCGAAAATTAAAGAAGAATCATTCAGCAGCTGGAATTTGCAATCCATGTATGTATTCAACCTGTTAGAAACTATACGTAAAGACGTTTCGTTGGACTTGTTTCGAATTTTCTTCCGTTGAAGCTTCTTATTCTCAGTATATTGGAACCATTCATTGCATATACTTATTAGTTGCCAGCATGTTTAGTAGACCTTTCCGAAATACAGTTTTTTAAAAGAATTGTGAAAAGTGGCTGTTAATAATTTCTGTTTCAACATTGTCGCAGCAGTGTCGAAAAGTGGCAGTTTACCTTTCTCAGTAACTTAAAAATGTTTTTTTTTTTTTTTTTTTTTTTTTTTTTTTTTTTTTTTTTTTTTTTTTACTCAAACGTCCGACTAGAATGCTGAAGTCAAATAGCAGGCCGAACTGACCCCCGCCTCACTGGGCATCATATCCATTTTGAAGGCGTTTCTAGTCACGCTGTCTATATTAATAAAGGATACGAAAATGTATGAAGTAGTGGCAGGTTACACTCGAATAATATACTACATTTACTTCTATGAAATAAATTCCTATCGAATTCGTTCCTCTTTTTCCTCCCTATCATTCGCAGCATGCATACGAGTTGCCAAACGAACAACCGGAGGTTTTTTTTTTATCTAGGTTTAGTACAGATATCATCCACGAAGATATTTGAGTCTTTCAATATATACAATGGGAACAGTCTACCTGACCAAAGTCACACCTATTTCTTAGTTCGTTGTTGTACATGGCGTTAATTAAAAAGCTAATTTAATTTAATTACGATGTACCATATGGCCCGGTAGTAACTTTCTCACACGACTACTTTCCCACTTCACGATTTACTTCTTTTAAACAAACATTTCTTCGGTGCAATTTCTCCATCCAGCTACTTTTACCGTTTTGCGAATTTTTATTTTAAATTCCATCAATATATTTAGTAAACTTTTGAACAACCTTCAAATTATTTAAAATTGTAATTGATATTACATCAAAAACAAAAATGTGTTTAAAAAAAAAAAAAAGATTATGAGTTATTAAAGTAATTGTAAGAAGAAATTACCATCTTGAATATACTCAACCGCAAATCAGCGTCTTAGCATGTAGGCCTACTTGGCACCTGAACCTGAGGGTTCGTCTTGACAAAAAGGCTCTTCTGTTAGTCTTACTAAAAATATACAGCGGAACCTCAAGAGTAATTACACCTAGCATAGTGAATGAGCGGTAACGCTCTGGCCTCGCATTCGGGAGATCGCAGGTTTCAATCCCCGTCCGGGAATCCAGATTTGGGTTTTCCATGGTTTCCCCAAGTCATTCCAAGCGAATGCCGGGATGCTTTCTTCAGAAGGCCATTGCAGAATTCCTTCGCGTTCCTTGCCACCATCCCCTTCCGCCTCTAATGTCGTTGACGTCGACGAGGCGTAAAGCTGTAATAAAATAGAGAAATTACACAAATTTAATTCTTGCCAGTAAACTTGATTAAAGAGCTAATGGCAGAAATGAGAAGCAACTACAGGTTTATTAAATTCTAATAAAAACACCATACATGAAATGGAATATAGAACTGAATAAAACAGTTAGTAATTAGACATGAATGGATCAATATCTTTAACACAGAATTTATTAGATTGGGGTACTTTACAATGCAGGAGCAAATCATGGTCGAAGTTTCTTTGCCAATTACTTCTGAGCCGCATATTAAAGGTGGGTGACATACTAATCGAAAGTATTATCCAAATTGAGATCTGAGATGGGCAATAACGACTCTCCTAAGCGCAAGATTCAACCGTGTATTCCTTTCACTGGCTTGATTATGCTGGTTCTTTGAGTGTGGTATGTTGTTCACACGATTGGTGAGAGAATATTAACCATGGCTAACGCATACGGTGGCACATTGTGGTTCATAGGAAACATCTCACATTAGGACAACTACTAAGACTGAAAACTTGCTGCGAAGGAGCTACAATATTTGAGTTTGCTACTAAAATACTTAAAAACACACGAAATTTCCACCATAAGAATGACTGCTTAATCAGAGAAACTATTCCACTTTGCCAAAGGTGGACAAAGTACTTGCCTTCTTTGCAGTCCTGCGATAAATCATTGTCGCACTGTGTTTTAGTGGTGCAGATGAACCCGAGCACCATCCGGCAGTGGCTGCGCGGCGGAGACGTCGACAAGCTGGAGCAGGTGGTGGTGGAGGGGCACGGCCACCGGCTGGTGGGGGAGTACAGCCCAGACCCCAAGGTGCGCGCCTTCCTCAAGACGGTCCCGCAGTACATGGTAAGCAAGGCAGGCAAGAAAAGGCTTATAACTGATCTAAAACATCCCGTATAGTTAGCTGAGTGAGTCTTTTTAATAACTATGAGTTTGTTTGTGTACGTATGTTTGAGTCTATTACCATCTACTATTAGTACAAATCATTTTAACCGTATTTCAGCTTGATCTTTTATATTGTGATTGTTTATCTAAGGCTACTACGTACGATGAGTATGTCAGCGACAAGTATTTCACATTGTAAATTTAAAAATTAAGTTAAACAATTATCTAAGTAGCTTATATCTTTTTCTAGAAAACGATATCCGTAACTTCAGTGTCCCTTACTTTACCGATAGTATCGTGTAAAAGGTATTTAACTACTACTTTGAGTAACTGAATTCTTATTAGACTAAGAACTGTGAACGGTAGCCCTCCCATTTATTTTGATTACGTGTGCCTAACACATAAATACGAAACCAAAAACATGGTGTGAATCCAAACAAAGTTGAAAGATCTACAAATACAAAAAAACAGTGAAATACTGACGTTCACAGAAATGAAAGGAAAATCTGTGGAACCACAGCAATAAAAGAACAAAAAGAACTGGTCCCGACCAACATGTAACTGTTTCTACAAAATTCTCACTCACGATGCCTCATTCCATAAAAACAAAAAGCGTCTGACATTATAAATAAAAAAAGTTGTTAACAGACGGTGTTTTCACAGACAAATCTTTAACAAGTAGCTGCAGAAGAATGGTAATAACCAATTTATTTAATGTAACAAAATGTTAGGTACTTAAAATTAAATATTCTCACGGTCAGGTTTTACTTTCAATTAACAAAATGAAAAGATATTCTGATTAAATACAATGATTTATTACTGTAATAGCATTCATTTTTCTTAGCAGTTCAATTGGGCTTTTCATCACAACCGTTTCATTTTCTTTTATCAACATTTACGTCCATTTTCAACGTTTCCCACCAGTCACAAAGATGTTTGCATTCGATCCATCATACAGCGTCCTCTGAAGCCAAATCCCCAGCTCATGCTATCCGTTCACGTGCCAAAAATCAATTCCAGTTTTACCATCTTTACTTGGCGATTCCACAAGTAACCTTGACAGGCCAGACAACCCCACATATTACAATAGTGCCAGCGCACCAAGGGTTAATTATACACTTACCAAATGTCGGTTTAGCTCTTTTCTTCTTTCCAGTACTGCAATAAATCAGTATTCCACTGTGTTGAAGTGATCCGGATGAACCAGAGTACTATCCGGCAGTGGGTGACAATGAGCCCAGTACCACCCGACTGCACATATAAGCTATTACAATTCCTTACTAGAGTTTTAAACACGTATACAGTAACTAAGCACTTCACGTTTTTACCTTACAACGACCATGTATTATGGAGGTCGACAATTATTGCTGAAACGATCTTAGTACGGTACATAAAAAGTTCAGTTATATTTAAACAGACATCGATGGCTCTTGTCCGCTTGCTGTCTGGCGTAATACACTGAAGAGCCAAAGAAACTGGTACACCTGGCTAATGTCGTGTAGGGCCCTGCGAGCACGCAGAAGTGCCGCAGCACGACGTGGCATGGACTCGACTAATGTCTGAAGTAGTGCTGGAGGGAGTTGACACTATGCATCCTGCAGGGCTGTCCACAAATCAGTAAGAGTACGAGGTGGTGGAGATCTCTTCTGAACGGCACGTTGCAAGGCATCCCAGATATGCTTAATAATGTTCATGTCTGGGGAGTTTGGTGGCCAGCGGAGGTGTTTAAATTCAGAAGAGTGTTCCTGGAGCCACTCTGTAACAATCTGGACGTGTGGAGTGTCGCATTGTCCTGCTGGAATTGTCTAAGTCCGTCGGAATGCTCAATCGACATGAATGGATGCAGGTGATCAGCCAGGATTCGTATGTACGTGTCACCAGTCAGAGTCATATCAAGACATATCAGGGGTCCCATGTCAATCCAACTGCACACGCCCCACACCATTACAGAGCCTCCACTAGCTTGAACAGTCCCCTCCTGACAGCAGGGTCCATGAATTCATGATGTTGTCTCCATACACGTACACGTCCATCCGCTCGATACAATTGGAAACGAGACTCGTTAGTCCAGGCAACAGGTTTTCTATCATCAACAGTCCAATGTTTGTGTTGACGGGCCCAGGTGAGGAATAAAGCTTTGTGTCGTGCACTCAGCAAAGGTACACGAGTGGGCCTTCGGCTCCGACAGCCCACATCGATGATGTTTCGTTGAATGATTCACACACTGACACTTGTTGATAGCCCAGCACTGAAATCTGCAGCAATTTGCGGAAGTGTTGCACTTCTGTCACGTTGAACGATTCTCTTCAGTCGTCGTTGGTCCCGATCTTGCAGGATCTTTTTACGGCCGCAGCAATGTCGGAGATTTGATGTTTGACCGGATTCCTGATATTCACGGTCCACTCGTGAAATGGTCATACGGGAAAATCCCAACCTCATCGCTACCTCAGAGATTCTGTGTCCCATCTCTCGTGCGCTAACTATAACGCTACGTTCAAACTCACTGAAATCGTGATAACCTGCCATTGTAGCAACATAAACCGATCTAACGCATGCGCCAGACACCAGTTATCTTATATAGGCGTTGCCGACCGCAGTGCCGTACTCTGAGTGTTTACATATTTCTGTGTTTGCATACGTTTGCCTTTAACAGTTTCTTTGGCTTTTCAGTGTACAATGACGTGGCGTCGGTTCCCCATTAAATTAGTTGTCGTTTATCCCTTTCCTATTTAACCGCTTTATCGCTTCCTTTCGTTTACCTCGTACTATTGTCTGTACCTCCTTGCAGCGCTTATTTTTTTCCTTGCCTCTGCTACTAAAACCAATTACAACACAAAAATATCATTCTTCAAGTTTTAATCTATAATGACTTAATAGTGAATACATATTTCTTATTCATTAATTTCTGTCAAGTTTCAATGCTCTTCCCTGTAATTATTAAAACTTTTCTCTTGAATCAGATTCGTTTACTATCTTTTAACCCTATTGTACACAGTTATCGATCATGTAAGTGCTTTCATAATTTTCAAAACAATACAACTGTTCATTCATTTATCACAAATCTGTTGTCTAAATCTTCCCTTCGGCACGTATTTGGGAGGGGGGAGGGGGAGCATCTTTCGAAAATCACAGCCAATAATCATCAAGCACCAAAGATGTTACTGCTCTCCCTCTCGCTCTAGGCCAGAAATCGTTCACTGTGCAAGATATTATTATTTGTCGGCTTGTGAAACATACAACTAATCATTGTTTTCGCATATCGGGAAGGTCATTTTCATTCGTCACCATACAATGGGCTTAGTTTCTTACTTGCTTGATACTTGAAATGTGTATATTAGAACGGAACACTGCCACGCTTGTGCGAAACCCCTTTTTTATTTATTTATTTTTTAAATAGCAAGGTGTTTTGCATAGACATGGAAGTTCTGCGCTCGTAGTTTACAAGTTACAAACTTCAAGTACATTTACCATAAAACAGCTTTTTTGCAAACACAGTTAACTTAAGTATAATGTACGAAAATCATGTCTGAATTCCTTCCTGGAGCTCTGTGGTGTAAAACTTCATCAACAAAAAAGAAATTTCTTATCAAGATTTTTTTATTTCATGAAGACTTTTTACAAACAGAAATATTTTAAAAACCTCAAAACGTAAATCATAGGTCTAACTTGTATAGTGCATGCCGACATAAGAAGAATTACAAAAATAAAAGCATAAATAGTTTTAAAGAACAATCCATTAATTTCTCCCCTTTTGTAGTATTTATGTTGGTTTGGGCCAACTACGACCACGTTAAACCTGTTTTTGTCTTGAATTGGTTGTGGATATGTACACATCAGTGTTACAGGTAAGGTTATTAGCGTTGGAGGGGATCTACAATTTAACGTGGAATCCGAACGACGGAAGCGTTCTGGCGTACTTCACATTACACAGCAAGCTGTGGCAGAGGTGAAGATAGGGTTAAAGGCTTAAGAAGATCCCCTACGAGACAGGGATTCGAACCGCGGATCTGTCGATCTCCAGTCAGTCGCCTTAAACACTGAGCCAAGAGAGCTCTACTTCCTTCTTTTACTGTATCCTGTAGTGGTAGGTGCCGGGAGATAGGTAAGGGTGAAAACCTTTTACTTCTTTTTATAATTCAAAGAAACCCTAGGCTGATAATTTAATGGGTACTCATAATGGCGTACAGGCAAAGCTTATTTATCTTTAACATTGACACATTGAAATATTAACAAAAGGAACTAAGCAAAGCCTCTTCTTACAATTGCCAACATATGAACAAACAAACAAAGCATTAAAACACCACCACATTTAAAATTGATCTTGAAGCAAACTCCCAATATTAATGGGCAAGCAAGAAAGCTTCACACTTGGTTTTTAAATGAAAGTTCCCTTCATAACAATCAGGAATCATAAATCAAATACAGTATTAACATTGACTGTATCCGATCTCAAATGCCGGGTGCCAGGATAATTTAAATTATCCACCAAGTGTGGCTTTAAGAAAGTCTGCCCCAGTTAACTCGATATTTGGGAGGAGCGAGAACTCATAATAATTGAGAGGTCGTTACAGGGCCGTACCCAATGACCGAATGAAAGTACCACATTGCACTGTAGAAATATTACCGTGACGACGATGTATTTCCCGCGACGGCGGAATTACTATAGCCCCTTGGCTATAGCGGACAATGCACAACGTTCTTCAGTCAGCGTACTGAATGAGTGCACAGTGACCTCACTGTACAGGACGCTCGTATCGACCCTCAGGTTCGATGCCAAGACGGAGCGATCTCCAACCTCGGAAGATCCGCTGCTTCCAGTCTGAAGACTCCGCGTCAAGTGCTCTCCAGCGTCCGCAGGAAAAGCCTCCCCCCGTTGCTCGTGGTATTACATAGAGCAAAAATACACCGGCATTACAAAATGCATAGGATAGTCTCTCGTTGATTGGTTCTGCCGTTTTCAAGCTCCTCCTACCGGCTGTGACGATAGGCGAACATTGTCTTTTTCGATTCGTGCGAACTCGGCATAGCCTCGGACTTATTCGTCATCTGTGACCTCTAAACTGCCCGTTCGGAGACCTGGGGTTGGGGACACGAGCATTCACCCCGCGGGTATTTTCCCGGAGCTAAGGAATCATATGCTTGACCAAATCCATTAAAGGGTAGCTTCTCTCCATTGTCCCTGGCAGCCGCCGGTGTGGAGCGTCAAGTGACGGCTACCTGCCTTTGGGTGGTCCCCCGGACAATGGCTGGCAAAACCTTCCCAGAGTTATTCCTGTGATTATTGTTTTTATATATAAAAATATACAAAATATTATATATAAAAATGTCTGGAATGACCCATATTTGGTCATTCTGTTACAATCCTAAACATTTTTTTTTTCTGACACCACTAACGGTCGAAAATATAAAATCGACGTATCCCAGAAAACTAAACTACTGCCTACATGACAACAGAACTAATTTTTTTGATTGAAGGAGTTCTCTAATGCATTTTTTAATTATGTTAACTCTATGAAGGGGCAGCTGGTAACAAATCTATCGAATGATGCTAAAATATCGAAAGCTAGATATGCAGCGGGCATCCATGACAGCATCATACAGATAGATTTTAGCTGCAACGCTAGGAGTGGAATTATGTGGTATTATTTTTGATAGGATAATCAACTTCTTTTTATTAAGCGGCGGCATTGTCACCCTAAACACACGACTTGCAGTCGGCTTTGGCGATCTTGCCTCCGTGTGATTCAGTTGTGCTGTGCACAGGGCCGAATAGAGATGGTGCACGACGCGGCGAACCGCGCAGACCTCTCGGACCTGCAGGCGCTGCTGCAGGACCACGGCGGCTTCCGCAGGCTGGCGCTCAGCAAGGAC
This sequence comes from Vandiemenella viatica, assembly GCA_031002005.1. Lineage (NCBI taxonomy): Eukaryota > Metazoa > Arthropoda > Insecta > Orthoptera > Morabidae > Vandiemenella > Vandiemenella viatica. Next base: position 39,020,589 of record CM061920.1, on the reverse strand, counting down.
CAGGCGGGCGTGGGGCTGCTGCACAAGGCCGTCTTCGGCGACCACCAGCACATCGTGCGCTGGCTGCTCGACACCCACCCCAGCGTCGTCAGCGTCAAGGACAAGGTGGGAGATGCTGTCTGTCACACGGCTCCACTGCTTAAATCAATGTCACCCGACCAGAACTAGGTGTAAGCACGCGACCATGTGCAGTCACGGGTCTACAATAGTTCCCACCTGGCAGACAGGTTCAGAAGTGATCTGTTTTCTTAAGTTTGATCATTTTTGACATCTTAAGATCGATTTAAACAAAAAATTACATTGTGTGGAGACTAAAAGAGACAGAAAAACAAATTTATCCTTATGGAGCATCCATGAACTACGTGACTCGGTCTAAAAAAGGGGGGAAGGGGTTGGTTGGGAAGCTACGATAGGCTACGAGGGGGGAAGGGAGTTCAAAGCCAAGCCACGTAGCTTTTCATTCATGTTATTTGTCACAGTTAAAATAAGGAAAAGAGTATTTATGTCAGTTATTTAATAATTTCCATATGTAATATACGATAATCTGACAAAATGTATTCTGGGATCAATAGGGGGGGGCAAAAGCCATGTCGGGCTATGTGGAGGGGAGAGAGGGATCACAGCAGGCGAAAATGGAGATACGTAGTTTATGAACGCTCCCTTTTCGTAACAGGTCAAAACCACGTGACCTTGTTGGACCTTTTAATGTTAAGCGTTAGTAACTGTAACGATCGGACTAACACTTCAGAGACCATGTCGCAATGACGTCTGTAGTGGTGGTTTTTAAGATGGTTGTTACAGTCAAACGCTACCAAAAAGAGGTCATGAATGATGTTTTAATTCAAGATACAAGTACTTTTTTTTTTTACTTGATATAGACTTGGGCTTATACATGTAAAATAAACAATATGGCCACTAGCTGTGTGTAAACGAAACGAGATTAAGAAGTGTGACCTTTAAAACCAATGAAATGTTGACGTTGAGAAAAAATTAGCAATTCACAATGGCAGCAAGATGTTGTGTTCTACGAAAAAGTGTAACTAGACTTGTAACAGTTATTTTAATTTACAAACCTTTGGCTTCCTTGTTCGTTTCCCAATAAAGACGGCCGCCATTTTAATACTTATAGATTTGCTATAAAGCTATGTTAAATAACTCAACTTTACGTCTGGTACCCAATAAGAATGAAGCTTCTTTTGTTAGGTTATCCGATATTTTCAGGGCAGTTCCTCCTATAACAACAGTAGATTCGGTATTAAAATTGGGCTTTTTATGTCCTTTATCTTACAGTCTGGATTCCATAACCAACCAAATGGATTCCCTAACAGTTGGATTATCTTTCGACCACAAACTTTTGAAGCAGAATTTTATCACACTAACTTTCATCCATGCTTTTTTGTACTAAATTTAAATTGTAACTTCTTTCACACAAAAACTGCTCACTCTGTTAAATATTGCTCATCGTGTAACTTCTCAATCTCCACCACTAGTAATCCCTCTGGTCCAAAGATAATATGAGGGTTCAGTTTCCTTCTCCGCCATCATATATTGTCATCAAATTAATCCTTACGTAAATATATTTGAAACAAAATCTACTGGCACAATTAAAATTCCTTATAATTACATATATTTCTCAATGTTTTCACATTAGTCTTAAATTTATTTTCCTCTTCGCGATCTCCATACTAATGTGGGAGTCCTCTCCTTAATACTTCCCCGTCGTCTCTCTCGCTTACACTGTATCTAACTCGAGTGCTGTGCCTCTAACAGGAGGGCCGCACGGCGCTGCACTACTGCTCGAGCTGCGCCGACCCGCGCGCCGTGTGGTCGCTGCTGGAGGCGGCGGGGGCGGACCCGGGGGGTGGTGGACACGGCGGGCCACACCGCCTCCTTCTACCTGCAGCACCCCGAGCAGGCGCCGCGGCAGCTGCCCGCCACGCCTGGCGCCTCCGACAGCGGCTCCACCAAGGTCGGCAAGCTCACCACCGGCAAGGAAGGTACTGTCTGCTCGTAATAACATGATACTGCAGAACATACTATTTAAAATATTACTATCTTTTCAGCTTTCTGCCTTCATGTCACTAAGTCGGCATTCTATAGAATGCCTAGGCATCGTATATGATGCCAGGCGTTTTCAGGCAATGTATGAAACATGAGAATTATTACATACTTTCCCTAGGCATTGTATATAACACCTAGGCATTCTGTAGAATGACAAATGCTATTTAGGCAAAGTATGAAAAAAGTCCAGATAGGGCTATTATATTATTGGCAAATTCCCTTCAATTGTCAGACAGTAACATACTGTAGATGGTGCTCCAAGCAACGAGAATACACTGATGTGACAAAAGTCATGGAATACCAATATGCAAATATATAGATGGCAGTAGTGTCGCTTATAAATTGTATAAATGGTCATTGCCTGGGCAGGACTTTCATTTGTGGTCAAATGCTTCGTGTGAGAAGGTTGATTATGTGATTATGGTCACACGACGAGAATTAACGGATTTAGAACGCGGTATGCTAGTTGGAGCTAGACGCATGGGACATTCCATTTCGGAAATCGTTACGGAATTCAACATTCCAAGATCTACAGTGTCAGGAGTGTGCCGAGAATACCTAAATTCAGGCATAGCCTCCCATCATGGACAACGCAGTGGTCGACCGCCGGCACTTAATGAGCGCGACCAGCGACATGTGCGTAGACTCGTTAGTGTGAACAGACAAGCAACACTGCGTGAACTAACCGCAGGAATGAATGTGGGACGTCCGACGGGCGTGTCTGTTAGAACAGTCCGGCGAAATTTGGATTTAAAGGACTATGGCAGCAGAAGACCGACTCGGGTGCCATTACTAACAGCACATCGCCAACAGGGGCGCTCCTGGGCTCGTGACCTTATCAGTTGGGTCGTAGACGACTCTAAAAAAAGTGGCTTGGTCAGATGAGTCACGATTTAAATTGGTAAGAGCTTATGGAAGGGTACGAGTGTGGCGCAGACCTCATGAAGCCATGGACCCAAGTTGTCAACAAGGCATTGTGCAAGCTGTTGGTGGCTCCATAATGGTGCGGGCTGTGTTTACATGGAATGGAAAGGGGCCCGCTGGTCAAACTGAACCGATCATTAACTGGAAATGATTACGTTCAGCTACTGGGAGACCAGTTGCAACCATTCACGGACTTCATGTACCCAAACAAAGATGCAATTTTCCAGGATGACAATGCGCCATGGTCACCGAGCCATAACTCTTCGCGATTGGTTTGAAGAACATTCGGGACGATTCCAGCGGATGATGTGGCCACCGCGATCGCCCGACATGAATCCCATCGAACATTTATGGGACATAATCGAGAGATCAGTTCGTGCACAAAATCCTCCACCGATAACACTTTCGAAATTATGGACGTCTGTAGAGGCTGCATGGCTCAATATTTATCCAGAGGACTTCCAACAACTCGTGGAGTCCATGCCACGTCGTGTTGCTGCACTTCGCCGGCAAACCGAGGACCGACACGCTATTAGCAGGATATCCCATGACTTTTTTCACCTTAGTGTATGTCTACTATGTTGTAGGCTACTTCTTCAGCTCTTTTTGACGTTGGAAACTTAAGAATCACAAATTTTGTGAGGTGATCTTGGTGCACGATAATAAATTTGTATTCTCTATCTAGCTCAGAATGAAAGTCAATAAGATCTACCTGACAACGGGAATTACATTCGAAAAAAATTATAGGTTTCACAACAATTCCCCTTTTTACTAACTTTTTTTCTGGCAAGTTTCACAAAGGTAGATATACAGTTCAATATCATGACGTTTAACGTTTTTGTATTTGGTTGAAAGTTCTTTCAACATTCTATCACTTTCTCCGTGTCCAATATCCAAATGAGCTCCATGAATTACGCAAAATAATTTTGAGTTGGTGACGTAATACTGTATACTGGTGATGCCTTCTCTAACGGGATAAATGAGTTTACTTTTGTTTTCTACAATCAACACATCATAGCGATTTAGCAACCAATAGTATCCGAGTTCCTTCTTAGTAGTAATTATGGTTTTTTTTGCACATCATTTATTAACTTCTGTATATTCGTCATTAACTCGAATATTGGACAGTTTGTCGTCTAATCGTTGTTTAAAGTCTACAGCCATTTACTTGGAACACCATAAAAAACTATTTTTTTTATCAAATTTTAAAAAAATGCGTATTTTGACACTCACGAACAAACCGCAAAGTGCAACTGACAAATTTTAAACCTGAGGGGCGCGTTAAAGGTCACGGGCATTGCCACGTGATATTCTAAATGAATCGGAATGTATTTAATACTTTGCCGGATTCTCATTTGGTATTCTATAGAATGCTAGAAAATGTGTGAAACATTAATCGTTTCTAGAATTATGCATATACAATGCCTAGCCGGTAACATAAATATAATATAATTCAAACATTTATTTAACTTATCCAAATTAACAAATCTTTCAAAAAAAGGAGGTTAAATCACTTTCTTTTTGTTCAATGATTGACTATCCTAAAACATGAAATAATGTGGGTGCCACCATACATGAGATTATAAATGTGCTTATTTACCGATATTACACACATTTATATTCAATGAGTTCTTATTAAAAATTATATTGTCTGGACTAGTTCTATATAACAGAAGTCATATTCGACACGAGAAGCTCTTATGTGGCGAACTGCTTCGTCCAGGTGCGTTTACTAGCGTACTGCTCCAGAAACAATTTCAGTGGTAACAAATAGTCACCTTACCATATCGCTACGCATGGCATGGCCTCTCCATTCAACAAAAGAACTGACTAAACCAGCAGCTTTATCCACTTGACATTTCACCTTTGGCACAAACACATTCCTTACTCATTCACAGAGGTCCTGCTTCCTCGATCACGTGTCGGTGAGTGTCCTGGCTCTAGCTGCCGCTGCCACACACTCAGTCCATTTTGGCGTGTGAATCTTGACCCGCCAATCCTGTCTTTTCAGCCACTCGGCAACCACCTACATCTATATCTACATCTATACTCTGCAATTCACAATTACTGTGGGTGGCAGAGGGCGCTAAGCACCAATCCTAATTCAGTGCATTCCAATCCCGAACAGAACTAGGAAAGAAAGAATACATAAATTTATCAGTACGGCATCTTATTTCTCGAATTTTATCCCTTCTGTCATTGCGACCTAAATAGGTTGGCGGAAGAAGTATTTCGTTGCACTCATAAATTAAAGATATTCACATATTTTCCAACAAATTCAAACGAAAACGACATCGTCTGTCCGCCAAACAATCCCAGCCGAACCCACGTATCAGCTCTGTGACAATTACATAAGGACTGTAACTAGCAGTCACGAATCGAGCGGCTCTCCTCTGTACTTTCTCTTATGTGTCAATCAATCCCTTGCGATACGGATCCCAAATTGCACAACAGTATTCCAAATTCGGACGAACTAGTGTTTTGTACGCTATTTCCTTTGTATGAGCATTACAACTTCTCAAAATACGACCTATAAAACGTAGTTTAGAATTAGCTTTGCCTACGACGGAACTAATGTGCAAGTCCAATTTCATGTTGCTTGTACTGTTATTCATAGATACTTCAAGGAGTCTACCGTATCAAGAACTGAATTGTTAACTTTGTACTCGTGAGAAAACGGGGTCTTTTTATTACTTATTTGCATTGCCTTGCACTTTTTGCAGTTAAGTGTAACCATTCCGAAATAACTTCCAGATCGCGCTGAATTTTGAATCAATCGTCAGAGCACCTCACTTCCCTATAAATAAGTGCATCATCAGCAAAATATCGCATCCTGCAAATAACCGAGATCGTTTATAAAAATTAAGAAAAGAAGTGGTCCTATTACACTTCCTTGAGGAACCCCCGAAGTAACATCTAGCTTGAAGAGGCTTCCCCGTCAACAACGACATACTGCGACCGACCTGTTAGAAAATCGCGTATCCATTCGCAAATATGATCAGATATACCGTACGCTCGAATCTTCGCCAAAAGCCCTTTGTGTGGTACAGAGTCCAAATCTTTCTAGAAACCCAAGAAAATAGCATCAACTTGTGATCCTGCGTCGATAACCTTCATTACGTCATGCGAAAATAGAGCCAGTTGCTTTTCACACGATTGGTTCTTCCGAAATCCGTGTTGGTTTGCTGTAAGTAACTCGTTTCCATCTAGAAACTTCATAACGTTAGAGCATATGACATGCTCCAGAATTCTACTGCAAACAGATGTTAGAGATATGGATCGATAATTCCTAGGATCTCTCCGATCTCCTTTCTTGAAAACCGGAATCGCCTGCGCTATTTTCCAGTCGGAAGGTACTTTCCTTTCTTCTAAAGATTTACGAAATATATCTGACAGAAATGGTTCTATTTTTCCGCGTATTCCGAAAATACTCTTACTTGTATACCATCAGGACCCGGTGCCTTCCCCCACTTCAGGAGCTTTAATTGCTTTATGATACCTACACTATCAATTTGAACTGGATCCATCTCACCACGACGGTGATGTCACCATGGAAGAACAACAACACACCTTAGTATTCCCATCCTTAGATAGCGTAACTTTCTCTCTCCAGCCACACTACACATTCACACTTTGGTTTCTGCCATCTCCGTGTGTGAAAATATATTTCATTATTAATACGAAGGAAATATGGAGTTACAATGTTCATTACTACCACCCACTTCTTGCTACAGTGTTTTTGGGCATGGTACAGCGTTGCTGGCCTGGCCAGATTCGGTTCGCTGTGCATTCTGACTCTGTCGTGACAAGAACTACAGTTTACCATTGAATCCATACCACCGATGGACCTGACATATCTCACATAAAAAAAAGGCACCACGAATAAGAATTTCCGCAACACAGCGGTTCGATCCCGGGTTCGTGAATTTAATATGCGGACACTTTAACCAATGAGTTATCACACCGCTCAATCCATATATTTATCATAGTTCACTTAAGTTTCGAGTCACAGGATGGCATAATGTAGGTGATCTACCGAACTGCTCCATAACTATCTGCAGCGCAGTGATTGATCTGAAAAGAAGCATCCTATGTGACTTGAAGGTCCACCTGGTAACCACTTTAGATGGCTTCCTATACCGATGTAAAAGTGCAAGGCAATGCAAATAAGTAATAAAAAGATCCAGTTTGCTCACGAGTACAAAGTTAAAAATTCAATTGTTGACACGGTGGATTCCCTGAAGTATCTAGGCGTAACAGTACAAAGCAACATGAAATGGGACTTGGCAAATCAAATTGTAAATTACGATTCATAGGTCGTATTTTGAGAAGTTTTAGTGCTCATACAAAGGAAATAGCAGCGTGCAAAACACTAGTGCGTCCGCATTTGGATTACTGTTGTGGAGTTTGGGATCCGTATCGCAAGGGATTGATTGACACGTTAGAGAAAGTACAGAAGAGAGCCGCTCGATTCGTGAGTGCTAGTTACAGTCCTTACAAAAGTGTCACAGAATTGATACGCTGGTTGGGCTGGGATTGGTTGGCGGACAAACGACGTAGTTTTCGTTTGAATTTGTTGTAGAATATGCGAAAATCTTTAATTTATGAGTGCAGTGGAATACTTCTTCCGCCAACCTATTTAGGTCGCAAAGACAGGAGGGATAAGATTAGAGATATAAGATCCCGTACTGACACTTTTATGTATTCTCTTTTCTTGTTCTGTTCGCGATTGGAATGCACAGAATTAGGATTGGTGCTTAGCACCCTCTGGCACCCACAATATTTGTGAATTGCAGAGTATAGATGTAGATTTAGAACCAAACAGTGGACAGGTCGCTTATAGTCACGGTATGAAAACGAATCTTGAAAACAGAATCGAGACACAATAGCCATAACGTAACTTATACTGTCTGCAAAAAGACGAAAACACAGTTTCCTCTCTCCCTTCTTGATTAGAATACACCGTAGTGAATTAGCTTAGCTATATACATGATACTAAATCCTAACAAAAAAGAAACAATGAATAAGCTGATTTAACAACAAGGACGTCAGTAACATGTTACATGTCTCGTGCCAACAGCAGAACACTTTGAGGCTGTTGTTACTAGTTGCAGACGAGCCTGTTCCGTTTGTGGTCGCATCAAACGTTTGACTGCAGTTGAGACTTTACTTGGGATTTATGCTTTACTTACTACTTCTAGTATTTTTTCGTATATTCACTCACAACTGGCATTTGACGTCACAGTGTTTATTGCAATATTCCCTTCCAACTAGCGAGTACATTATGCTTCCTATTTAAGCATTCAGAGTAGCGTGTGTAGGCTCATATTACATATGTATATGTTTGCCACACACAAGCAAACAAGTACACTTATTCTTTTGATTTCATATACCATCTTGTCTTCCTTTTACCGATGGCTAGAGATTGCAACTTGAAACAAACCGTTTCTTTCCTAACAAACTTTATGTTTATCAATCTCTGAAACGCATGTACATTTTTTTATAACACTTAAAAAAAAAATACCCAGCTTAGCCGATTACAATGCTTCGTAAAAGCTACTTTACCACATATGGTCTACCATTGACTTTATTTTTACTTTATATATATATATATATATATATGTCTGTCCCACAACTTACCATTTTGCTGTTCTATGCGTTATCCTCAATTCTTGTTAATCCTTGCTGTTGGTCTCCCTCACCACTCATTACTCTGAGCTGCTCGGTTCGTTTCCTTAAATACAATTTGTAATTTATTATTGTTACCAGTTTTTCTCTGTCTGCTATGAAGTATGTCCCTTATGCAGTTTTCTCGTGAATGAAACGAAAAATGTGTTTGATTTACAACTTAATTGGACAAGAAAAATATACAATTAAATACAGGCAACTTTGACGTAACTCCGTAGTACCGAAAGAAATTAATCTGTCTTAGAAAGTGAATACCTAATGTAGTATCCAGACTTGGCTCACAACAAGATCTCGTAACTTTTTATCACTAAGCAATACCCCTACTTCTTTCAGAAATAGTTTTTGTTAGGATTTCAATTCTCTTTGTAGATCTTTTCTGGCTCTAATTTTTGCTCATTAACAACTACTTCCTGTATTGCCCATTATGTGTACTCACTTTTCTCTCGGACTGGTATTAATTCCCACTCGCCTTATTTTAGTCTTTTGATTACTGCAGTGTAACAGGGTACCATTCCACGTATCACTGTTTTTCTAGAGAGCGTTAAACGCTATTTGACAATACTCTCACGCCTATGTTACATGATACTCGTCCCAAACTCTTTGTTGAAATAATGACGTCAGAATATCCACAGCATGTGGCTATTCGCTTCCAGTAGTAGATTTCTTAACATAGTATTCAACTATATATGTTTATATTCGGTATAATAATAGCCAACCAGTTGCTTAAAATTTTAATTTATTGATCTTGACTGCAGATTTCCACCCTATGCAGACAGTGGATGAAATGACGCAAGTAGTAACCCTGTTTGATATTGTTGACATAGTACAGGTTCGCATTAAAATGACGGAAGTTTTATATTACATCCGTATGAACCCATAAATTTACTTCTGAAGAAGACAAGCTTATGTTTGTCGAAACTGCAGTCAAGATCAATAAATTAAAATTTTAAGCAACTGGTTGGCTATTATTATACCGAATACGAGATTTGCCGTTGCTGTAACGCAGCCATGCTCAAGATTCGAATATATTTATGTGTTTATCTAACTACTGGATATCTGTATTGCTGTTCAATGTAAGTGTTATTAAAGTTTTATAAGCTTTGGGTGAACGGCACCTAAAATTTCAAAATTCAGAGTTGAAATCCCGCTACGGGCAGAAATATTTACAGGGTTTACCTTTTCCATGTGAGTATACTGTAGCTACCATCATTCTTTTCGGGTGTTTCAGATACTTTTAAATTCCGAAGACGTCATTGTTGCGTATAACCGATTCGGATTTTATGGCCCCTCGGCAATTTCCATCGCCATTCTCGATGATAATTGGTTGAATGTACACAATGGTTACTGTTGAACAAAGGACATGAATGATGTAACGTACATAAAATAAATATGGGGTGAGTAGTATCATCCAGAGCAAAAATACGTTTCCTGTTTGAACGTATGAATTAACAGAGCCTCGTTAGCTGTTCTTGTTTTAAATTACGCAGTTTACGGTTCTAATACTCCTCGATAATTTTACGAAAGCATTCTTCACAAGATATGACCTCAATTTGTGCCTGGTTGTTAAAAAACACAGAGCACTCGATTTCACTACGACCGAATCGATTATCGGTTCTTTTGCCGCCCTGTGTTTGGCGTTGCTGTGAATCTGATCGTTTGTCTGCGAGTCGTGAAATGCCAGTCCTCGCTGGTCGATGCGTGTTGCGTGCTCGCAGGGTCGATATGGCCGCCTGTCGTTCATTATTCAGGCACTCGCAGGCGTGGTCGCTCTCGTTTGTAGGTCGATTTAGCGACCTGCGTCGATATTCTGTCCGTCGGTCGCGTTTACGTAAGGAGGCCCTCTTTCTTTGGCCCAGATCTCAAAGGGCTAAGAGCTTTCACCTAAATTCATAATTCACTGAAGCCAGGAACCTGTCAGCAATCACTGTTACTATTTTCGAAGCATTTCTCATAAATCACAGCACTAGCATAATTTGCTGTAACCTGCATTGTTTATTTATTGATTAAATTATGACCGCGACCACGTTTGTATTGACGGCAAATATGCAAAATTCTTAAATGGATTGAGTAAAAACTGAATCTTCAATGTTTCATCGAAACACAAAACTACAAAAAGAGAAAGTAGCAATTTAATTTTATCTTCATATATTGACGTTTATTCATGCTGTCAGAATTCGTGTTTAATTATTTGCCAATAATTCCAAATCTTTAATGATAAAATCGTCGTTTTATTTTATTTGGATCTGATACTATTTGTTCACAGCGACAGAAACTAATAACAATTGAAAGAAACAACTAATTTCTAATTTAACATGTAATTCCTTGTGGCTTAAACAATACGGTAATGTAGCCGGATACCATGTAGTGAAAATAACATTTCCCTTTAAATCACAATTTAAGTTTTTAGAAACACAGAAGTAAATTACGTTCACCCCCTTCTTGTTAGTACAAACGAAATTTTCTCTCAGAGAGATAATGCAGGTAGTGTTTAACCCTTGTTCCATCAAAACTTTTCCTTCGGAGCTTGCATCTCAGCATGAAGTGGTAGACGTCTTACACTTCATCACATGCATTGCACATCGGCTGGTTGGCAGTTGCGAATTTTTCTTGGCGTTTAACATTAAACAGATATAGGCCCAATATATACGTCCTACCGTTGATGACTGCTCACGCTGGAACTCGTAACCACTGAAATATTGCCTCAATACTTCCGTACCCCACCGTAGCTTTACCACGTCTGTTGATGTAAATTACTATTAAATCCATATTATTAGTACTTCAATATATCAGCAGAAGAAGTTATTTTTAGATTTAGTAATCTTAAGACATTCTGGGCAAACATAAATCTAATATTTTATTATTAATTCCAAACTGTGCCAACAAAAATGAATATATATGGAAAAATATTTATTACTTCCAAAAATTTCCTAGCTGGGGAAGAGGGTGACACAGAAGAAAAATGGATCAACAACTTAGGCCCAGGATTTTTTTTATATACTCCTGATTGTGATTTATGTTTTCTTCTAAACTTTGAATGTAATTGTCTATTGTCTAGGTACGTGGGAACAAGCAGAACAACTCCAGAAATTTGGAATCTATTATTTATAAAGAACTAATCCGGTGTTAAGCTATTTTTGATCTTAAACAGTTTTATAGCCAGATATAATCTCAACCTTTCTAAGTACTTTAACATATTTGCGCATATTACTCAAAACTTCCCAATGCTTTGTGGGGGATATCCCAGGACGAGCCATTCGGTTTTCATGGTTTTCTGAGATCATTAGAGGTGAATGCAGGGATGGTTCCATCAAAAGGGCATGGCTGATTTCCTGCCGGCCCCTTGCACCAATTCAATTCTGGCCCTAATGACATAGACGTCGACGAGCAGTTAAAACCTTATTTTTTAAAAATAGCACCAACCATGGAAAAAATTTCGTTGAAGTGGTACAGAAGGAAAATGATCAAAATCATCTTCTGTAAGCGTTCCATCTTTGCAATATCAAGGTGAGATACATCTTGTCATCTTTTGGTGCAGTCAGTACCCACAACACTGTGCCAACGAAAAATTCAGACACTTTAATCTCCACACACCTTTGTACCCCACTGCCTTTAAGGAGGAGATAGGTGTCCATACGGATCAACAACAGTGTAAAATAATGGGAGGAAGTTCAACCAGCGACAGTGCTCAGTTTTCTTCTTTTTTTTTTTTCTTACCTTTTTTTCATTTATTTTGTTGGCATTTGGGCTTGTACCCGTACAGCCACCTTCGTTATACAATTTAACATCTCATATTATCAATATAACAATAATAATATCATGCAGTTGGTTCTTTTCATTATACAGAATAACATCAATAGAATACAAATAATAATTACATGAAATTACCATTTTCGTTTTACGCAAGAACATCAATAATATAACAATGGTAGATCGTGCATTAGACATTTTTGTATTACCGAATACCACCAGTCATTTATCAATAATAATATCATACCATTAAGTGCATGTTATTTACAATTGATTTAAATTGTAATACCCATATTTTCTATATGCAGATACAAAATCTTATAAACCGTATAAACATCAGATGCAAGGAGTGAGGTAGCGCAAGTGGGCAACGGAATTCCTACTTTCATGAGGGTATCTAAGAAATGGTCAATTTCCAACTTCTTCAATCGGCAGCCAAATAGGAGGTGGTTTATATCTTCAATTTCCCCACAGGGACAGCTGGGAGAGTCTACAACGTGTAATCTGTAAAGGTGTTGCTTGAAACAGCCATGGTTGAATTTTAATCTAGCAATACAAGTGCTGAGTCTGCGGGGACTTTTATGTGTTTCATACCACTGATGGGAGGGTATTTCCGGGTGAATGCGCCCGTAATGTTCGCCTTTGATCGTAAGTGAGCTCTTCCATTCCGTGTTCCACTTGAATTTTATGTTGCCTTTGATATGTCTAATTACATCTGGAAAAGGAATCGTATTGTAGTGTTTTACACCTCTGCGAGCAGCTTGCTTGGCATACCGATCACCCATCTCGTTTCCCAAGAGGTTACAGTGTGCCTTGACCCATTTAAATTCCACTGTCTTGCTTGAGCGTTTCAGCTTACAATATCATATACTCGGTGGTCGTTGTGCCATTGTCTATGGTGGTTTTTTAGTAGGGACAATGCCGATCTTGAGTCGGAAAAAATTAAAAGCTTTGTGGCAGGAGAGCTCTTCGAATCTTCCCTCCACAAATTAACCAATCCTGCATGTCTCGAAGTATGACCTACCAGCCTCATCCACTAACTTCTTTCCTCGCCCATTATTTCCAAACCTCGTTCATTTCGTACTTTATCTGTCCACTTAATTTTCAGCATCCTTTAATAGCACCTCATTTCAAATACTTCAATTTTTCCTCTTTTTGGTCTTCCTAACGTCAATGCTTCACTATCATGAAGTGCTGTGCTCCACACATAGAGTTTTAAAAATTTCTTTCAGAATCTTAGATCAATATTCGAAACTAAAACATTCCTCTTTTTCCCGAAAGCTCTTTTCGCTGCTTATAACATCATTCCTGTTTCGGCCATCATTTGTAATTTTACTTTCAAAGTAGCAGAATTAACTTACTTCTTATATAGTATATAACCCGATTTTTATATTTAACCTACTATTATTACTATTAGGATTACTATTATTGGTATCAGTTGCCGATATGAATACAGAATGGCAATGTGCAGACTCAGGACGTCTACTAGTATAATTACCTGATGGATAGACAACACATCTGAAATCTTGTGAGAAATGAGAGAGGTTCCGCAATTCTTAAACACTAGTTTATAGTCCTACCACCCACCTGAAGGATTAACTCTTGCCTTACCTAATATGCAGAAAGTCGAAAAAACTGATGATTATAGTCTCATTTAATAATCCGGTGCAACACCATCGACGAAAGCATAAGTTCAGAACGCCGTTTTCTTGCTGATTCACAAATGTGTGAGAAACTGCTAAGAATACAACGCCTTAACCGGACATGTAAAGTGGTCATTACAGGGTGTGATAGCTGTCCCGCTTCTGTATAAAATAATTTTGACGTCTTAAGCATGCTGATAACAGCTCTCTTAACATCTTCTAGACCGATATAATGGTCTAAATTGTATCGTCACCTGTGTCGAAATTTCTCATACCTAACTGAACAGAACTTGTTTAGATTTTCGTTCTAAGTTTTTTTATATTCCTCATACAGGAAACTTTTTCTCGGATCACAATTATTAGAGGGAGAGAAAGATAATGTTTAGCGCAACTTTCAGTGCATAAACAAAAAATATTTCCGACTTAGTTACGTGAACGATAAGTATCCTTTCTAGTTATACTTAGCTTCCGTTGCAAAAAGAACGTGAGGTTCGTGTCTTTAACTCGAGACATGACAAAGTTGTTTGAGTTAGGCATCTCGTAGTTGAGAGGTCAGAAGTCCGCTGGTGCAGCACTACCTATTGTTGCGTCCGACTGTGACCTATGCGACGAAGTTTTCACCCGCGTCAATAACTAATGCGCCGCGTCACGTAATGACGGCTACTGGTGTCTCACGGAAGACATGTTCGATACGTGAGCAGGACTCCGCCATGGCAGGTACTGTGTCACACACATGCGATACCGCACGGCACGAGGCTTATTCTGTTAGTCTAGCGTAAATTTTAATAGAAGGCAATGTGTGCTTACACAGAGGCCATTAGACACTTCCTCGAGTTTTAGAGGCGTGTAACAGACTTCAAGGGTAGTACTATGGAACCGTGCATCTCATAACTCTCAAATATTTAACTCGCGTTTATATGGAAAAGTTTAGTTATATTGGTGGGCTAGCGTTTAGCGTGGTGACTTGTTACATGAGCTACCGGAATTCGAGTCTCCGAGCAGATTAATTTTGAAGTGAAAACTTCTATAGGTGGACTGTATGCTGAGGGTAAATCTATGAATTCGAATCACAAGCATTCTATGACGTGTTGTATGGTGGACGCTTTTTGGATGGGTAAAATATTGTGAGCTCGCATCACCAACACGCTGTAGTAGCAATATATCTGTAGCTATAAGAATGACCTGTTGCGCTTTAATAGCAGGGAAAGTAATTTATCAAATGATCTTTATACAAAACCTCAGTTTTTAATCCTCTAGCACCATAGCTTGGTACATCTCCTTCGAGAAGATTCGCCCAACCTTCGGGTTAGAATTTTATTTTTTGAAGTGAAAACTTCTTTAGGCGCGGTGGGCGATTTTTGGATGGGTAAAATATTATGTGTCCACGTCACCGACATACAAATGTTAGCAGTATACCTGTAGCGGTCTTGTGGCTCAGTGGTTAAGGTGTCTGTCTCGGCGAGGATTTTCATATACCTTTAACCCAACCATCACCTCTGGCACAGTTTGCTGTGTAATGTGAAGTTCGCCATAACGCCTTCGTAGATCGGAATTCATTTTAAACTGTAGGTCCCATGTAACTGACGGGACTACCGGGTTAGGTTAAGGCGGTTAAGACAGGGAGGGAGGGAGGGAGGGGGAGGAATGCGCAGCCAATAGAAACCCTGTAACCAATTCATTACCACCACACGGAATTATTATTACCTAGTATATCTGTAGCTATAAGTATGACGTGTTGTGCGTATGAATTCATAGTTTTAAGTTTTCACTTTTATCGGCAGTTCACTGCCAACCTTTTTTTCGTATTTGATATATGATCCCAGTATGATATTCTTAGTATTTTAGTAAATAACACCTTGGATCACCTGATTATTGCGTTGCTGTATTCTTTCTCTCGTCTTTCCAGAAATTACGGGTATTTTCTTCAAAGAAACTGGAAAGACTATATAAATACTTTCAAAAATTACTTATCAGTTCATTCGAAAAATATAAAATTCTTTTAAATTTGTAATACACTCAGATATATTGTTAAATCTAGCGGGGAAGTAACACGTAGTGAGTTGGGTTTTTAAGGTGTGAAAAATATTTAGCTTCAAATACATTTTATCTCATTTACCTAAGCTATAAGTGAAAATGAGGTACAAGACTTGTTTCTTCGTTGCAGCTTAAGATTGATGGGGATGATTCTGTATTCAGTGATACACTGTAATAGTAACTTACAATGTAAGCAGAATTTTCACGAAAGTTGCATGGGTTCTATCAGAACCCATTTGACAATCTGGTAATACGTTCATCTTTTTTACATTTTTTTTATGAAATGAATATCACTATTTGATAAAAGTGCTTTAGAGGCCTGGTGGGGGTTGTCGTATAAACTGTTCTCTCAATGACAAGGAATGCCGAGTCATGATGCTTTAGGCCGCAATCCTCATTGATATTGTTACAGCGTCTTTTATCCTTATCGGCCGTCATTGATCTTTCAAAAGAATACAAGACAACCCTTGGTCCAGGTACTGATCCATTTATGAGTCCTCTCCAACGGGACCGAGGGTGGTGGTGTAACGGCTAGCGTTCTGGCCACGCATTCGGGAGGACGGCGGTTCGAATCCTCGTCCGGGCATCCAGATTTGGGTTTTCCATTGTTTCCCCAAATCACTCCAGGTGAATGCCGGGATGCTTCCTTCAAAAGGCCATGGCCGAATTCCTTCCCATTCCTTGCCCCCCATCCTTTCCCGTCTCTAAAGACCTAGTTGTTATAGGAGACATTAAGCAGTTAAAAAAATAAAAAAATAAAAACTCTCCAACGGTCGCCATGTAAGATGACTCTTAGCCTTGCAGAAGCCTTCGACCTCACAGTGCTGATTTTGGTTATATGGGTGTGTGTCTGCACAGGCCTGGTGGTGACGCGGGCCAACATCCGGATATGGATCCACGACCGCGACATGGGCCGCCTGCAGCAGATGCTGTGGGAGGGACACGCGGACAAGCTGCGCATGGAGACCAGCAACAACCCGCGCGTCAGGCGCCTGCTCGACGCCGTCCCGCACATCATGGTGAGCACAGTGAAACACGCTCGCAGGATCACTCCTTTAAGAACGGAGCGAAGAGCTAACTGGGGATATTATTGCGTTGAGATTTTATAGACTTGCGGGTTGAATCGGTGGCAAAGAGAGTATTACTCACCATTGGAGTAATCAGCCGCTCCTTGACTCAGCTGGTTGCGGTGCCGCGATGGTTTCCGGCGTATGCCACCTGGTGCTCCTAGTGATGGAAGAAATTTTCATCATCAGGACTTGGCCGGATGGGTAGCGGAGGTGGAGGTGCACAAGTCCTAACCTCCAGAGTGTGCACCAGATTCGTAGGTTAAATCGGCAGCGCGTATGGGGGGAGAGCATACGGTACTGTTGATTGTGAACCGCGCATCGGGGGTAGGGTGGAGGGAAGTTGAGCGTGGTGGCCTCCTGGTGTTTATCTAAAGAGCAGACTTGAATTGGCCGGCACCAAGTTTCACCCTATCCCTGTCTTCATCTCACATCCACAACACAAACAATCTCTACTCTGAACACACACACACTATCACAGTCACTCACACTACAGTAATAGTTACGAACACTGTCATCCTGGGAAAGTCAAATGGAAACCTTCCCTGTCATCTTCCCAGCTTTTACCATCGAGGGGTAAACAAATATCTCCATGGTGACCGTCTGTGCCCGGAACCGGGTAAGGCGTTCTCAGAAGACTTTCTCAACTCTTTTAATAAGGTTACTTTAAATGAGGATTTAAAAAAAAAAATGCTTTACGTCTCTCAACAGCGAGGTCTTTAGAGAGGGGAAACGATGGGGGCAAGGAATGGGAAGGAATTCGGCCATGGCCTTTTTAAGGAAGCATCCCGGCATTTGCCTGGAGTGATTTGGGAAAACATGGAAAACCCAAATAAATGAGGAAACATAAACGGAATTTTACTTAACATCACTGTTTTACAGATCTGCGGAGAGCCAAAGCATGATTATCTTTGTTTTCGGCGAAAAAATTAAGTTTTTGTTCTGCTATGAAATTATTATCTCCGCAACAGAAGAACTAATTTAAAAAAATCAGTATCACGTAGATCGATATCCCAAGTGTATAATGAGCAAAATGAAATTATGATATATTTATTTTGCACATTAGTCGTTAATATTGCTGATATGTGCAATTAATATCTTTTTTAGACATAGATACGCATAAGAAATCAATATTTTTTTACTGTAGTTCCAAACGGCAAAGAAATGCCCAGATTTAATTTCTAACTTAATTTAATTGTTATGTAGCAAATTCCTCGGTGCCTCCCTACTCACCTACTTTCCAATGCTACTTTCTTTTTGTCAAATTTATTGAGTGCGATTTCACCACTCTGCCGCTCTACACTACACCCTTTACGACGTGTTACTATAATTAATATCCGAAGAAACACCGAAATAATATTACAATGTGTTTTAAGGAAGTTACCATATCGCAAAAAGCAACAGCGTAAAATAACAAAACTCCTGACGAACAGTTAAATTTATAGTGCCGTACTCTGACATTTTCGAATGCCTAATACTAGTAGCTGATAGGAAAAAAGGAACGAGAGAAGAATTCAAACGGCTTCCCTATTAACAAACCTAGAGTAAGCGGTTTACACGTCTCTATCTCGAATGCCAAGGTCGGAGACTCTCCAGGGGTCTTTGCCACTAGTGAGGAGATTTCGGAGAATGTCACACAACAGGAAGAATTTGAGCCGTTACGATTGTCATAATAACCGTCCGCTATTGATCTGCCTTCATTCGTCACAGGGACACTTGGAACTGTCCCAGGCATAATCAATCAGAGAGGTCGCACGCGGGTCTACTACAGAATTCCCTGTATCGGGGCCACTCGGTCAACAAATCACGGCCCAGGGGATAATCGCAGCGCTCCTGGCGGAGTACTTGGAACCAACACGCAACCTAAAGAACCTGTGTTCCCTGTCCCTACAGGTCTGACTGTGAAGGTTGCTTAAACTAACATATTTATAGCCGACAAATCATACTGCCCAATTACGCAACTTATATTTCCTTGTCTGTATAAATACGCACAACAGTATCTTATTGTTGTAGCAAGGTCAGTATTGAGTGAATGTTTGCTTTCTAATGCGGGTGAAACAATGACAAACAAAAGAAACAAGCTGTACCCAAAATATTTGGAACAATTTCTTTTTTGGGAAACCTTCCAACAGCGGATTTCCCCCCCCCCCCCCCTTTACGCTTCGTCGACGGCTAAGGTCATTAGAGGGACTTTTATTGTTTAAATGTGTAAAAACTATAAAAAAAAATATTTAAAGATAAGAAAAAACCATCAAAGTATGCTTACAATATGAGGTTTATTATAATTTTAATAAATAAATTAAAATGTTTACTGAGTGTTAATTGATTTTATTACACAAAGCAGATTGAATAAATAATTTAGCAACATGTCACATATATTTTTATATTTCGACATTAATTTATGAGTAAATATCGTGAGACAATTTGAGTACTACTCATTTAAGTAGGTATCGATACTTTGATGGTATCGGAACATCACTAGCCAGGACGCGGTGTCCAGGATCAGGCAATACATGTTTAATTTATTTATCTGATCGTCTTTAAGCATCGGATTAAGTAGTGCCCTTGATAGTTAGTGTCTTTTACAATTGCAACGCCACAAAAAAAGTTCTGTTAGTTTGTTCACATAATTAATCCATAAGTTTGCGAGTTTTTAAGCTGCTCATCTGACTCCAGTCTAAACAATTTCGACCACTAAATACAGAACTCTACGAAGTTAGAATTTAAATGAATATTTTTAATAATGAGATGGTGTTGTTCTTCCTATTCAACTATTTAAGAACAGAGAAAAATAACCCAATCCATTTATCTTCTTGGATCTTTCCCAGAAGATCTTCATTTTTAAGCTTAGTTCAGTTCTCAATTTATGCACGATCTGTTAAATTACTATCTTTGAATTGCACGGTGTTTGTTAGTGTATTTGATTGTCACTCAAATTTACTAACCAATATATTTAATTCCAACTAGTTTAGAACGAAACTAATTAACAAAATCTAAATAGAATTCCGTTTCGGAACGTATTGTCCCTCAAGGAAGTGTAAAAAGATTACTTCTTTTCTTAAACGATGTTGGAGACAACAGGAACACCAGTTTGAGATTATTGGGTGATAATGCAGTTATCTTAAAGGTAGTAAGTAATCGCACCTTTTATTTATAAATTGAACACGATCTGGATGTTATTTCGGCATGGTGCGTTGAATGGAAACTTGTAATAATCTTCTCGGGTAACTGGCCCAGTTAGTCCATCGACAAAACACGACTTTTCGGCTATCATAAACTCTGCAACCATTTTCAAGTGAGTGTGACTGTGTTTTATCTATGGACTAACTCGTCTAGTAACTCGAGAATATATTATTCATATTCAACGCCGAGAAAACCTCCAGTCTTCCACAGCACGCACAATGTTCTGATGCAGAGTGTATATGTACCACGGTGGCCTGTGTCTGCAGGGCGCCATACGCGACGTGCACCTGGGAGCCGTCAACAACGACCTGGCGCTGTTCCAGCTGCGCAGCGCAGACCCCGTGCCCGTGCAGATCCTGGCCAGCAAGGACCACAACGGCCTCACGCCGCTGCACAAGGTAACGCTCCATACCCTGTCAGACCATCTGTTAGTCATCCAGCGCTTAAAATGAATACCATGGAGGCTTCAGATTCGTACATTTAATGTATTTCGTTGATTCAAAATCATCCGCCATGTTTAAAATTTTGTAAAACTTTAGTACTCTGTAAGAGGTCATTTTGAATACCATTACTATTTGGGGAATTATATGAATATTCAGTCGTCGAGCTATCGGCAATCGGCGATCATTGACAATGCTGAGCGCGGTCGAGCATTGACAGACAGGAATCTGCACGCTTGCAGTCAGCACCTTAGAGTGCAGTCCACTTCGTAATTGTAGGTCAACGGAGGCGGCTTGGGCAGTACATGCGATGAAGTAGTGTCTTTACTGTCGAGCAGTAGGCGAGAGTAGTCGAGCATACTTTGATAGCCACCTGTTAGGAACCTGCCACCCTCCCATGCATCTCGTATCCGGGGCGACCATCTGCCTAACAATTAACTATTACAGTTCAGGGCTTAGATAAGTTGGTGATAGTTGGAATCCACTTTGCGGCACGCTATAAACTGTACTGCTCCGTGTTAGAAGCCAATAAACTGTTCAATTGCAAGTCTTGCATTATTTCATGTAGTAAGAACTTATATCAATTTCTAACCTTCGGTCTGTGGCCGTCAAACCACAGTGGTGTCAAACATTAGCCCAAACAGTCCAATGGTAAGATTCTAGTGGTGCTGCCAGGAGAACAGAAGAGACGCTTCGAGCAGAACTGTAATTCCCTAAGGTTAGTTAGTCAGCACACCTATCCACACACACGCCCACTAGCCTTGGCCAATCAGCCCCTGACAAAGTGGTGTCATCGTGGGATTTCGGCGTAGTACCGATGTTTTGGAACATCAGTGTGGATAGAGTCTGACGAATTAGCAAGAAGTAAACGATCACCTTCTGAAGAGGAAGACGGGGGGTGGCAGGAAGACAGGTGGCTGGATCAACACATGGCTTGGAAGATGAACGCGGGAGGCGCGGCGTCAGCACGCGGCTGGAGACATCGGACGGCGGGTTCAACGCACGAGCGACGGAGGAGCGCAGCGCGGATCAACACGCGGAGCGGATCGCGGCGGCGCGAGGCAACACGTTGCTGCAGGAGCCATGGGACTGTCTCCAGACGTCGACAGCGACGGTGGCTGTGGCGGCGACGACGGCGACGAGAACAAGACATTAGGGGTGAGTGGACCTCAATTTTTATTGTAACTATGGCAGCGACTAAATCTTCAACAGTTATCAGACATTGAACGCGAGGATCTTGGATTTGGAGACGCGGGTGAGCGGAGTTATAATGGTGAGTTAAGCGGGGTTGATTTTTGCTTGTAAAGGCACGTTTTCTGCCAGATATATCTTTAAGTGAGACAAAAATATTTTCAGAGTCCATAGCAACGGCGGTGTTTATGAATAGACCGGAACGAGTTCTCCAGGTAAGTCCAAAATTAAGTGTATAAGGCAGATATAAATGTTAAGAAACATCCAGATGCTACTGAGCAGAATAGGAAATTTCGAAAGAGGGTGCTAGGCAATTACTAGTTAAACAATAATTGGGGAATTTAAGAATTATGAAAATGATTGTTACCGGGAAAAAATGAAACCGGTGGGGCGTCGTGTCAATTATAAGTGTGGCAGGAAAGCCTATATGTTAAAGTGAAGCGGAATATTTTGCGGTAAAAGGCGGAAAGGGACCGACCGATCCAGACCCGATATATAAATGTGTGGCGAGTTGCGTCATTTTGGGGGCCAACATTTCTGATAACTCACAGGTACAGCCCAAGAAGTTAACCTGGTGAGGATGTAGGTGCTCCATTCCACCCATTTTCATTTAAGTAATGCCGGTAACTTGAAGCCGGGACAAGCAGAATGGTGTGGGTTGTTAGGGCTAAGAGCCTGGATTAATGATAAAAAGTGAAATGAGAGAATGATATTTCGTGGCGGGTTCTGGTGCGCAGTTCTTCATTGTTGTAAAGTTGTTTGCAGAGTGGAAAAATTACCGGTCTAGGCCGGGGAAATGTTAAAGTGTTAGAGGTATATACTGCTGGTGTAGTATGTTCAGAGCAACCATTCAGGCGGTTCCTTATTTAAACAGAGCTTACAGTAGGATATAGAATCAAATTTTATACAGAAATATGGTGCAGTCTTAGACGTGCGAAACGTGCAGTTGTTAATAGGACCACGCCAGTGGACACTTTCGGCTGACGTTCTAAGACTTCTCACGTGTTCAGGTTGAGGAGCAGACGTGTTCTCACCGCTATACGAATACACATAAGTCAATCGTACGTGCTAACATTGCATAGTATATTCTGAAATCATATTCAAGTATCTCTAATGGAAACTTTTGTAAAAGATACAGTTGTGTTAATGAAGACGCTCAATGACACGTGATGGTTAGACTCAAGTAGAGTGTATATAAAACGAAAGTATTTGTCATAGCGAATTAAAACATAATACATGAGATGGATAGACTAAAATAGAGTAAATGTATAACGACGTATCTGCACATTAAATTTAACATTTATTGCGATGCACTGAATGGTTGAACACGACAGCACTGAATAAAAAACATAATTGCCATATAAAATTAGTAAACGACGTGTAATCGAACGCGAGTCTGAAGATATGCACGAATAAAATCCTAAATTATTACGGTAACTAAAAGAGAATCGGAGCTCATCATTTTGAAGAATAAGAATAATGTTCAATGATTAGTAATACTGTACAAGTTTGGTGTTTCAGTAAAAGAAAATACAGCCTCAGTGGCTTGTCTTTCATGTGTCCACAGTAATAATACGCACTCACTTAATGTAAGGAGTCAAACTGTGTGCCACATGTTAGAAATATCTGGAGCACTAAGTATATTAAAAAATGAGTGATGTAAAAAATTCCGGACAGCGTTGGAAATTGGCGAAATCTGATTGTCTGGGCAACATCACGGTGTACACTCGTCAATCGAGTTAAAAAGGCAAAATACGAGTGCAGTCCTTGGAAAAGGACTCATGAACCTTTTCTTGCGACACAATACGTACTCAAAAGTCTACCGTCAACTCCATACGTTTATGGATAAAAACTTACATTCATCCCTTACCAACAGATCCTAGTTACAGACATAACCATTATGTGAACCTCATTAGTAATAAATGCAATCGGTTTACAAACCTAATAATTTTGCCAAACCTGCATCCATGTTATGTGTCTTTTAAAATCCGTACATTCAAAATAGTTTGGTGAATCAGTTCATATTCGATGTGTAATCGCAGATAAATTGTAGTATTTACCCTGCATGAACAACCTATGTTTGAAAATTTGTTGCTTTTTTTCTAACTATTGGAAATTATTTGTACATTATCGAGTTTTGCAGTGATAAATACTGTCAAACCTAGACTATTGATAGGTAGTTCACCAATCTAAGGGAAAAATCGTGTAAATTCTGTATTATCAATAACAGTTGAGCGATTACTAACGGAGCGACTCGCGGAACTAATATTTGTCAAGTTTTACTGGTGAATCAAAAAAATTGCTGTTTTCAGTTAAAGAAATTATTATACGCAACAATCAAGAAGAGGGTAAACTCAGTAAATTAGAACTTGAAGAGAATTCAAACGTCAAAAGAAGTAAAAATATGTAACTCACATTATAATCTCCGCAGCCCAGCAACGGCTTAAACCGTTAATAAATTCATTCATAACATATGCGAGAAAGTATATGTGCTTATGAATTGTATACAGAGACATGGATATTAATTCAACCATAAAATTAAATAATTCGCTGTCGTAGATCCACCATTGAGGCCACCTATCCCCTTTGTCAAAATTATGTATAGTTTAGTTTTAAGGCAAGGTACTGTCGGAAGTGTAATTTTGCAGATAGCGTTACGGCGAGCGGCAAGAGCACGGCCAGTAACGACAGCGTAACCTGATATGCCGACTCAACTGGTGAAACAGCAAGATTCGCTCAACGCAACGCTTCGAACACTTACGTATCACAAACAGAACTGTTAATAATTTTAGTATAGAACCAAATTAGTAATAAAAACGGGAATCAATCTGTTTGTCATTAAAATATATCAGCTGCATATAACAAATAGTAATTTACGTGTAATGTATTTCTTTTGCACAAAACATATTTCTGTTCATGGTACTTAGAACTACCATACAATCACAGTCACGGCAGACTAAGCAATTTAAGGACTGAGTTATCACTACTAAGAAGCTAACATTACTTTAGTAGAATCACCATAAATTATGATTTTCTGGAATTAAAAAAAAGAAGCTATATCAAATTAGCAATTGCAACAATTTTAATACTTGTAACGTATTGTCAACATAAATTCACTTCTTGATGATTAGCTAATGCATTTACTAATAAAACAAATGAGATTCAAGCCTTAATATAAGGTTGGAGCAATAGTGACTAGTAAAAATAATTAACTGTTAACGGAATGATGTTTTACAAAGTCCTAGACTATATTTATTGTACTGCGAATAATTATAAGCAGGTGGATGAGAGAACTATCTGTTAATTTAACGTTCACACGAAACCTATCTAAGTTTTACCATACTACTGACGTAAGCGTTGTCTGGTAGACCAAAATCTTTAAAATTGTTAGCGTGATAATAGAATCGAATTCGGGGTAGAGCAATATGTCAATTGTGGATTACTTTGAATCATGCTACTCAATAAGAAACACAGGTCTTAAGTGTTAAATTAAATTTAGTAATTTAAGCAACTGTAAACAATCTGTGGTAATCACTTGTTCTTTTCATCTTGTTGTCCAACAATCATGTTTTATAGAAACTTTGCTGAACACTTGTCAAGAGAAATAGTAAGCATATATATAGGAGAATCCGTAATAATTAACTTATTATTTTGTTGCATCACACCATAGTGACAATTACCTGTCTTACGATTCATGCAAGACTTTATACTAGAAACTTAATTCTTTCAAATTAAGGCACCCTGAAGAATGCGATAATGTGTAAAATAGTAAACAAAGATTTTATCGATCATTCCTAAGCTGAATAATTAATTCAACCTATCGGAAGCAGTATACCATAGTTCATAATTAGAATACCTTGGAAAGCAGGAAAAAATATTTGCAAGCTGAGCAAGATGTGATTAAATTTAACCAAGTATCGAATCATTATGACGAGTTTAGTTTTAAGTATGACTTACTGTAATCAGTTTGTACCGGAAATAATAAGCCAGACGACTTGCACAAAACACTGCTAATATCACGATACCAAACGTTACGCAGATAGTAGTAGCTATGCCGAACTCAAATTAAATGGCACATGTTGAGAATGACCATACCTCATCTACTCCATAAATTATATTTTTTTAATGTCATTTTGATGACTGTTTTATTGTTCCTATGTTATAAAATTCTAATTGACTTTGTTTATCTTCAGGCTTGGCCGACCACCTACAACAGAATTGAAAAATAAATATTTAAAATTGTTGCCCATATTTTTGTGAGCTTCAAAGTGGAAATCCAACTATGTCGCATATTGTACTTTCCGGCATTGTGGAAAATGCCTTGTTCTAATGGGGGAGGAGTGTAAGAGGTCATTTTGAATACCATTACTATTTGGGGAATTATATGAATATTCAGTCGTCGAGCTATCGGCAATCGGCGATCATTGACAATGCTGAGCGCGGTCGAGCATTGACAGACAGGAATCTGCACGCTTGCAGTCAGCACCTTAGAGTGCAGTCCACTTCGTAATTGTAGGTCAACGGAGGCGGCTTGGGCAGTACATGCGATGAAGTAGTGTCTTTACTGTCGAGCAGAAGGCGAGAGTAGTCGAGCATACTTTGATAGCCACCTGTTAGGAACCTGCCACCCTCCCATGCATCTCGTATCTGGGGCGACCATCTGCCTAACAATTAACTATTACAGTTCAGGGCTTAGATAAGTTGGTGATAGTTGGAATCCACTTTGCGGCACGCTATAAACTGTACTGCTCCGTGTTAGAAGCCAATAAACTGTTCAATTGCAAGTCTTGCATTTTTCATGTAGTAAGAACTTATATCAATTTCTAACCTTCGGTCTGTGGCCGTCAAACCACAGTGGTATCAAACATTAGCCCAAGCAGTCCAATGGTAAGATTCTAGTGGAGCTGCAAGAAGAACAGAAGAGACGCTTCGAGCAGAACTGTAATTCCCTAAGGTTAGTTCGTCAGCACACCTATCCACACACACGCCCACTAGCCTTGGCCAATCAGCCCTTGACAACTCAGACAGATCATAGAGAGACGGAGAGAATACGGTAAAGACACAATAATAGCTTTTATTGACATAAAAAGGCAAATGATAAAGTACTTAGGGAAAGCATAAGACAAAGTTTAAAAAAATAGAGAAATAGATGAAGGAACCGTGGAACTAATAAAGAACATCTGTGAGTATTGCGTGTCCATTCTGAATGGTTTCACACGGAAAGAGGAGTCACACAAGGAAGTGTATTGTCACCTGTTATGTTTACTGTGGCATTAGATGTAATACTAATTCAAGTCCAGGGACACAGAGAGATCCAACAGAGCTGAAGCTGATAGCATATGTTGATGACATAATAATATGGGAGGAGACAGAACAGGATCTGGAAAGAGAATTAGGGAAATAGAGGCCTGCAATGGGTAAGCATGGTCTTGAGATGTGTGTAGAAAAAAACAAAGATAATGTAGACAACAAGTAACACTGGCCCTTCAAAGGATGTGTCAATCGACGACAAGAAACTGGAATCGGTGGAATCGTTTGTATATCTGGCGAGCATGGTAGTTATCAATGGAATGATGGAGGAAGAAATAGGTCAGAGAGTAAGATAGGGGGGACAATTGTATCATCACATAAAATATGTAATCTGGAGATGGAACAAAGGGAAGGAAGCCAAAATTCTGCTCTATAACGTCTATTACCGGCCCATACTGATTTATGGTTCTGAAACAAGGACATGGACAAAGAGAGATATTAGCGGATTGCAGGAGGCAGAGATGAGCTTTCTGGGAGGAATAGAGAATTTCATGAGGAAAGATAAAATCAGAAATGAAAACATGACTAAGAGTCTACAAGTGGAATTATTAGAAGAGATTAGAAGTGATGTTAAAAAGTAAAAGACTGTAGTGGTTGGGTCATGTTATGAGGATGGAGGAAGGTAAGATGCCGAAAGTAGCACTGTTGAATAGCGGGAAAGGAAGAAGACCGGTTGGAAGACCTCGGGCAAGATGGATGGACCAAGTGAAGAAAGACGCAGAGGCTAAGGGAGTCGTTTGGAGAAAAATGGTGGATGCAATATCTTGGATTGACCGCTAGACTTGGAAGAGGATGTGCTGGACGACTCGCGAAGGCGGAAACGTCTAATAATGATGATGTAAGAAAGTTTATGTAGAAATAAAAAGGCGGTCAAAATATAAAAAATAAAAATTCTTTATCTGCGTTTGGGGTGTTAGTATTTATTGTTCATCAAATAGATGGCAATTAAATTTTCAATTTTTTTTCATTGGAAAATAAAGTTGTCATTGCTGTTAAGTTGTCTGGTTTGGGCGATTTTTGCTACTAGGGCCATATTAAAAACCATATTTTCTAAAAGCTTAAAATTCATTCATATGTTGACTACTCCCCATGTTCAAACTTTAAATACTAAAAATAATTGTATCTAATATATATTTTGTATGTTGTGAGCAAAATAAGCATTTTTTAAAGTTATTTGACCCTATGTAACATAATTTTCTGCATCTCGTTCTACAAGTACTTATAATAAATTTGATAGCAATATCAGAAAGAGTGGCAAC
Organism: Vandiemenella viatica; assembly: GCA_031002005.1. Lineage (NCBI taxonomy): Eukaryota > Metazoa > Arthropoda > Insecta > Orthoptera > Morabidae > Vandiemenella > Vandiemenella viatica. Next base: position 38,992,042 of record CM061920.1, on the reverse strand, counting down.
GTGATTTTGGATCAGTAGAGCGACGTCCCTTGCTTACCCTGAACATGTGCCAGGCACTGACTTCCGTGCCAAGCGACTGCCGTCTGGCCCACCACATGTGAAATGTCTTTGGTCGGTACAGCACATTGTCTGAGCTGCGCGAGGCTCCACTCGCTCTTGACTTGTTATTTTCTCCTTTTTTTGTAGATGTTTGGATAAAACAAAATTTCACTCCATTTCAGGTCCATTTTATAGATGGTGCATTGGGTGACAATCGATATAGCTGGCCAATTGTCAGTTTAATATTTTATTTTATTTTAGCTTTGCTATCTTGTGCCAACGACCACTCCGATGAATATTTAAATGACTCTCAGGAACTCGCTTCTCTTGAGTAATCACAAGTCAACCACATACGCATTCTCCAAAAGTGCTGAACGTTCATCTTACATCCCACATATGCCAACAACGCTGCTCAATTGCAACTCTAAACTTTTTTGATCTGCCACCTTCCACTACGTCTCTGCGAAACTTCAACTTCCAATGCCCGACCTTTTGATCGAAACTGTCCCTCACTTTGACTATTGCATCACTCGCTCAAACAACACTGGCTCAGCGAAGCTGCCCTCAAGCAGCGACTGGCGAGCTCAACTTATCCTCTAGTCCAGACCTTCAAGAATACTCGTAGTTTTCTTCGACAAGTATTTTCTACCTCTCAGCATTCTACAACCAAGTTTCTAAGTGTAGCTTCGAGGAACTCCACAGCGAGTGATACCAGTCAAATAAACAAAACCTTCCTCTTGCAATACTTTCTATCGTAACATAAATATCCGCATCGACGTGCTTCACTGTTTTATGCTTTTGCCAGGTGAAGCAAGGAGTTTTGGATCAGACATTGTACAATGTCAAGTACCTTGTTGTAATATCATAAACTTTTCTCCAGGAAGAACATTTAACTGTGTATCCAGGGCCGGCGCTACGATTCTCGGGCCCCGGGTAAGCGTTCTTAGGCCCCCTACCCTCCCACCCGGAAAATATTTTTACTTTACACTTTGCTTTTTTTGGATAACTCAGAAAATTGTAATACAAAAATGTTTAAAATTATTGGTGCAGATTTTAAGATTCGTGTTTGATTTGTATTTATTTAGGTACCCAGGTTGGCGGGCCCCCCTTTGGTGGCCCGGGCCCCGGGTACTTTTGCCCTGCTTAACCCCCCCAAACGCCGGCCCTGTGTGTATCTACAACTTCATCGTCTGTAATATCTTAATATCCACCAGTCACCTGAATCAACCATAGGGGCAAACTATCCTCAGAAGGAACATCCACAGAAGTGGCAGCCACCTGGAATTCTCTTAAAATTGCTCTTACAACCATAACAAAGTACGTTGGTCACGTTGGTTCAATTGGCTGCGGCATTGTGACCATTCCCAGCCCTTGGCACGGGATTAGCTGGCTCCAGTTCTGGTAGTAAAAGGCATTTTCATCACGATGACTTGTCTGTCAGAGCACGAGAGATGGTGGTGCGCAATCACCAGATTGTGCACCAGTGTCCCTGGTTAGAAACCCAAGGCATCCCCAGTTTGTACTGTTGATGGTGATTCGCTCTTTGGACGAAAACATTAAACCCAGTGATCTCTGTAGTATCTTTCGCAACAGTTGGCCTGAATGGTCTGACCCCGGGTTTCACGCTCTCCCTTTTTCAAGCACAAGGAAAAAAAAAAACAGCCTACACTGGACACAGGGACCCTCCCATACTCACAACACTCACGAACACTGTCACACTGGTGAAGGCAACGAGAAACCACCTCGGTTCATCTTCCCAAGAGAGTTTCTATGGGAGGTACATCCTCCATGGTAACCGCCTACGGCCGGAATCTGCCATGGCAACATAGGAAGTTGAATAACAACGACACGTAAATTGTCTGAAATACTGCAAAGGACGGAACGCTTGAAGACTCATACTGACTCGCCGGGTCATTATGTAACTAAGTATAAGAACATAAGACCACATTACCTGGGGTGCTGTCTTTCTTGGGTTTGGCCTCTGATCTCTTGACGTCAATTTAAGCCAAAAAATTCAAAACACAGGATCTAAAAATGAGTTTTAAAGGGCAAAGACCATGATGGCGCTTCCCGATCTGACTTAAATACAAACCTGATCTGTATTTGACCTTGATTTTGAAAGGACTCAGAAGTATTAAACGCGGACAGTGATGATCTCACTAAGCAAGAGTGAGTGTATTGTGACGTACCATCCATTCAGCGTTATACTAATTTGAATCCATGTGAGGTGGTTTGTGTGTTATTATTATATGAAGCTGGTCCTACTTAAATGTATTTACTGGGGGCAAAAGTCCTCATGACTCCTCTAGAAGATCTCTTTTGAATATATTGTCACAGCCGCTTTCGTGTGTTTCTTATATCAATCAGTTCTGAGGCAATTTAAAATTGAGTACAGTCTATAGTCATAGCGAACATTTAGAGGAGAGCACAATTTTAAGGAAATTCGTATACTGGCATTCCTTCATAATATCTGCAGATGTATATAAGAAAATGAATGCAAAGAAATTGTGATAGGGTGCAAGCCCATCCTTCCCTATGTCTTATTAAATTTTCCTATCAAGGGTTGCACACTATGTCCACCTCTTTACAACTCGCATAGGCGATACGTCCACACTGTGTGTTATTGTGGTGTTGCAGGCGGCCGGCCTGGGCCACGAGTCGGTGGTGGACGAGGTGCTGGAGCGGCTGCCCATGGCCGTGAGCGTGCCGACCACGAGGGCCGCCTGCCTCTGCACTGGGCGGCGGCCCTCAGGGACGGCGGCGCCATGTACAGGAGGCTGGTGGCGGCCGGCGCCGACGAGCAGGCGCTGGACAACGTGAGTACGCACACACAATGACCTCATTCTTACAATACACAACCGCGGTCGTTGACCTCTCGCGTTGATTACGCCATACCCGGAATTTACTGACTTGTATTCCTGTCATTTTCGCCCTTGGGGCATGTTGTTTTAGTTTCCAATCAAAAAATCACTACGAATGATCACTACTCGAACCATAACTATGGATTTTAATTGAAAAAATCGATAGCTCTGCTCTGCATATCATCATCTGTTGAAAAATTAATAAGTTCTGGTATTTCTTGCTCTGCTTCGTTGTCCGGTCAAATAATATAATGGTATGATTGTGTTGTTACCCTAGCCTGATGCTCGGTCACGTAACATACGTATGTGGATGAGCGATTAACGCTCTGGCCTGCATTCGGGAGGGCGGCGGTTGTAATCCCAGTCCGGGCACCCAGATTTGGGTTTTCCATTTTTTCCCCGAATCACTCCAGGTGAATTAAGCGATGCTTCCTTCAAAAGGCCATGACCAAATTCCTTCCCGTTCCTTGTCCACAGTCCCGTACCGCCACTAATGACATCAACATCCACAAAGCGTAAAGCCGGAGGCAAAAAAAAAAAAGTTATACAGGAGCCATTTGAAAATTCGATATATTTCTTTCCAAGGGATTCCGGTTCGATGTTGTAATAGAACGGGGTGATTACGAGAGTCGACTTGGCCTGTTAAATGTTCTTCTGTATTAACGAAGGGGCGGATATGGTGTCTGGACGAGAGCGGTCTGGTAGCCCAGTGGTTAAGGCATCTGAATGGAAATCGAAAAGTCTCCGGTTTGACTCCTTTTCTCGGGAGCGATATTGAAAGGCTCTCAACCCGATCTTAGCCACTTGTTATGCAGTATGAACTACGCCTGAACGCTTCCGTGGTTCCGTGGTTCGGATTCCACGTTAAACTGTAGGTCCCATTTACCCGGTAGGGTTACCGGATTAGATTAGGATAGCCACGACTGAGGGGCATCGGTGGTAAATCGAACACTGTCAAACCGGTGGCGTAACTACCCTTCGGGTCTCTTTGCCAATAATGTCATACGCGTTATTATTATTTTAATTATTATTTTTCTTTTCTAACCGTTATCTTCTGTTCTCTCTGGAGTCTTCTCCCTTTTGATTAATCAGGATTTCAGACACCAACCTTGAAGTACGGGAACCTATAAATTTGAAGGCTTATAAAGGAGGGGTGACCGACTGCGGTGTATATGTTAAATGAGATAGTTCCAGTACACGAAGTTCCTACTTATTTCATAAGACACAACGAAGCAATACACTGGATCTACAATATTGACTGGCCGAACAGCTATTCGCGCACTGCTAGACACCAAAATCGACATAACTCATAGTAGTCTTGTTATCTGGAAATTAGTGGGAATAGATGTTAAGCAGTAAGCACTATCGTCAAGCCACTGCGAGGGCTTGGAGGTGAGCCTACCAAAGATCGAATACAAGTAAGAAAGAACTGATCAGCTCTGCTGCCCAGCTTACCTCGAGACAGGCCGCTGGATTACCAACTCGATACACTGCTGGTAGTCAAAGTTGAACAAAGCTAACATAAAACTAAAATTATAGTAATATATCCTATTATGTAGTATACGAATATCCCGGTATTTTCAGAAAATATCTGTAACTCTTACGGGTTACGTATCTAATCTAGCTGGAAACTAGAAGTAATAATTGCATTATCTTCCTAAAAATTATCATTATTTTTTTTCGCTACATTAACTCACTCTGTTCTCATGAATTTCCTCTAACAGATATAGATTAGCATTGACCGGTCACTTTTTTCTCTTTTCAACGTAGCAAATGAGCAAATTCGTTTAGTATCACATGCTCAACCTTCGCTCCTAAAGTAACCTATTATCTATTTATTAGTTTCTATAATAAATTTAGATTGTGCCGAATAATACTTAATTCAGTTCTCATAGTTATTAATCGAGGAATAAAATAATGCTTTAACGTTATTAGGAAAAGAGCAAACATCTTGCACAAAACATTTTCATGTTTAATGTTACTGATGTGAAAGCAGCCAGCATCTGTGTGTGCTAAGGTGCCATAGTCCTTTTGCATACGACTAACTGACAATGGGACTCCAATCTTCCATAAAAATGGTGCATTTGATTTTTCAAGCGTATTATCGTATTCTAATTAGCAGCGATAATCAAAAAATAATACTTAGGAAAAAAGTGATAGGAATGATAGGTAGTGGACGAGTAGGTAAAATGACTGGAGGAACAGTGGGACCAGGGTGGAGTACCGGCGGGTTCTCAAATGCTGTAACAGTCTTTAATCTCCGCCAAACTAAACTTCTCACACACCAAAAAGACAATTGAAGAAAGCCACAGAATGATGGCTGAAAAGTTAGGTTTCGATAAATTGACGCGGTTCAACTCGGACAACCAAGATAACATCTACAACGACTCTGTCTGCGCACCCAAAAAATATAATTATCACACAGAACATAGTTATGTGTTTCGCAGACATATGAAAACACAGAATTCCTCCAAAAGAGTAAATGCTGCGGATCTGAAAAATCCTATTGTATTACCACATTTTCTCCCACTCTCGCAATTCACATAGGAAACCGGTTCACAGGTGCCATAGTGTAGTGGTCCACCTGCGCCGATACGAATAAAAATTATTTACGTAATGTACATCACAAACGTTCTTTTAACACACCAATGGACTCGCCAAACTGAACAGTAATGTGTGGATTCATTGTTCAGATTAGCACGTAGAAATCCAGAAGTCTCGGGTTCAAATCCCTCCTTGCGTTGCAATTTTCACGACGCTTAGCATAAAAATCACATTTGCGAAAATTTGCGTTGTGTTTGCATAGTACCATGCCTGTATGTAGGTCCGACCATGCGCGGTAGTTTCAAAAACTCTGACACGTGATCGTTTTGACCACATGAATTGATTAATTCAGCGAACGTCATGGTCTGGGTACCTCCTTGACATCGATCAGCTTGGAGGCTGGCGAGTATCCGTTTACAATCAACAAATCTGTCTTCAATTGCTGAAACTTAAGAGTGCCAGAAAACGTTTATGAAATTGCTACGAATTTCATACAGTATTAAAATCTTTTTTTGCAAAGAATTTTACTGTCAGACGGTGGAATGTATTATCAATTGTAAGGAATATATACAAAGCTGAATGCCATACTATGCATTGGCTATGAACGAACTCTCAGCTTATTAAATGCATTACAGCGGAGCAAATTATTTACGTGGTGGATAAGAGGTCAGTCTGAATTCTAAATTTAGTGTAGTATTTATGGTATTGTACATGAGAAACTGAATCTAAATACAAATCGGCATGTGGTTAAAAATGTATATTTTTCAATACACCAAAGAGTGGTTTGATTGGTAGTAATCGCTTTAGCAAGCAAATCTAAAGTCAAAGGATAAAAAAATAAAATAAAATAATTCGACTGCAAGTTTGTCAACAAAAATTGCATTTTGGGTTCAGTTGTCATTCAAATTAGATGGGAAGCATGTTTAAATACACGTGTTGAATGAAACTGTTGTTAAGGAAGCTATGACAAAATTGACAGCTTGTTGTGAAAGGCAAGCTGTGCAGACCTCATTTTACAGCGGAGCCAATTCAAGTCATAACAGCTGTAAAGTACAATACAATGTTTCCTCCACAGAAACCATTGTAATCGTAGCTGCTTCAAGCAGCGTGTCCGGACAAAACCGCGAAGTGACAAAACCGCGAGGACAAAACCGCGCAGACAGAACCGCGAACGGACAAAACCGCGAACGGACAAAACAGCGAAACGGACAAAACCGCGAAACAGCAGCTAGGGTTACTTTATTATGGAGTACGGTAGTGTAATTTATTTTGTGTATATGTAATTTATAATCTACGAGTTATCTCCTCACTGTTTGATCTCTTATGCTCCAAAATATTATCCTAACGCAGTTTTTAAACGATTTGGGGATCGCAGCTAGGGTTACGTTATTATGGAGTACGGTACTGTAATTTATTTTGTGTATATGTAATTTATAATCTACGAGTTATCCCCACACTGTTTGATCTCTTATGCTCCAAAATATTATCCTAACGCAGTTTTTAAACGATTTGGAGATCGCAGCTAGGGTTACGTTTTTATGGAGTACGGTACTGTAATTTATTTTGTGTATATGTAATTTATAATCTACGAGTTATCCCCTCACTGTTTGATCTCTTATGCATCATAATATTATCCTAAGGCAGTTTTAAATGATTTGTGGATCGCAGCTAGGGTTACTTTATTATGGAGTACTGTAACTCATTTTGTGTATATGTAATTTATAATCTACAAGTTATCCCCTCACTCTTTGATCTCTTATGCACCAAAATATTATTCTGTCAAGCTTCATCACTTCGCATTTGACGATTTTGTTTTGGTTGAGGTTAATAAAAAATTAGACCCGACGCGCGGTGGGAATGCAGCTTAATGGGGCTTCTGTATACCTGAGAAGATTCGCGGTTTTGTCCTTTCGCGGTTTTGTCCGTTCGCTGTTTTGTCCGTTCGCGGTTTTGTCCGTCGCGGTTTTGTCCGTCGCGGTTTTGTCCGTCGCGGTTTTACCCTAGAACCTTCAAGCAGGGAGCGTAGCACGGCCTCTAGAGATGAACAATAAAAAAAATCTTTGTCAATGCCAACAAATGTGCCCATTTATGCGGAAACGGTGACATTACATATTCGATTAGAAGAGAGGGACAGAAATCAGATAGACTTTTCTGCAGATCTTGAAAATACAATAGCTCTACATATTCGGTTAAAGATATAAACTGTTGCAAGTGTATTCTGTTTTCGCTGTGGTATCGTCTCACCAAGTAAAACTATGGTTCGTGATACCTGTTACAATATATGTTTTCAGTACTACAGTGCGATGAAGACGACGTCCCTATCACAACACGATTCACACTAACTGTAAACATGGCCGCTCTGCTCGGAGACAAAGCAGCGCCGCTTAATAGAAGGGCGTGGACCACATAATTAGTATTACTGCTTAGTTTGGCAGAAGAATACTGTATGACCTTGGTTCACATCCTGAGGGGAGTCTATCACTCAACCATTACTAGTTTAGGGTGTTTTCCGTAAAAGCATCAAACACTGACTGACACAAAACAAAAATAATAATACCAATCCTACATTGTAATAAAATTTACTGTCAGCAACACGTTTAAGCCACACATTACACATATGTATTTCCTTTGACTATTTCGTATTTTTTTAAAAAAATGATTAGTTATTATTCCGTTACTCATGTCTTGCATCAAGCGTACACGGATTATGAGATGTCAGGTTGCGATCAGCATTCAACATTGTTACAGAGATGAAAATTCACTTACTGTCGTTAAAAGTACTTACACACCAATGACAAATTTTTACTTGCTTTTCAACCTGTTTCAGTTTTGTTCCTTGCAACACAAGATAACTTTTCATCGATGAGTCGTACACCAAAAAACAGTGTTAAGTTCTGATATTAGGAGTAATTGAAGATCTTTAACCTAACTTTCATCATTTCAAAATGACCAACCATGGACGTGTTTAATTTAATGAAGCTGAGCCTTGTAGAATGAGCGATAATGTTTCCACCAGGCATTCGGGAGAAGCCGGGATCTATTCCCCAAACTGCTATTCATATATCAATTTTCTATCGCTCCATGCGAGTGTCTGAATCGTTCCTCCACCAGGCTGTGGAAGAACAGCTTTCGGTTTCCTTGTCATACAAACCTTTTTATTTTATTTTTAATGGCATTTGGCTTCGAGGCCACTCAGCCAGCACCACGTTCTTAGGCACTTCGTAACTATTTGTGGGTGCACATAGTGTATACTAGACTCTCCATGGTGTAGACTACACAAGACAAACACAACAGTTAGTTCAAAACCACCCATGCCCGAGGCCGGTCTCGAACCGGCGACCCCTGCACGCTAGCCCCTACGCTGCCGGGGTCGGCCTCACACAACCCTCTGCTGGTTCTAACGACTTCTTCGCTGATAAGCTTAGTGCTCTGATGAATCAAAATAAAATTCAGTTATACTTCTAACTCTAATAACTACGTCTACTCAATAGCTAAATTTTTCTTCTATTATTTTTAATTACGTTATGTAACCCATAAGATGAATTCGTACAATCCATCACTCTTTCCATCATTAAAGGGATATATAGAGTAACTCAGGATTAAAGTTCTGTATCTCACACTGTGACTTGTGAATACAATATGTATTTGCGTGTTTACCAGCACGAACACTTGCCGTGTTCCGCTGACTGACAGGAGTTTTATCGTCTGCCATCTGATGTTCTCTCACGCCCTTGTCTGCTATTTCTGTATTTGAGAATTTCTGTTACGGATCAACAGAATATGATTCCATATCATACATTCTGTGCTCTCATTAACCGATCGCTTGCTTAAACTGTAGATTGGGCCTGCCATTCGGCGGGACGCATTTTCGAATCCACAATTTTTATTTGATTCTGGATTTACGCCTCGTCGATGTCAAAATCATTAGAGGCGCAAAACGACTGAGTGCAAGGAATGGGAAGAAATTCAGCCATGGTCTTTTGAAGGAACCATCCCGACGGGAATGCGAGGCCAACGCGCCACCGTTCACCCCCCACGCTTGGCTATCCAGATTTGTGTTTTCCATGATTTTCCAAAATCTCTCCAGGCAAATGCCCGGGGGGCTCAGCGTTCCTTCCCGAAGGTTCCCCTTCCCTGATGACCTTGACGAGGTGTACAGCCCCAGCGAAACAATTTGAAAAATAAGACAAACAGCTGTCATCTGAAACTTGTGCATTGGTTTAGTCTGGAATTACAGTAACCTTTTTGATATAGGTAACTGCGTTTTCCTGAATTGGCTAGTTCAGCTTAATATTAATCATTTTCCAGCAGCCAAGTAATTCCTCTGCCATTGCATTAAGGTTAGCTTCTTTTTCTCTGCCTCTGTATAACGTACTGTGATATCACGTCGTTCATAGTTGTACTTCCTACTGCACAATATTCTAAGGCCGATAAAATTTACTCCCATATCTGGTTGCCAGTATAACTAAAACAATGTGAAAGTTAAGATCCAATCAACAGATATTTTTCTGTGTGCTGTACACAAAGCTGACAGATTTATTTCTTTCATTTTTCTCGGACTTGCAGACCAGTCTTGTGATAAAATTCCAAGGGACCAATTATCAAAAAGTAAATGGGTTGGAAGGATACCATTTCGAATACCGGTATCGGCCACAATGTTTACGGTTTCCTAACCTCACCTTCAGCGCTGGCACAGCTTTGCTTTGTTCGTGTGAAGTACTCTAGGATGCACAGTGGTTCGGATGCAGGCCCCCTTTGCCTGGTGCGTTTACAGGCAAACTACCAGCTCTGCCACTCGGCGGCCAAACATACTTCGGGATCTCCCGGTCATTTTTATTTAATCTAAAATTAGGAGATCAGATCATTGGTATGTAGTCCGGTAGTTTCAGTCTTGACGCTTCCATTTCTCCTTCAAAATTGGTCAAATAACTGCCGGTCACGAAGAGGAAGGCGAATTTTTTTTCACAACCAGGTTACGAACCTGCTACCTCGGGCCAACTCAGTACTGCCAAAACTTGCGCACTTCTTGGTTCTGATACCTTAATAATGTCGACCGGCAAACCACTATGCATAACACACAGGCTTCTTACAGATCATGTGTTCATTCATTTAATGCTACAACTTGGAACGATCGTCATCCATAGCCGACG
>CM061920.1:38893759-38980448 GCA_031002005.1 Vandiemenella viatica | reverse complement strand
AATATATTTTGTATGTGATTTATATAATTCAAAGGGAAGGATTTGGGGAATAGGTATAATGACTAGTTAAGATGCTTCAATGCCATGATGATTAAATATCAGAAATATTTTTGAACCCTAGCATTCATATGACAGTAATTATTAATTGTTTCATAGATTCCATAATTAATAGAATTTTTTATATATGTTGACTTAGCTGAAACAATTTCATGCTTTTGTGTGATGGGGATTTAGTAGCTTCATAAGATAGTATTTATGTTTGACGATAAACATGTAATACATTTTACTTCATTCTCTTTAATCTTATCAATTGCTTGGATTTGCCTAATAACATATTCAAAAGTAGCGGAATTAATTGTGAGCCACTTTATAACCAACATTGTTCATGGAGATAATTCAATATTGCAGTTGCCATAATCCAATTGTTTACACAAAAATTGCTTTATACTGATTGTTCTAAATACATACCAGTTGAAATAGACTATAGTCAATTAGGCAATGATTTAATCACTAGTGCGATTATTTATTGCATTTCATGTTGAGTTATAATTTTATAAACGCACGTAATGTCGAGCAAACTGCTAGTAGAGATTCTCAGAAATTTTGAGACCTCAAGGCGTGTCCTAGGAGGTACACGATTCCTCAGCTGTGGGAGGATGTAAGGGACGCATTTTTATTATATTAAAAAAATCTTGTTTTTTTAGTTGTCGAGTCTGATCGAGTCGTAGGTGCCGCAGAAGCCGAGCGGATGTTCTGTCATTGCTCAGCAGGAAATCTTAGGCGCGTGCAAAATAGCACGCGTGGCGAAGGTCACCTTGCAGAGACGACTTGTAATTTTTCCACATTCGTGTCTGATCTCTAGGAGCGACAGCTCGGCCTCGGGCGATACCGATCGGACGCGATTCCCGCCAAGATTCTCGTTTACACATGTCGTAGGATATTTCCTACAACATACCTAGTTTGCTGGCATTACGTTCGCGTAGACAAGTTACTGTAACTAAGATAGTGCAGTTCTGTGATGAACATACGACATGTGTGGAACTCATTGCTGACTGGGGTAGTGTAATTCTCGTCAACATGTATTTTCAATATAGTGATCCCATTGAACCATACATTGGGAAGATAAGAGAAGTGTGCACTGCCCTAGACAACAGACCAATAGTGATAATGGCTGACGCCAATGCTAGATCCGAACTCTGGCATAGCGGGGAGACAAATACGAGAGGCGAGCTTTTAGTGGAAGCTATTAGTGAACTGAATCTAGAAGTAAGAAATCTACCACATAAACCCTACACATATAGCAACCGAGCAGGAGCTAGGTCAAACATCGATGTAACATTGACCAATCTGCGAGTGGGAACTTATTGAGGAATTGGAACGTTTTAGAATTTTTAACTACCAGTGATCACAATGTTATTACTTTTGAGTTGGTCAGAGGGAGGAACGATTTTGACACATCGGAGGCGCAGACTTCCAAGGTGCATTACAACATCCGACAGGCAGACTGGAACAGGCTGAGGGAAAGTTTTACACAACAAGAAATCCTATTAGATGATAATGATGTAGATCGAGCCGCAAAGACCTTACTCGGGCACTCCAAATATCAATGAGGAGATCTATTCCTCTTAAGAGAACCATTGGCACAGTCGACAGACCTTGGACTGATAGACTGCAAAGACTACGACAAAGGATGCACAAAGCAAGAAAAGATTACCAACGTTGCCTCATCTACAATTAGAGGACAGCTCCTGGAAAGATACAGACAAATTAAGAGTGAATTCCGAGAACTGTTAATACTAAGTAAACAAAAAAGCTGGGAAACATTTGTGAAAACAAACTTGCGTACAGACCCCTGGGGTATCCCATACAAAATTGCAGCAGGGAAGGTAAAACCCCCAACTACACTGTCTACTGTACAGAAACAAGATGGAACCATGACTACGAGCTGGAAATCTACAGAAGTGTTACTCCAGGAACTCCTTCCAGATGATAAAATGGAAGATGACGAGATGGAGCACAGAGCGCTCCGTCTGGAAATTGACCAACATAGGCAAAGTACCACCGACACTCCTGATATTAGCATCTTGGAGGTAGTACAAGCAATAAATGCCTTGTCCAGGAATAAAGCTCCGGGTCCGGATGGTATTCCAGCTGAAGTAGTACAAGAACTGGTAGTGCCAGTAGCCCCCACTCTGTGTAAGCTCTATAATGCATGCCTGCATCAGGGAAGAGTACCAAACATCTGGAAGCAGAGTGAGATATTAATCATCAAGAAGGGAGATGACAAGGATCCAAAATTACCTAAATCATATCGACCCATCTGCTTGCTAAACGTGCTGGGAAAAATACAAGAAAAGGTGCTGTGCAAGAGGTTACAAGAACATTGGGAGAAGGAAGGGATGAATCCAAACCAATATGGATTCAGAGCGGGGAGATCTACAGAAGATGCAATCAACCGGACAATGAATCTGATACAGAACTCAAATCAGAATTACGTGATAGGGGTCTTGTCGATATATCTGGGGCATTTGATAATCTATGGTGGCCTGCACTTTTTGCACGGCTTAAGGAACTTAATTGTCCAAAGAACTTGTATAACACCTTTAAAGATTACTGTAAGAACAGATATGTTAAACTTAGGTGTCCTGGAGTATCCATTGATAAAAAACTAACAAAGGGTTGCCCACAGGGATCCATTTTTGGTCCGATATTTTGGAACATTGGGCTTGAACCGGGAATGGCAAGGCTGCAAAGAATGCCGGAACTCCTGGGACTTGTTGCATTTGCAGATGACCTATTCTTAATTATAGAGGGTAAAACCAGAGCCGAAATTGAGGCTAAAAGCGCAAAGGTTCTGCGTGAACTCAGTCGATGGTGCAGACAAGTCAAACTAAGATTAGCACCTCAAAAAACCTGTTATATGTTACTGAAAGGCAGATTACAGAGCAATCCAACCATTAAAATAGACGGAGTTACAATAAGAAGAAGTCCCTTCAGTCGATACCTTGGTGTGAAATTAGACGAAAGTCTAAATTTTATGGCCCATATGGAGGAAGCATGTGGGAGAGCCACCTCAGTCATGAATAAATTAATCAGTATGGGACAAAGGCGTTTCCAACTTTCACCGCTTGTTATTCGAATATACCACAATACAATATTAACTTCAATTGTAGGGTATGCAGCCAGCGTCTGGGCGAAACACCTCAGAAAAGTAAAACCCAGCAAACTTTTGAGGAGGACACAGCGAAGTATTCTAATCAGGCTGAGTGGTGCTTACAAAACAACAGCAACTGATGCCCTTACCGTGGCACTGGGGGTGTGGCCTCTGGACTTGGAAGTTCGCAAGCGGGGAGCATTATACTGGCTCAGGAAAGGGAATCCGGAACAGGTAGAGAAAATCACGGGAGCACCAGCAACAACAGCTGCAGAAGTAAACAAATTGTTATTGGAAGAATGGCAGCAAAGGTGGAATGATAGCACAACAGGAAGAAGGACATATGATATGTTTCCAAGTGTCTGTGAAAGACTCAAAATGTCGCATCTTCCCCATCGCCTGGGCTGGTACATTACATAACAGGTCATGGCCCTTACAACAGTGAATTGCAAAGAAGAGGAGTAGTGGACAATGGTAGCTGTGACTGCGGAAGCGAGGGCACTCCGGAACATGTTGTATGGGAGTGTATTTCAACAGCGAACAAAGAACCCCATATCAGCAAATATTACAGGGCAGGCGCATTTTTGACATATTGCGTGACCAGGAATTGTGTACTTTCTTGATGCAGCTTGCAATCTGGCCTCACAAGCAGCCAAAGAAAGGTTCTTGGCACTTAGAAACCGTTTCAACCGACAGCGACCAGCGACTGAGCAGTGATAATTCCCGAAGAAAGAAACTCCCGATGGGTCGAAGGAGGACACCTCCACTTCCAGAAGTTATCTCCTGAGGGAGGTAAGTTACTCCGAAGTGGCTGTGCCGGGAGTAAATGTGTAAAAGTGTAGTAAATATACAAAGTGAGAAACAGTGAGACAACAGTGCAGTAAGTGATTGTGTATGTGAATGTTTTCCTCGTTTAAGTATATATAATAGTTATCTGTGTGTGAACGTATGTTATTCAAATTACAAATTTACAGGTATATATCAAAAATAAGAACCACTAACACATATCCAAATATATGCTTACACATTGTTAATTTAATTATGTAAACTAATTTCTGTGAAATTTGAAAGTGTTATCGTTACAAACTAGTTTACATCCTGAATAATTATTTAGCTATTATTTGCAACTATAATTATCTTATGTACGCTCTTGTAATATATTGGAAATATGGGCCCAGAATAGAAACTAGGTGCTGGCTATTATGTACCAGGATATAAAAATAAAAAATAAAAAAAAATAAAATAAAAAATAAAAAAAAATAAAATTACGTTCGCGTGGAGTTGCAGATGTATTTTTCTTGTAACCAAGTATCCAGTGTTGCAATCAACATCGGTTAACGACTTCAGTATTTCATTCAACGAATGCAAGCCGTATGTTCTCCGTTCCCATGCAGCCCACAGTTAATATTTTTAGGTGTCAGACAAGCAAAGAAGACTAACAGCAGGGCGGAAGAAGAATACGTCGAAAGTCTTAGCTATAGTGACTGAGTACAGACTATACACACAGCCATCCGACAAATCAGTCACTACAGTACCTAGTCAGTTCCGACACAAAACAACCTCCCCAGTATCGTTACGTAAAATGTGAAGGGTTTGTTCGTTGTTAACCGTTGTCTCCATTCGTTTTCCGAACGCTGAGGGTCAAATCAACTCAACAATTGGCCGCGAACGATTGCAGAACATAGATTTCAACATTCTATTGTGATAATATTTCTGTGAATATGATTTAAGGGATATGGTAATCACGGTGATTATCACTGATTATACCGTGCACTTTATGATACATTACTTCAATAGTAATACACTGAGCTGTATTTAATTGTTACATACCGCGGCTCAGAAAACGTTCAGTAAAAGACAATATAAACACTTTGTCTCGACCACATCACGCGAATTCGTCTGCCGCTACTAATGCCGGACCAATTGCTACTGTTCACTGCGTAGTAAAGAATCCCCTTCTCGCTTTCGAGCAGAGGAAGGCCACCGATACCGCTGTACGCGCCTTTATGTGATTTCCTATTACCTTCCCACGTAGCTGAGTGCTCCAGCACTGATAATATTTCCTCATACATCAACTAACCAAAACGCTCCGCTCGGGAAGCCTCAGATACAAAATTATACATAGTTTCACAAAGATCTTATATATTCATCTACGTCACAACATTTGAAAAGACAAATCTTCTGTTCCCGAAAGGAACATGGCACACTAATTTCTGCACATTGATGGATTCAGTAAAGTAAAATTGTCGGTTTAGCATGAATCCTACGTAAGTAATGCTTGTGCTTCAAGGAAAAACAATCGAATTTCTTAATTTCTTAGGTTGCCCTGTTGAGAAAATGGCACTTATTTTTGATAATTTCTGTTAATGCAGAGTGCTACAGAAAAACATTTAAAAATACAAAAATTGCCGGGACGTTCAACAAAAATACAGTAACGTTGAACATTGAGTTAATGCCAAAACGTTGTAACAATCCTCATTTAGGGCAAAAAAAAAAGAATAGTGTTTCAGTTTCATCCCTGACAAATGTTTTCTCTATCTCATTTTAAAATAAATTGAAAAGATGATCAGATGTAAATGATAATTTAGAATTTGTCAGTTAGTGAAATCGAAAGTGAATTCATACTCGGGCAGAAATTATGGTAGATCTATATACATAAAAATGAAATGCTGTCGTTGGTAACTGCATCAATTTGGAACGGCTGGACCGATTTGCCTGAGTTTTTTTTTTTAAAAAATGTTCATAATAGTCCGAATAAGGTTTTAGAGAAAAGAAAAATTGGAAAAGTTGCCCAGAAAATTGGAAAATTCTGGAAAACTGAAAGTTTTTCATTGGGACCGATTTGGCTAATTTACTTAAATGTTGAAATAGTCCGAATAACGTTTATACAGAGAGAAAAAATCAAAAAGTAACCCAGAAAATTGGAAAATTAGGGAAAAAACTGATAGTGCTTTTTTCTATGGACAGATTTTGTATTTTTTTTTTAAATGTTCTTAATAGTCCGAATAAGGTTTTTAGGGAAAGAAAAATTGGAAAAGTTTCTCCGAATATTGGACAATTCTGGAAAAACTTAAAGCGATTTTTTCTATGTACCAATTTGGCTGTTTCTTTTTAATGTTTGTAACAGTCTTAATACTGTTTTATGGAAAGAAAATTGGAAAAGTTTCCGGAAAAATTCTGGAAAAACTGAAAGTAATTTTTTTCTCTTGGATTTTTCACGAACTCAAGATTCAAAATACGTAATTCTTTCGTTTTGTTTGTTCCTTATGCTCCTGGAATGGAAATGACTCAATTAAATGTTTTCTATTGAAAAAAAGTGGAAGATCTGGAGAAGAATATGTAAAAATTCATTTCAGCCTTTGGTTTTTTTGTGTGTTGTTTGGCGATGGTTTCTACAAATTTCTATTCCATTGATATTAATTGAGGACATGTGCTTGATGATATCGAGTATTACCTTAACTAGTCATGACAGCGCGCAAACGTCCGCTGTACGACACGTTTAATCAACAGTTGATACGCGAAAAACAAAATGATTGTGACGAATTGAGAGAATCAGTTCGAAAGAATGTTCCACTGATGAACTGGCAACAAAAATATGCCAATGAAAGTGGTAAACGATGGAACTAGAGCGACTTTCTTCTTGGACGCTCCCGGTGGAACTGGAAAAATTTTTTGGTCTCATGACTTTTGCAACGATTCACTCGCATAATGAAATTTCACTTGCACTTGCTTCATCAGGAATTGTTGTTGGAAGGAAGTTTAACAGCTCATTCAGCATTCAAGTTGCCATCGAATATGCAAATCAATGAAACGCCAACATGCAACCTTTTGAAGAACAGTGTGATGGACAAAGTTCTCCAACATTGCAAACTGATCGTTTGGGATTAATATATGCTGGCACATAAAAAGTCTTTGGAGGCATTATACCGACCAATGCAAGATCTACGAATCAAGAAAAAACCCGTTAGGTGGTGCGATGATCGAAATATAAACAAAACACCTTGAAATGCATTGAGATTTCAAATTTAATGGAAGAAAATAAATCATTTGGTTAACATGAAATTCTGACTTAGTTTAATTGTGACTTAATTTTGGATCAAAGCTGCTTTTTTCCAAGTCGATCATATTCCAGGCACATCACATATTTCCAGTATTTCAAAGGTGTACTGCCGTTAGAATTCATCTCACATGTAAAATTTCCCTTTGGCGTACTTCTGAATGTACTCCTCCTCAAATTGAATAACCATGGACATAATCCTTAATAAATACAATTATCACTCAGAAATACGTTTCTTTCTCATTTTCATTTTGTTTACACATTTTAAACAGCTTTTTACAAATTCGCGGAATGATCACAAACTAATTAATTGAAATTTGGGACAGGACAACGTCTATCGGGTAATCGATCGTTAATAAATATAATGATCGCTCACAAATATGTTGCTTTTTTTCCTCATTTTTACTGTGTTTACGTATTTTCAACAGCTTCTCACAAATCGATCACAAACAATTTTATTGAAATTTAGACAGTACAACGACTGTCGGGTCAACTAGTAGTTAATACCATATAAAATATTGCTGAGTAGAGTGGACACAAATGTTCTCTGTTAGCGAACAGTGATGTTATTTAGTTGGATGTAAATTTTTGTCTTTCGTATTTTCTAACGCTCTACAATCATTCTGTAAGAGCAACTACCATTTTTCATCGGTCACTGCAAATACAAAAATTACCATTTATTTATCTCACGCATCTACGGTAAATAAAACTAGAAAAATAAAGACGATACACAGAGAATAATCAGAGGTAATAAAACACAGAAGTGATCCTAAAACAGCTACAAAAATTCATGTGTATAAACAGTATATCTGAACAGCTCTCAGTCAGCTATGGATGGCGATCATTCCAAGTTGTAGCATTAAATGATGAACACACGATCTGTAAGAAGCCTGTGAGTTATACTTAGTGGTTTTCCGGTTGACATTATTAAGGTATCAGAACCAAGAAGTGCGCAAGTTTTGGCAGTACTGAGTTGGCACGAGGTAGCAGGTTCGTAACCTGGTTGTGAAAAAAATTTCGCCTTCCTCTTCGTGACCGGCAGTTATTTGACCAATTTTGAAGGAGAAATGGAAGCGTCAAGACTGAAACTACCGGACTACACACCAATGATCTGATCTCCTAATTTTAGATTAAATAAAAAGTAAAAGTAAGTGGGTATGGCATTAATGACCGGGAGATCCCGAAGTATGTTTGGCCGCCGAGTGGCAGAGCTGGTAGTTTGCCTGTAAACGCACCAGGCAAAGGGGGCCTGCATCCGAACCACGGTGCATCCTAGAGTACTTCACACGAACAAAGCAAAGGTGTGCAGAGTTGAAGGTGAGGTTAGGAAACCGTAAACATTGTGTCCGATACTGGTATTCGAAATGGTAACCTTCCAACCCATTTACTTTTTGATAATTGGTCCCTTGGAATTTTATCACAAGACTGGTCTGCAAGTCCGAGAAAAATGAAAGAAATAAATCTATCAGCTTTTTTTTTTTTTTTTTTTTTTTTTTTTTTTTTTTTTGTTTATTGGCAAAAGGACAGAGTCCATACAGCCAAAAATACCTTTACATATTGATGGTACAAGGTTAGAGGTGCAATTCTTACAGTACGATACCATACAATACAGAACAAAACAATACCGAATCATACAATACATTACAGGGCAATACAATACGATACAGGACAATACAATGCAATAAAGTGCCATATACTGTAATACAACCAAGTACAATACAATAAAATACCATACAATACATTACAATATATTTGGTTTACATATTATATAGTAATGCCAGGAGTACAACTCCTACCGTGCTTTTTATTATTAATTTTGGAATATGATTCTTGACATATAGTTGATTTGCCTGGTAATTTACAAAGTTCGAAATAAAACTCTAAACTAGCATTTATTTACATCTTATATTTCAAGGATAACAGTACTACTCTTGTGGTGCAATAGATTTACATATTATGTTATACCTTTAAAATACAACTCATACTATACGACTGATTTATATGTTAACCTAAGTAAATGAAAATGGAGCTCTTACAGTGCAATTGGTTTACATATTGCGTTGCCAGATTAGGCATAAAACTCTTAGTGTACAACTGATTTACATGTTGTATTATTCGGTTATACATTTACACTTATAGAACAATTGATTTACTTGTTATGTTGTCTAGTTAAGAGTACCACTCTCATCCTATAATCTATTTACTTGTTATCCTGCTAAGTTAGAACTAAAACTCTTACGGTAGAGTTGGTTTACATCTTGTGTTATAAATTCATGAGCAACACTTTTCCTGTACAGATATTTATTACAAGGATCATATATCTATGTGATTTTCCTTGGCAAATCTATAGATTTCCGGTTCTTGTTTCTGAAGAAGATGTTGGATTTTGGTGGGAAGTTCAGCCCCGTGTCTTTGTAAGTCCAATATTAATTGTGTAGATTTGTTCCAGTGGCGCTTGCATGCGAAGAAAAGGTGATCGACGTCCTCCAAAATATTTTCTTCGCATTCGCAGAAGGGCGAGTTAACTACGTTGATTTTGAACAGATGCGACTTGAACCGCCCGTGGTTAAACTTCAGCCTTGCTATGAATGTTGAGAGTCCTCTGGACAGTATCCGGTTGGAGTACCAATGAGCTCTCGGAATGGAGGGATGGATCTGTCGGTAATGTTGACCTTTATGGAGGTCCCTTGTCTCCCATTCGTTGGCCCATTCTTTCTTGACATCGCGTCGAATCGCTGGTAATAGATCCGATGCCGGAACGAGGTTGAGTTTGTTTCCGCTGAGTGCAGCTTCTTTGGCTAGACTGTCTGCTTGCTCATTACCTGTAATACCTGCGTGTCCTTTGGACCAAATGAAAGTGATCTCCGTGCCTTTCTCTCTAAGTTTGGAAACTATTCTAAGTATTTCATAGGCCAACCAACATCTGCCATTGTCTTTGGAGATGTTGTTTAGTTTGTTAACAGCGGACAGGGAGTCTGTTATTATTGCTATTCTCGAGCTTTGCAGTTTTGTGCAATATTCTAGAGCTTTGACCATTGCAAGTAGTTCCGCTGTGAAGACCGTTGCTTCTTCCGGTAGGCTGTAGGCTTCCGACTTGTTGTTTGTCGTATCCACAAATGCGCATCCCACTGAGTGATCTGATTTGGAACCGTCTGTGTACAGGCATGCTGGGTTACCTGGTAGGTTTGAGATGTAGTCCCTCATTATGACATTGTTCCTTTCGCTCCCTTCCAGATATTTAATGTTGGTTCGGATGTCCAATTTCAGAGTGGTAATGGGCATTCTTCCTGAATAGACAGGTAATAGTTGAGCTCGGTATATTTTTGTGGAGTATATCTTTAGGTCCTCATATGCTCTTGCTAGGGGTGGACTAGTTTTCTTCTTCCAGTATGCACGTTCTGAGTACTGTGCCGATAATACTGATAACTTTTCCAACAGCGGATTCTCTTCGAGTTCTAATTGCTTTAGTATGAATTTTCTGGAGAGGTATGTTCGCCTAATGTGTAGTGGTGGTTCGAGGCATTCGACCAACAAGGCGTTTGTAGGCGTAGATGCCATGGCCCCAGTACATAGTCTCAGTGCTTTGTATTGTGATTTATCTAGTCTCTTCAACAACTCTTTCGATGCGGATCCAAAGCATATACAGCCATAATCGTAATGTGGTCTTACGAGCGATCGATAAAGTCTCATGTTGAGTACTCTTTCCGCTCCCCAGGTTTTGCCGGTAATGGCTCTAATTAGATTCATGGCTGCTTCACTTTTTTGAGGATGTAAGCTATATGATTGGACCATTTAAGGTTCGAGTCCATTTTCAAGCCTAGGTATGAGACTGTTTTCTTGACAGGGAAAGAGTGGGCTCCCAGTGAGATTTCAGTTATGTGCGGTACCCTATGTCTTGTAAATATGCAGACTACGGACTTTTCTGTAGAAAGGACGAAGCCATGGCGTATCATCCAAGCCTTCATTTTGTCCATTGCGATGTCTAACCTTGTCTTACAGGCTTGTAATGTCCGCTGGCTGATGTAAAGGCAAACATCGTCCGCGTATTGTAACAATTTTACTTCCCGAGGTATCTTTGAGTGGAGGTCACTGACGTAGATATTGAAGAGAAGGGGGGACAATATAGATCCCTGAGGCAGTCCTTTACTTGTAAGCCTGGGTCCGACTACTTCACCTCCAATTATGAATAGCTCTCTATTTTCCAGCAGCGCTATTAGATTCGCCACGAAAGTTTCCGGGAGAGGCAACTGTCTAAGTTTTTCCGCCAGTAGAGGGAGAACAACGTTGTCGTATGCTTTGGATATATCGGTGAATAGGGCCGTCAGGTAAAAGTTTTCTCCATTACTGATTTGGATATCTGTCACTAGTTGTGCTATGATTTCATTTGTGCCTTTCCCCTTTCTGAAGCCAAGCAGGGTTTCTGGTAGAAGGTGATGATGTTCTACATACCACTCCAGTCTGAGTTTAATCATCCGTTCTAACATTTTCAAGGAGCATGACAGGAGTGAAATTGGCCGGTATGATCCGCTGTCACTGGGGTTTTTGTGAGGTTTGTGGATTGGGACCACTCTTATTGCTTTTAGTGGGGGAATGTGGACTCTCTCCATCCAGACCCTGTACATAATTTTGAGGAACAAGTCTTTGCCTTCTCTGGGGAGGTTATCTATCATCGAATACTGTATTTGGTCCATTCCTGGAGCGGTGTTACTAGATTTTTTGAGTGCACTTTCCAATTCCTCTATTGTGAAAGGTTGAAGCAAAGGGTGGTCTGCTTCCGGGTTCTGAATGTCGACTTCCTTTTCTGGGCACCAGTCTGGAGCCAAAGAGCAAAGGAGGTCCATGGCCGTCGCAGTGGAGATGTGTTTGATTGATTGCGTTGTCTTGCGCTGAATTCCTTTAACCTGTCTCCATAGTAGTTTAGTTGGCACATCTTTGTTCAGAGACTTACAAAAATTTTGCCAGTATTCTCTTTTCTTCTTCTTCAGAAGGCGTTTCGTGGAAGCTTGTATCTTGTTTAAGATATGTATTGTTCGTCCGTTGCCTGTCCTTTATATTGCGCTAACGCCTTCTTTCTGTCTTTTATCGCTTTAGTGCACTCTTCATCCCACCATTTCGGGCTGTGTCTATGTGGCGTCTTTCTCTGTTTATTTTCTGGGATGGATACTTGGGCCGCTTGATCCATAATTGTGGTGAAGGAGAGGTAGTCATTTTTGGGGTCATCTGACGTGCTAAAGTTTTCTAGTTTATCTGTTATGAACTGTTTATATAGTGGCCAGTTAGCTCTCCTTGTGTTCCACTTGTAAGTGGGAGACGGAGGAGTGGTCTTGAATCTCTGGTCAGGTGGGGACATTATGATGGGAAAATGGTCAGATCCCGATGGGTCTGGGAGGGTCTTCCATTCTATGTCGATGGCCAATCCCGGCGAGATGAGTGAGATATCGACTGCCGATCTACGTTCTGTGCTCTGTGGTATCTTGTTTCTGATCCATCGTTCAGTAAGGACTAAGTTCATTTCTTCAGTAAATCTATTACCACTTTGCCTACTGCGCAGCTGGATTCACTTCCCCACTGTTGGTGGTGGGCGTTAAGGTCCGTCATAATAAGCATTGGGGGGGATAATTGCTCTATTACCTGACGAAGTTCTCTTTTGGACACTGGAGTTTGGGGAGATCTATAAATTGAAGCAACTGCTATTTTTCTGTGGTTCCTGCTGTCATATTCTACGTTGGCTGCACATACTTGTAAATTCGATCCCTGCGAGTTGAGCTGAATTTCATCATACTGTATTCCACTTTTGATCAAAAGAGCGACTCCTCCGTAACCGTCTGATCGATACGACCGAATCACATTGTATCCTGTACAAGAGAAGTGGTTGTCAGGTTTCAACCACGTTTCCATTAATCCCGCAACTGCAATGGAATTTTCTTGTGAGGAGGTATAATAGGGTTTTCCTTATTAGATCGGACTGACCGAATGTTCCACTGCATGAAGTTATTACACTTCGCCATTATTATTGAGGGCTAAGGATTTTCTGATGAACTCTCTTATATCTGGCATAGCGCCTGTATTAACCATCTTCAGCAGCGAGGAAAAAAATGTAGACCACCTTATCTATGAGGGGTTCTTCCCTTTCGAAGTTCTGGGGCCTATAGGGGTTGTAGCTTATCGGGACAGATGTGGTGGGTCCATGGTCAAAGTACAAATCTGATGGAATCTTTATGTTTTGGCTTCTGGTCGCCTGCTGCTTGGAAGGAGGCTCGGTTCTGGCTTGCTTATTGAATCGTTCTTGCAAGTTAGGAGTTGGCCTCGCTGTTGCCCGTGCTTGAATGGGGGTGGATATTGGACTTCCGGGTTTAGGTATGCGCATTGGGGGGAAGCTGGAGGTGTCTGGGGTAAAGGGAAGCCTGGCAGCTTGTTTAGCGTAGGAAGTTGGGTTTTCTAGAGCTGTGGCTTGTTCTAATGTAAGGTTGTTATAGGCCATGTGGGTTTTGATGCGCTTTTTGTTTCACAAACTCTGGGCAGGAGCTTGATGTTTGCTATGTGGTCTCCCCTACATATTGCACAGTGGAAGTTGTTAGTTTTGTTGCACCCCGGATGTTTCATGGGCCTCTCCGCATTTCGCGCATCTAGCATTGCTGCGACAGTGCTTGTTGACATGACCATATCTCAAACACTTATAACACTGAGTTACTCTTTGAACATATGGTTCGACTTGACATCTGGTGTAGTGAATGAAAGACATGTGGTGGGAGGGTCTGTCCTTTGAATGTAATGCATACCATTTGCCGCGGAATCCACTGATGTATTCCGTCGATTGTGATCTTACGCTTTAGTCTTCTGGCTGCTATCACTTCAATATCGGAATCTATGACATTTAGTATTTCCTTCTTCAGTTAATCTAGTATATACCCCTCTTATAACCCCCTCTTTAACAGTAAAATAGCGTGGTATAAAAAATTTTATATTCTGAGGGTGATTGGTGACTGATGCCAGGTTGTTTGCTGCCTTATAGTTATTAAATTCAATCTGAACACGGTTCCTCCCCTTGGTTGATATGTTAAGGATCGAATGGTTCATTGCTGGGATGGAATTCCTGATAAATTTACCAACGGACATGGGATGAAGACGTCCGAGGGCGCCCCTATTTGGGTGCTCTTCTGTATTTATCTGTTCTGCATAGACTATGAATGGACCGGTGTCATGTTCTGAATACCTAAATTTCTCTTCTCCCAATGTAGAAGCTGCTTGCACATTTGCGAAATTGACTGTTGGTAAATCCCTAGATCCCATAGCTATTGCGTTTTGGCTGCTATTGCTAGTATAAGTTGTTATTGGTATTTCTGATTGGGCTATCTCTTCACTTCCTGAAACGCTTGCGGCAATTGAGGGGTTAGTAGGTATAAATGGCACACTATTAATATTCATATTTAGGTCAATTTCCCCAGTTGGGGCTCTTTCACATCTGGTACTTATGCATGCAGGCTGTTCTATGTCGGCATACGCACGTAGCTTGCGTTTCTTTATAACTGCTGTCTTTTCAGAATCTGGGAGTGCAATGGGCGGCGTACTTACGATGTCAACTTCGATCGGCGCATAGCACACTTGAAGGGCCGAGGCGATAGCATCTGCTGTTTCCTCTGCTGTGCTCCCTTCCGTGTCCTCCTGCATCCTGTAAGCCCTTAGGCTTACACCTCTTGCACTATTCACCCACTATATTCCACCTGTTGTGTAGTTGAACAGCAGCGGTAACTTAAGCTCGAAGAAACACTAACCACTGTGTGGACACGAAGTCCGATAGCTTGCTCGCACCACTTAGAACGGCTCGCGTGTAAACAAGGAAACGATCCGCACTGTTCGACGGCTCAGAGCAGACTGTGATCTATCAGCTTTGTGTACAGCACACAGAATAATATCTGTTGATTGGATCTTAACTTTCACACTGTTTTAGTTATACTGGCCAACAGATATGGGAGTACATTTTATCGGCCTTAGAATAGTGCGCTGTAGGAAGTACAACTAGGAACGACGTGATATCATAGTACGTTATACAGAGGCAGAGAAAAAGAAGCTAACCTTAATGCAGTGGCAGAGGAATTACTTGGCTGCTGGAAAATGATTAATATTAAGTGAACTAGCCAATTCATGAAAACGCAGTTACCTATAGCAAAATGGTTACTGTAATTACAGACTAAACCTATAATTCGCATCTCCAATTATAACTTTTGTCTATCTAATCTTAGGTACCTCCTTATGCACAAGTTTCAGGTGACAGCCGTTTGTCTTATTTTTCAAATTGTTTCGTTGGGGCTGGATAAACAAGCGTGGTGGGTGAGCGGTGGCGCGTTGACCTCGCATTCCCGTCGGGATGGTTCCTTCAAAATGCCATGGCTGAATTTCTTCCCATTCCTTGCACTCAGTCCTTTCGTGCCTCTAATGATTTTGACATCGACAAGGCATAAAGCCAGAAGCAAATAAAATGTGAGGATTCGAAAATGCGTCCCGCCGAATGGCAGGCCCAATCTACAGTTTAAGCAAGCGATCGGTTAATGAGAGCACAGAATGTATGATATGGAATCATATTCTGTTGATCCGTAACAGAAATTCCCCAATACAGAAATAGCAGACAAGGCCGTGAGAGAACATCAGATGGCAGACGATAAAACTCCTGTCAGTCAGCGGAACACGGCAAGTGTTCGTGCGGGTAAACACGCAAAGAGATATTGTATTCTCAAGCCACAGTGTGAGATTCAGCACTATAATCCCGAGTTACTCTGTATGTTCC
Source organism: Vandiemenella viatica (assembly GCA_031002005.1). Lineage (NCBI taxonomy): Eukaryota > Metazoa > Arthropoda > Insecta > Orthoptera > Morabidae > Vandiemenella > Vandiemenella viatica. Next base: position 38,964,455 of record CM061920.1, on the reverse strand, counting down.
CTTAATGATAGAAAGAGTGAAGGATTGTACGAATTCTCTACATAACGTAATTAAAAATAATAGAAGAAAATTTTAGCTATTCAGTAGATGTAGTTATCAGAGTTAGAAGTATCACTGAATTTTATTTTGATTCATCAGAGCACTAAGCTTATCAGCGAGGAAGTCGTTAGAACCAGCAGAGGGTTGTGTGACGCCGACCCCGGCAGCGTAGGGGCTAGCGTGCAGGGAACACCGGTACGAGTCCAGCCTCGGGCATGGGTGGTGTTGTCTTTGTCCTGTGTCGTCTGTACCTTGGGGAGTCTAGTATACAGTAAGTGCACCCACAAATAGTTACGAATTGCATAAATACGTGGTGCTGGCTGCGTGACCTCCAAGCCAAATGCCATTTAAAAAAAAAAAAGGTTTGTATGACAAGGAAACGAAAGCTGTTCTTTCACAGCCATGGTGGAGGAACGATACAGACATGCGCTTGAAACGATATAAATTTGATATATGGATAGCAGCTTGGAGAATAGACCCCGGTTTCTCCCGAATGCCTGGTGGAAACATTATCACTCATTCTACAAGGCTCAGCATCATTAAAATAAACACGTCGATGGTTGGTCATACTGACCATCTTGTTATTCAACAAATGCTGAAAGTTAGGTTAACGATCTTTAATTACTTTAATATCAGAACTTAACACTGACTTTTGGTGTACGACTCTTCGAAGAAAAGTTGTCTTGTGTTGCAGGGATCAAAACTGAAACCGGTGGAAAAGTAAGTAAAAATTCGTCATTGCTGTATAAATATTTTTAATGACAGTAAGTGAATTTTCAGCTCTGTAACAATGTTGATTGCTAATCGCAACCTGACATCTCATAATCCGTATACGATTGATGCAAGACATGAGTAACAGAATAATCACTAATTATTTTTAAAAAAATTACGTAATAGTCAAAGGAAATACGTATGTGTAATGTGTGGCTTAAACGTGTTGCTGACAATAAATTTTATTACAATGTAGGACTGGTATTATTATTTTTGTTTTGTGTCAGTCAGTGTTTGATTCTCATTACGGGAAACACCCTAAAGTAGTAATGGTTGAGAGATAGACTGCCCTTAGGATGTGAACCAAGGCCATAAAGTATTCGTCTGCCAAACTGAGCAGTAATACTAATTATGTGGTCCCCGCCCTGCTCTATCTCCGAGCAGAGCGGCCATGTGAATCGTGTAGTGAAGGGGCGTCCTCTTCATCGCACTGTAGAACTGAAAACGTGTATTACAACAGGTATCACGAACCATGGTTTTACTTGTATTTTCAAGATCTGCAGAAAAGTCCCTCTGATTTCTGTCCCTCTCTCCTAATCGAATAAGTAATGTCACCGTTTCAGCGTAAATGGGCACATTTGTTAGCATTGATAATTTTTTTAAAATTGATAAATTGATTCAGTTCATCTCTAGAAGGCCGCGCTACGCTCTCTGCTTTAAGCAGCTACGATTACAAAGGTTTCTGTGAAGGAAAAATTGCATTGTTCTTTACAGCTGTATTGGCTCCGCTGTAAAATGAGGCCTGCACAGCTTGCCTTTCAGGACAAGCTGACAATTTTGTCATCGCTTCCTTAACAACAGTTTCAATCAACAAGCGTATGTAAACATGCTTCCCATCTAATTCTGACAACTGAACCCAAAATTCAATTTTTGTTGCAGTAATGCAGCGTGTGCAACAAACATGAATTCCTGTACAACATATGGATCGATTTTGTTGTTTTTATCCTTTGGCTTTCAATTTGCTTGCTAAAACATTTACTATCAGCGAGACCACTCTTTGGTACGTTGAAAAATATAATTTTTTTACCACACACCGATTTGTATTTAGATTCAGTTTCTCACATACAATGCCATAAATTCTAAACTAAATTTAGAATTCAAACTGACCTCTTATCCAACGTGTAAATGATTTGCTCCGCTGTAATACAGTTAATAAGCCGAGTTGGTTCGTAGCCAATGCATAGAATGGATTTCATCTTGGAATGTATTCCTTAAAATGGATAAAACTTTACACCGTCTCACAGTAAAATTCTTTGCAAAAAAGATTTTAATACTGTATGAAATTCATAGCAATTTCTTAAACGTTTTCTGGCACTCTGAGGTTTCAGCAGCTGAAGACTGATTTGCTGATTGTAAACGGAGACTCGCCAGCCAGCCTCGAAGTTGATCGATGTCAAGGAAGTTCCAAGACCATGACGTTCAGTGAATTAATAAAGTCATGTGATCCAAACGATCACGTGTCAGAGTTTTTGAAACTACCACGCATGGTCGGACCTACATACAAGTATGGTACTATGCAAGCACAACGCAAATTTTCGCAAATGTCGTAAAAATTGTAAAAAAGGAGGGATTTGAACCAGAGACTACTGGATTTCTAAGCGATAATCTGAAGAATGAATCCACATATTACTGTGCAGGTCGGTGAGGTCATAGTTTTGTGAAAAGAACTTTTGCGATGTACATTACATTGTTCGTATCGGCGCAGGTGGACCACTACACAATGGCACCTGTGAACAGGCGTCCGATGTGTAATTGCGAGAGTGGGAGGAAATGTGGTAAAACAAAAGGATTTTTCAGATCGGCAGCATTTACTCTATTGGAGGAATGCTGTGTTTTATATTTCTGTGAAACACTTAACTATGTTATGTGTGATAATTATATTTTTGGGTGCTATCTTGGTTGTCCCGGTGAACCGCGTCAATTTATCGAAACATAACTATTCAGCCATCATTCTCTGGCCTATCTTCAATTGTATTTTTTGTGTGTGAAAAGTTTAGTTTGGCGGAGGTTAAAGACTGTCACAGCATTTGCCTTGATAAATTAGGGAACCCGTTTAGAAACAACAGTCAGGACGGCCGGTACTCAACCTGGTACCACTGTTCCTTCAGTCATTTTACCTATTATTCCTATAACTTTTTTGTTAAGTATTATTTTTTGATTATCGCTGCTAATTAGAATACGCTTGAAAAATCAAATGCACCATTTTTATGGGAGATTGGTGTACCATTGATAGTTACTTGTATGCAGAATGACTGTGGCGCTTTAACACGCACAGCCATGCTGGCTGCTTTCACATCAGTACCATTAAATATAAAAATGTTTTGTTCAAGATGTTCGCTCTTTTCCTAATAACGTTAAAACATTATTTTATTCCTCGATTAATAACTATGAGAACTGAATTAAGTATTATTCGGCACAATCGAAATTGATTATAGAAACCAATAAAGAGATAAAAGGTTACTTTAGGAGTGAAGGTTGAGCATGTGATGCTAAACGAATTTAGTCATTTGTTACGTTGAAAAGAGTAAATAAGTAACCGGTCAATGCTAATCCGTATTTGTTAGAAGAAATTCATGAGAACAGAGTGAGTTTATGTAGCGAAAAAAAAAAAAAAAAAAAAAAAAAAAAAATAGGAAGATAATGCAATTATTACTTCTAGTTTACAGCTATATTTAATATCTCACCCGTAAGAGTTACAGATATTTTCTTAAATCACCGGGATATTCCTATATTAAATAATAGGATACATTACTATAATTTTAGTTTGAAGTTAGCTTTGTTCAACATTTACTAGTAGCAGTGTATCGAGTCGGTAATCCAGCGGCATGTCCCGAGGTAAGCTGGGCAGCAGAGCTGATCAGTTCTTTCTCACTTGTATTCGATCTTCGGTAGGACTCACCTCCAAGCCCTCGCAATTGCTTGACGATAGTGCTTACTACTTACCATTTATTGCCACTAATTTCAACGTAACAGAGCTACTATTAATTATTAATAAATAAATTACGCCAAAGCAATTGACTTTTTTGTATTTATTGGTCTCCCGTACGCGTTTCACTTCTTTTGCAGAAGCATCTTCAGCGGTTTTTTTCTGTTAATTATGTACAAAAGTTGTAAGCAGGTTATGTATTTATACAATAGACCACAAAATGTAAGTAGATTATAAGTTAGATAATAATTCATCCCACTGTACCAACCACAAACATAACCTGCTTACAACTTTTTTACATAATTAACAGAAAAAACCCGCTGAAGATGCTTCTTCAAAAGAAGTGAAACGCGTACAGGAGACCAATAAATACAAAAAAGTCAATTGCTTTGGCGTAATTTATTTATTAATATTATCAGCAATTGATGGAAAAATGATCCACAACATCCAGATACTATTAATTATGTCGAGTTTGGTGGCTAGCAGTGCACGAATAGTTATTTGGCCAGGTAATATTGTGGAACAAGTGTACTACTTCATTTTGTCTTATGAAATAAGAAGGAACTTGGCGATAATGGAACTATCACATTTAATATATCACTATACACCGCATTCGGTCAACCCTCCTTGATAAGCCTTCAAATTTATAGGTTCCCGTACTTTAAAGGATGGTGTCTGAAATCCTGATTAATCAAAAGGGAGAAGACTCAGGAGAGAACAGAACATAACGGTTAGAAAAGAAATAATAATAATTATAATAATAATAACGCGTATGGCATTATTGGCGAAGAAGCGCGAAGGATAGTTACGCCACCGGTTTGACAGTGTTCGATTTACTGCCCATGCCCCTCAGTCGTGGCAATCCTAATCTAATCCGGTAACCCTACCGGGTAAAGTGGACTTACAGTTTAACGTGGAATTAGAACCACGGAAACGTTCTGGCGTAGTTCATACTGCATAGCAAGAGGTTAAGATCGGGTTGAGAGCCTTTCGAGATCGCTCGCGAGAAAACGAGTCAAACCGGGGACTTTTCGATTTCCATTCAGATGTCTTAACCACTGGGCTACCAGACCGCTCTCTTCAGCAGACGTCAGACACCATATCCGCCCCTTCGTTAATACAGAAGAGCATTTTACAAGCCAAGTCGACCCACATAATCACCCCGTTCTATTACAACATCGAACCGCAATCCTTTAGAAAGAAATATATCGAATTTTCAAATGGCTCCTGGAAAACTTTTTTTTTTGCTTCCGGCTTTACGCTTCGCGTGGACGTTGATGTCATTAGTGGCGGTACGGGACTGTGGACGAGGAACGGGAAGGAATTCGGTAGTGGACTTTTTTCACCTGGAGTGATTCGGGGAAACCATGGAAAACCCAAATCTGGGTGCCCGGACTGGGATTACAACCACCGCCCTCCCGAATGCAGGCCAGAGCGTTAATCGCTCATCCACATACGTATGTTATCTGACCGAGCATCAGGCTAGGGTAACAACACAATCATACCATTATATTATTTGACCGGACTACGAAGCAGAGCAAGAAATACCAGAGCTTATTAATTTATTCAACAGATGATGATATGCAGGGCAGAGCTATCGACTTTTTCAATTAAAATCCATAGTTATGGTTCGAGTAGTGATCATTCGTAGTGATTTTTTGATTGGAAACTAAAACAATATGCCCCAAGGGCGAAAATGTCAGGAATACAAGTCAGTAAATTCCGGGTATGGCATAATCAACGCGAGCGGTTAACGACCGTGGTTGTATATTGTAAGAATGAGGTCACAGGACAAAGTCATTGTGTGTGGGTACTCACGTTGTCTAGCGCCTGCTCGTCGGCGCCGGCCGCCACCAGCCTCCTGTACATGGCGCCGCCGTCCCTGAGGGCCGCCGCCCAGTGCAGAGGCAGGCGGCCCTCGTGGTCCGACACGCTCACGGCCGTGGGCAGACGCTCCAGCACCTCGTCCACCACCGACTCGTGGCCCAGGCCGGCCGCCTGCAACACCACAATAACACACAGTGAGAACGTATCGCCTATACGAGTTGTAAAGAGGTGGACATAGTGTGCAACCCTTGACATGAAAATTTTATAAGACATATTTCCTTAAAATTGTGCTCTCCTCTAAATGTTCGCTATGACTATAGACTGTACTCAGTTTTAAATTGCCTCAGAACGGATTGATATAAGAAACACACGAAAGCGGCTGTGACAATACATTCGAAAGCGATCTTCTAGAGGAGTCATGAGGACTTTTGGCCCCAGTAAATACATTTAAGTAGGACCAGCTTCATATAATAATAACACACAGACCACCTCACATAGATTCAAATGAATATAATACTGAATTAATGGTATGTCACGATACACCCAATCTTGTGAGATTATCACTGCCCGCGTTTAATACTTCTGATTCCTTTCAAAATCAAGGTAAAATACAGATCAGGTTCGTATTTAAGTCAGATCATATCATGCCATCACGGTCTTTGCCCTTAACGACTCATTTTTAGATTCTGTGATTTGTATTTTTGGCTTAAATTGTCCTCAAGAGATCCGAGAATGGTCAAACTCAAGAAAGAGAGCACCTCAGGTAATGTGGTCTTACGTTCTTATGCTTAGTTACATAATGGTCCAGCGGTCAGTATGAGTTTTAAAGCGTTCCGTATGTCTGTACGTCCTTTGCAATATTTCAGACAATTTACGTGTCGTTAATCTTCTTCCTATGATGCCATGGCAGATGCCGGCTGTAGGCAGCTACCGTGGAGGAAGTACCCCTGCATAGAATCTCTCTTGGGAAGCCGAACTAGAGTGACTTCTCGTTGCCTTCCCCAGTGTGACAGTGCTCGTAAGTGTTGTGAGTATGGCTGACTGTGAGGGTCCCTGTGTCCAGTGTAGTGTTGTTTTTGTTGTGCATGAAGGAGGGAGAGGGTGAAATCCAGGGTCAGACCATTCAGGCCAACTCTTCCGAAAGATACTGCAGAGATCACTAGGTTTACGTTTCCGTCCAAAGAACGAATCACCATCAACAGAACAAACTGTGGAGGGCTTTGATATTTAAACAGGGACGTAGGTGCACAATCTGGGCATGGTCACAGGGCCACAGCCAACTGAACCAACGTGACCAACATACTTTATTATGGTTGAAGGAGCGATTTTAAGAGAATTCCAGGTGGCTGCCACTTCTTGGATGTTCCTTCTGAGGATAGTTTGACCCTGCGGTTTATTTGGGTGATTGGTGGATCTCAAGATATGGCAGACGATGAAGTTGAGATAGGAAGCTAAATGAGCTTCCTGGGGAAAAGTTTAGGATTGTACACTTTCTGATCCATAACTCCTTGCTTCAGCTGGCAAGAGCATAAAACAATGAAGCACGTCGATGCGGATATGTACGTTACATTTGAAAGTATTGTAAGAGGAAGGTTTTGTCTATTTGACTAGTGTCGCTCGGTGAGGAATTCGCAGCTACACTTAGAAACTTGGTTGTAGAATGCTGAGAGGTAGATAATACTTGTCCAAGTGAACTACGAGTATTCTTGAAGGTCTGGACGAGATTATAAGTTGAGCTCGCCAATCGCTGCTTGAGGGCAGCTTCGCTGAGCCAGTGTTGCTTAAGCGAGTGATGCAATAGTCAGAGTGAGGGACAATTTCGATCAAAAGGTCGAGCGTTGAAAGTTAAAGTTGAGCAGAGACGTAGTTGAAGGTGGCAGATCAAAAAAGCTTAGAGTTGCAGTTGAGCAGCGTTGTTGGCATATGAGCCCCTTAAAGCCCAAGTGGTGTAACTCACATGAATAAAGTTTCGAGAAAATTAATGTTTTACTGCAGTTTTAATAAAAAAATTCGTTTTATATATTTTGAAGTTTTTTTCTCAACAATGTATCATTAAAGAGTTATTCTAACTTATGCTGGCAGTTTTAAAAACTTTTAAAATGTTTTCTATTTTGGGGGGGCTTTGTTTGGAGTTACACCACTTGTGATATAAACAGGGAACAGATTCTCTTTAAAGAAGGGGAAAAAATACAGTATTTTACTGCAACATCTATTTTTTATTCTACTGTTTATACATTTCTTACTCTGCATCTAGTGGCTCAATGTCTGCAGCATCATTTTGAGTCGATAGACTATAAAAGTAAGGATGACAGATGGGTGGAATGAATGGTAAAATGTCTTGCATATCCTTTTTCTTCTCTTTTGTTACAGATCTTTGATTTCTGTACAGTTATTCTTGAGATACATTAGTAAGATTAACAGGTCTGCCTCTTTTAGGTCCAGGTTTGAAGTTTAGTTCTGAAAAGGGCATTTCTTTGGAAGAGTTTCTATGAAAAAAATTGAAAATGTTTCTTCCTTTCGATACTGGATCCACTGCATTTGTAGCAACGATAAAGGATGTTTTTCCGTATCAACCTTTCTTTTGGTGATATGTTGTAAAAGATTTCCAACAGACAAAAAGTCGCCATGAGTCATCACTGTTATGTAAAAAGGATTTTTCTTCATAGATTTTGCAATGACAGTATACCTGTACCAATCATTGTGATGATATATATGCTAAATACTTCTGTAGTTTGCTGTTGCGGCAAAATCACAGTCGTTGGGCAAATAAGAATAACCACTTCTCATAAACTTCTGGTCAATAACTTCAATGTTATTATCTTCACTCAGAACCAGTTTCATCGCCATGGCAACATTCCAGTTTCTATTTTGCTTGGCACAGGTGTCACTATACATTAAAACATTTTTCGCAGCTGAAGCCCTGTTTTCAGTGTGCTTGACCAAACATGCACTAATTTCTTGGGAACTTTGTGATCCATTTATCTCATTGCAACAATACATAAATCCTAATTTTGAGGAAAGCTCATGGCATCCCAAATTATAAACATTATTGCATTTGTAATAGGGCACTTGACATGATAGTTTAGGAAAAGGAAGAGACTTTTCCAAATCATAGGAAAATGTATAGTAAGAGCTATTATTAATGGACTGTTGAGTGCCCTCGTTCATGGCATTATGAGCTTTTTCTGCTTGTCGAAGATGAATTCAGAATCTGCTGGAATACATTCATCACTTGCTCCAATATATGCCAAAATGCTTGGCTCACTAACACTGCTCTCATCACTGCTCATAATGACACATCAAAACTTAAATCTTTTGCATCTAGGTTATTAAAATGTTTTTTAGTTTACCTGGTTACAACATTTCTAGATGAGCAAAAAGTGGTTGAACTGCAAACAGTTACCGGCACAGTGGTGTATCTCCAATATACACCACTTTAGCTTTTACCCAACAGATGGCTGCATTGACTAAACTAGTGCTGCTAACTATAAGGTTGTTAAGAGAACTAGAATTTACACTACTTGTGCTTTAAACAGAATGCAACTTGCTGAACACTTCTGAAACATTAACTCCAAAAAAACAAAAATTGGACTTACACCACTTGGGCTTTAAGGGGCTCATATGTGAGATGTAAGATCAAACTTCAGCACTTATAGAGAATGCGTATGTGGTTGACTTGTGATAACTCAAGAGAAGCAAGATCCTGAGAGTCATTTAAATTTTCATCGGAGCGGTCGTTGGCACAAGATAGCAAAACTACAATAAAAGAAAATATTAAACTGACAATTGGCCAGCTATATCGATTGTCAGCCTCACGTTGCCACTCTGGCTGATAATGTTATCAAATTTATTATTGTTACTTGTAGAATGAGATGCACTTGAAGTTAGCACATTTTTCAGAAAATTAGGTACCATACGGTCAAATAACTTTAAGAAAAATTGTTTATTTTGCTCAAAACATACAAAATATATATTAGATGTATTTTTAGTATTTAAAGTTTTAACATGGGGAGTAGTCAACATAGGGACAAATTTTAAGTTCCTAGATACTACTGCTTTTAAGATGGCCCTAGTAGCAAAAATGGTCTAAACCATACAACTTTGAGCGCCACTCATGTCTTTATTTTCCAATAAAAAAAAAATGGAAAATTTCTTTGTTATCTCCTTGACGAACAATAAATACTAACAGCCCACACGCTGATGTAGAATTTTTATATTTTTTGATCGCCTTTTTATTTCTACGTAAACTTCCTTACATCATCATTATTAGACGTTTCCACCTTTGTGACTCATCCAGCACATTCTCTTCCAATCTGGCGGTCATTCCAAGATTTTGCCTCCGCCATTTTTCTCCAAACGACTCCCTTAGCCCCTTAGTCTTTCTTCACTTGGTCCATCCATCTTGCCCGAGGTCTTCCAACTGGTCTCCTTCCTTTCCCGCTGTTCAACAGTTCTACTTTCGGCATCCTCTCCTCCTCCATCTTTATAACATGTCCCAACCACTGCAGTCTTTTCGTTTTTAATATCTCTTCTAATCATTTCACTTGTAGACTCTCCCTGATGTTTTCCTTTTTTATTTTATGTTTCCTCGTGACATTCTCTATTCCTCCCAGAAACCTCATATCTGCCGCTTGCAATCTGCTAATATCTTTCTTTGTCAAAGTCAATGTTTCAGAACTATAAATCACTACGGGCTGGTAATATACTTTATAGAGCAGAATTTTGGCATCCTTCGCTATGTTCCACCTCCAGATTACATCCTTTATTTGATGATAAAATTGTCTTCTCTTCCTTTCTCTCTGACCTATTTCTTCCTCCATCTTTCCATTGATAGCTACCTTGTTTCTTAGATATACAAACGATCCTACCCATTCCAGTTTCTTGCCGTCGAGCGACACATCCTTTGAAGGGCCAGTGTTACTTGTTGTCTTCATTATCTTTGTTTTTTTCTACACTCATCTCAAGACCATGTTTACCCATTGCAGTTCTTCAGTTAACTAATTCTCTTTCCAGATCCAGCTCTGTCTCCTCCCATATTATTATGTCATCAGCATATGCTATCACTTTCAGCTCTGTTGGATGTCTGTGTCCCTGGACTTGAGTTAGTATTACATCTAATACCACATTAAACATAACAGGTGACAATACACTTCCTTGTGTGACTCCTCTTTCCGTGTGAAACCATTCAGAGTGGGAACGCAATACTCACACTTCTCATAGATGTTCTTTATTGGTTCCACGGTTCCTTCATCCTCTCTTTTTTTTTTAAACTTTGTCTTATGCTTTCCCTAAGTATTTTATCATTTGCCTTTTTTATGTCAATGAAATCTATTATTGTGTCTTTGCCGTATTCCCACCTTTTCTCTATGATCTGTCTGAGTACTACAGTTTTACAAAATTTTAAACATGACAGATGGTTTTGAATAAACGAAATACATTAGATGTACAAATCTGAAGCCTCCATCGTATTCATTTTAAGCGCTAGATGACTAACAGATGGTCTGACAGAGTATGGAGCGTTACCTTGTGCAGCGGCGTGAGGCCGTTGTGGTCCTTGCTGGCCAGGATCTGCACGGGCACGGGGTCTGCGCTGCGCAGCTGGAACAGCGCCAGGTCGTTGTGGACGGCTCCCAGGTGCACGTCGCGGATGGCGCCCTGCAGACACACGCCACCGTGGTACATATACACTCTGCATCAGAACATTGTGGGTGCTGTGGAAGACTGGAGGTTTTCTCGGCGCTGAATACGAATAATATCTTCTCGAGTTACTAGCCGAGTTAATCAACAGATAGAACACAGTGACATTCACTTGACAATAGTCACAAACATTATGACCGCCGAATATCGATGAACTAACTGGGCCAGTTACCCGAGAAGATTTTCTTCATTCTGGGTGCTTCCCACCAAACTAATCTCGAATGCCACGAGGAGACACAGAATTCATGTAAGCATCAGTGCGGTACCTTATTTCTCTAATGTTATCTCTCCTGTGCTTGTAACACTGGTAGCTTCATGCAAAAAGTATTTCGTAGCACTCGTAAATGAAATGTGTTGTTCGCTTGACTTCCAACAAATTGAATCGAAACCTATGACGTCTGCCTATCAGACAATTCTAACCGAATATATTTATCAATTCTGTGAAGGTCTTGCAAGCAATCACGAATCGAGTTACTCTCTGAACTTTCTTTGTTCTGTCGATCCTAGCTACCATACAGGTCACAAACGGCACAACAAATGGCCAAATGTGGACGCAAGAAGTTTTGTACGCTACCTTCTTTGGAAGTTCACACAATGTTTCAAAATTTGATATATGTATCGGGAATTGGCTCTCTCTATGACCGAATTAATGAACAGGTCCCATTTCATGATGCTTTGAACTGTTGCGTCTAAAATTCTTCAGGGAATCGACTATATAAATAACTGAACTGTTTACTTTGTACTCCCCAACAAACGGATTCTTTTTGTTAGTTATGCACGCTGCCTTGAACATTTTTTTAATTTATTACAAGTTGCCATTCATCGCACCATGCCGAAATAAGATCCAGATCGTGTTCAATTTATAAATAAAAGGTACAATTACTTACTACCTTGCAGATAACTGCATTATCACCCAACAATCTCAAACTGGTATTCATGCTGTCTCCAACATCGTTTAAGAAAAGAAGTGATCTTTTTACACTTCCTTGAGGGACAATACGTTCCGAAACGGGATTCTATTTAGATTTTGCTAATTAGTTTCGTTCTAAAATAGTTGGAATTAAATATATTGGTTAGTAAATTTCTGTGAGAATCAAATACACTAACGAACACCGTGCAATTCAAAGATAGTAATTTAACAGATCGAGCATAAATTGAGAACTGAACTAAGCTTAAAAATGATGATCTTCTGGGAAAGATCCAAGAAAATAAATGGATTAGGTTATTTTGCTCTGTTCTTAAATAGTTGAATAGAAAGAACAACACCATCTCATTATTAAAAATATTCATTTAAATTCTAACTTCGTAGATTTCTGTGTTTAGTGGTCGAAATTGTTTAGACTGAATATGAATGCAAAATTAATTATTCATAAGGATTGTTCATATAAACGCTGCCAAACAGATGAGCAGCTTTAAAAACTCGCGAACTTATGTATTAATTACGTGAACAAACTAACAGAACTTTTTTTGTGGCATTACAATTGTAAAAGACACTATCAAGGGCACTACTTAACTCCATGCTTAAAAACGATCAGATAATTAAATTCAACATGTATTGCCTGATCCTGGACCCCGCGTCCTGGCCCTCCTTAATACCATTTTAGGTGACTTTCCGCAGGCACCTAAGAAAATGCAGAAACAGTCCCCAAAGTCCGCCTCAAAAACTGCGCATTTCACAAACGAAAATACATATCTCACAGAAAACACAAGTTACACGAATTGCAGACAGGTGGCAGCACATAAGCAACCCGGTTGCTGCAGGAACAAACACAAACTGATTAAAAATATCCAGCAGAAACATTGGGTAAGTTCTTAATTACAAGCCACTATGAGAAACAAAGCTTGCGTGATATAAAATGGTCCATTCGCAACTAGTAATAACAATAATAATGAGCCGGTTCTGAGTAATTGACATGCAAAGTGTGACAATACAGTGCGCCAGAAAATGAAACAGTTATCATTTCACAGGATACGGTTGTTTCGAAATCTCTTTGCCCATATCAAAACACTTTCCCCAGCCAGAAGGTAACACGAGTGCACTTGCAGCTAAAGTTCCCTATTGTGTATGCTCATCTCTAGAGACCGGATTATATGCATTTGCATGTTTGCATATGAATTTGCATATTAAGGCCATCTTCACCAGTTATTACATATTTTACCTCAAACCAAATGATGATGCATATTTTCGCTATATTTAAAATATTTATCGGTAGTGTACGTAGTTAATAAATAAAATCTTACGTTGTAGTTACAAAAACCTACTCAGCACAGCTCTTAGTCTACGACGACTCGCTGAAAAACTATGAGCCAGGTTTGGGAATGTAAATAAACTGATTTCATCAACAAAGAAAGCATTTCTTGAGGCATGACCTAGTAATAATGCCTATATATATATAAACTGCCAAATGTTCCTTTACCTCCGGAACCAGTGGTAACTCGATGGACGACGTGGGTCGAAGCTGTCCTGTTTTGCAATGAACATTTCGAGGCCATTAAGGGTATAGTAAATGACTTTGATAGTGGAGAGGCTGTAAGAGTTTGTCTGTACAAGGAAGCAATTAACACTTTCTAGTATTAAAACCATATCTGTGATTAGCACTCATTTTTCCTAAATACCTATGAGTATTAAAAAGCTTGAAACTCAAGGTTTGACGTTGACTGAATCTATTCAGTTAATGAATATTATTTTTTAACTGCTTAACGTCTCTTAACAGCGAAGTCTTTAGAGACGGGAAAGGATGGGGGGCAAGGAATGGGAAGGAATTCGGCCATGGCCTTTTGAAGGAAGCATCCCGGCATTTGCCTGGAGTGATTTGGGAAATCATGGAAAACCTAAATCTGGATGCCCGGACGGGGATTCGAACCGCCGTTCTCCAGAATGCGAGGCCAGAACGCTAACCGTTACACCACCACTCTCGGTAGTTAATGAATTAGATCCACATTGCCAGAGTTATTCCTGTGTAAAAGTAAATTGAAGTTTGAAAATATTTTGAACAATAACCCAGGTTTTGAACCTTTGTGTCAAATTGATAGTTTCAGTAATGGGACGGGTGAACTTTTTCCAGAAACAATGACTGCTAACACAGCACCCAATTTCAAATACTGCCCAGTTACATTAGTGAATGTGAGACAGTCTATATCCACGCAAAAAAATATTGCTGATTTTCAAACAAAAATCTAAAAATTATTATTTTTATATTATACAATGTTGCATATTTTGACACTTATCACGCACATTTTAAGCATATTCCATGCATATTTGTATTCATATTTCGAGCTTTTGGTGTTGAATATAATCCTGTCTCTACTAACCACATAGGAAAAATGGGAAAAGGCACTGATTTGTGTTAGGACTAGCATCTGAGTGTAAAGCTATGTTTATTTGTTGGTACTACGAAACATTTTTTTCCTACTTTATTTTTTAAGTATCATTTCATTCTTCCCAACAATTGTATATCAATGCTACACAAATGTGTCAGAATCTTCATCAGAGAAACTTTTTGCTATCAGTTATTGCCTTTCTAGACCCTAAGAAAAACATTTCGTGTTATAATACTAGAAGTATTTTTATCATAATATTGTTTGCGTAATTGGGCAATATGATTTGTCCGCTATAAATATGTTAGTTTAAGTAACCTTCACAGTCAGACCTGTAGGGACAGGGAACACAGGTTCTTTAGATTGCGTGTTGGTTTCAAGTACTCCGCCAGGAGCGCTGCGATTATCCCCTGGGCCGTGATTTGTTGACCGAGTGGCCCCGATACAGGGAATTCTGTAGTAGGCCCGCGTGCGACCTCTCTGATTGATTATGCCTGGGACAGTTCCAAGTGTCCCTGTGACGAATGAAGGCAGATCAATAGCGGACGGTTATTATGACAATCGTAACGGCTCAAATTCTTCCTATTGTGTGACATTCTCCGAAATTTCCTCACTAGTGGCAAAGACCCCTGGAGAGTCTCCGAACTTGGCATTCGACACGGAGGCGTGTAAACCGCTTACTCTGGGTTTGTTAGTAGGAAAGCTGTTTGAATTCTTCTCTCGTTCCTTTTTTCCTACCAGTTACTAGTATTAGACATTCAAAAATGTCAGAGTACGGCACTATAAATTTAAGTGTTCTTCAGGAGTTTTGTTATTTTATGATGTTGCTTTTTGCTAGATAGTAACATCCTTAAAACAGATTGTAATATTATTTCGGTGTTTCTTCGGATATTAATTATAGTAACACGTCGTAAAGGGTATAGTGTAGAGCGGCAGAGCGGCGAAATCGCACTCAAAAAATTTTTAAAAAAAGAAAGTAGCATTGGATAGTAGGTGAGTAGGGAGGCAACTAGGCATTTGCTACCTAACAATTAAATTAAGTTAAAAATTAAATCTGGTCATTTCTTTGTCGTTTGGAACAGCCGTAAAAAATTATTGATTTCTTATGCGTATCTAGGCCTAAAAAAGATATTAATTGCATATATCAGCAATATTAACGATTAACCTGCAAAATAAATGCATCAATCATAATTTCATTTTTCTCATTATACATTTGGGATATCGATCTACGTGATACTGATTTTTTTTTAATAAAAAAAATAGTTCTTCAGTTGCGGAGATAATAATTTCATAGCAGAACAAAAACTTAAATTTTTCGCCGAAATCAATGATAATCAAGCTTTGGCTCTCCGCTGATCTGTAAACAAGTGATGTTAAGTCAAATTCAGTTTATGTTTCCTCATTTAAAGTAACCTTATTACACGATTTGAGAAAGTGTTCTGAGAACGCCTTACCCGGGCCCGGGCACTGACGGTCACCATGGAGATGTTTGTTTACCCCCCGACGGCAAAAGCTGGGAAGATGACTGGGGAGATTTCCCTTTGTCTTTCCCATGATGACAGTGTTCGTAACTGGTACTGTGGTGTGAATGACTGTGATAGTGTGTGTGTGTTCAGAGTAGAGATTGTTTGTGTTGTGGATGTGAGACGAAGACAGGGATAGGGTGAAACTTGTTGCCGGCCAATTCAAGTCTACTCTTCAGATAAACACCACGAGGCCACCATGCTCAACTTCCCTCCACCCTTCCCCCGACGCGCGATTCACAATTAGTACCGAGTGCTCTCCCCCCATATGCGCTGTCGATTTAACCTAGGAATCTGGTGCACACTCTGGAGGTTAGGAATTGTGCACCTCCACCTCCGCTACCCATCCGGCCAAGTCCTGATGATGAAAATTTCTTCCATCACTAGGAGCACCAGGTGGCATACGCCGGAAACCATCTCGGCACCGCAACCAGCTGAGTCAAGGAGCGGCTGATCACTCCAATGGAGAGTAATACTCTCTTTGCGACCGGTTCAACCCGCAAGTCTATAAAATCACAACGTGATAATATCCGCAGTTAGCTCTTCGCTCCGTTCTTGAAGCAGTGTTTCACTGTGCTCACCATGATGTGCGGCACGGCGTCGAGCAGCCGCCTGACGCGCGGGTTGTTGCTGGTCTCCATGCGCAGCTTGTCCGCGTGTCCCTCCCACAGCATCTGCTGCAGGCGGCCCATGTCGCGGTCGTGGATCCATATCCGGATGTTGGCCCGCGTCACCACCAGGCCTGTGCAGACACACACCCATATAACCAAAATCAGCACTGGCATCTGCGGCCGGCGTAAATAATTTATATTACATTGTGTGGTATTTATCTAGTACCGATCACACCAAATGAATTTTAATTTTCTGTGTAAAAATATTTCATTTAAGAATATGTATTGGCTTTGCCGTAGTTCCTCAGATGGCTGAGATAGTAGTGAGGGAGGCGGGCGAACCCAGCACGACAGTGTGAACTCTCGTCAGCTTCCGGATGGTCGGCCACGGCCGTAACGAAGGAAAATCGAAACTGTATGGAGGAGCTACTTGTTTATTAAATAAAAGAAGAAGGTTACAAAACCGACTGAATTCTTACATCGTTCTATGGGAGAATTTGAGTAAGGAAATTAAGATTACGAAGGCAAATTAGCGACTTTTATGAAAGTAAGGAAAGAATGTACATAGCAGGAACTATTTCTTTTCTATAATATTCGCTAATTAACAAGGCTAAGAGCCATATTACATGGCAACCATTGGAGAGGACTCATAAATGGATCAGTGCCTGGACCAAGAGTTGTCTTGTATTCTTTTGAAAGATCAATGACGGCCAGTAAGGATAAAAGACGCTGTAACAATATGAATGAGGATTGCGGCCTAAAGCATCATGACTCGGCATTCCTTGCTATTGAGAGAACAGTTTATACGACAACCCCCACCAGGCCGCTAAAGCACTTTTATCAAATAGTGATATTCATTTCATAAAAAAATGTAAAAAAGATGAACGTATTTTGGCCAGATTGTCAAATGGGTTCTGATAGAACCCATGCAACTTTCGTGAAAATTCTGCTTACATTGTAAGTTCCTATTACAGTGTATCACTGAATACAGAATCATCCCCATCAATCTTAAGCTGCAACGAAGAAACAAGTCTTGTACCTCATTTTCACTTATAGCTTAGGTAAATGAGATAAAATGTATTTGAAGCTAAATATTTTTCACACCTTAAAAACTCAACTCACCACGTGTTACTTCCCCGCTAGATTTAACAATATAGCTGAGTGTATTACAAATTTAAAAGAATTTTATATTTTTCGAATGAACTGATAAGTAATTTTTGAAAGTATTTATATAGTCTTTCCAGTTTCTTTGAAGAAAATACCCGTAATTTTTGGAAAGACGAGAGAAAGAATACAGCAACGCAATAATCAGGTGATCCAAGGTGTTATTTACTAAAATAATAGGAATATCATACTGGGATCATATATCAAATAAAAAAAAGGTTGGCAGTGACCGGGGACTGCCGATAAAAGTGTCAACTTAAAACTATGAATAGATACGCACAACACGTCATTCTTATAGCTACAGATATACTAGACAATAATAATTCCGTGTGGTGGTAATGAATTGGTTACAGGGTTTCTATTGGCTGCGCATTCCTCCCCCTCTCACCCTGTCTTAACCGCTTTAACCTAACCCGGTACTCCTGTCAGGTACATGGGACCTACAGTTTAAAATGAAATCCGATCTACGAAAGCGTTATGGCGTACTTCACATTACACAGCAAACTGTGCCAGAGGTGATGGTTGAGTTAAAGGTATATGAAAATCCTCGCCGAGACAGACACCTTAACCACTGAGCCACAAGACCGCTACAGGTATACTGTTAACATTAGCATGTCGGTGACGTGGACACATAATATTTTACCCATCCAAAAATCGCCCACCGCGCCTAAAGAAGTTTTCACTTCAAAAAATAAAAATCTAACACGAAGGTTGGGCGAATCTTCCCGGAGGAGATGTACCAAGTTATGGTGCCAGAGGATTTATATAAAGATCATTTGATAAATTACTTTCCCTGCTGTTAAAGTGCAACAGGTCATACTTATAGCTACAGATATATTGCTACTACAGCGTGTTGGTGATGCGAGCTCACAAGATTTTACCCATCCAAAAAGCGTCCACCATGAAACACGTCATAGTGTGTTGGCGGCTCGAATTCATAGATTTACCCTCAGCCTACAGTCCACTATAGAAGTTTTCACTTCCAAATTAATCTGCTCGGAGACTCGAATCCCGGTAGCTCATGTAACAAGTCACCTCGCTAAACGCTACACCACCAATATAACTAAACTTTTCTCTATAAACGCGAGTTAAATATTTGAGAGTTATGAGATGCACGGTTCCACAGTACTACCCTTTATATCTGCTACACTCCTCTAAAACTTGAGGATCCTAGTGTCTAGTGGGCGCCGTGTAAGCACACATTGCCTTCTATTAAAATTTACGCTAGACTAACAGAATAAGCCTCGTGCCGTGCGGTATCGCATGTGTGTGACACAGTACCTGCCATGGCGGAGTCCTGCTCACGTATCGAACATGTCTTCCGTGAGACACCAGTAGCCGTCATTACGTGACGCGGCGCATTAGTTATTGACGCGGGTGAAAACTTCGTCGCATAGGTCACAGTCGGACGCAACAATAGGTAGTGCTGCCCCAGCGGACTTCTGACCTCTCAACTACGAGATGCCTAACTCAAACAACTTTGTCATGTCTCGAGTTAAAGACACGAACCTCACGTTCTTTTTCCAACGGAAGCTAAGTATAACTAGAAAGGATACTTATCGTTCACGTAACTAAGTCGGAAATATTTTTTGTTTATTCACTGAAAGTTGCGCTAAACATTATCTTTCTCTCCCTCTAATAATTGTGCTCAGGAGACTTACCAGAAGCATAATATACGAATCCGAGAAAAAGTTTCCTGTATGAGGAATATAAAAAAACTTCGAACGAAAATCTAAACAAGTTCTGTTCAGTTAGGTATGAGAAATTTCGACACAGGTGACGATACAATTTAGACCATTATATCGGTCTAGAAGATGTTAAGAGAGCTGTTATCAGCATGCTTAAGACGTCAAAATTATTTTATACAGAAGCGGGACAGCTATCACACCCTGTAATGACCACTTTACATGTCCGGTTAAGGCGTTGTATTCTTAGCAGTTTCTCACACATTTGTGAATCAGCAAGAAAACGGCGTTCTGAACTTATGCTTTCGTCGATGGTGTTGCACCGGATTATTAAATGAGACTATAATCATCAGTTTTTTCGACTTTCTGCATATTAGGTAAGGCAAGAGTTAATCCTTCAGGTGGGTGGTAGGACTATAATCTAGTGTTTAAGAATTGCGGAACCTCTCTCATTTCTCACAAGATTTCAGATGTGTTGTCTATCCATCAGGTAATTATACTAGTAGACGTCCTGAGTCTGCACATTGCCATTCTGTATTCATATCGCAACTGATACCAATAATAGTAATCCTAATAGTAATAATAGTAGGTTAAATATAAAAATCGGGTTATATACTATATAAGAAGTAAGTTAATTCTGCTACTTTGAAAGTAAAATTACAAATGATGGCCGAAACAGGAATGATGTTATAAGCAGCGAAAAGAGCTTTCGGGAAAAAGAGGAATGTTTTAGTTTCGAATATTGATCTAAGATTCTGAAAGAAATTTTTAAAACTCTATGTGTATAGCGAAGCATTGACGTTAGGAAGACCAAAAAGAGGAAAAATTGAAGTATTTGAAATGAGGTGCTATTAAAGGATGCTGAAAATTAAGTGGACAGATAAAGTACGAAATGAACGAGGTTTGGAAATAATGGGCGAGGAAAGAAGTTAGTGGATGAGGCTGGTAGGTCATACTTCGAGACATGCAGGATTGGTTAATTTGTGGAGGGAAGATTCGAAGAGCTCTCCTGCCACAAAGCTTTTAATTTTTTCCGACTCAAGATCGGCATTGTCCCTACTAAAAAACCACCATAGACAATGGCACAACGACCACCGAGTATATGATATTGTAAGCTGAAACGCTCAAGCAAGACAGTGGAATTTAAATGGGTCAAGGCACACTTTAACCTCTTGGGAAACGAGATGGGTGATCGGTATGCCAAGCAAGCTGCTCGCAGAGGTGTAAAACAATACAATACGATTCTTTTTCCAGATGTAATTAGACATATCAAAGGCAACATAAAATTCAAGTGGAACACGGAATGGAAGAGCTCACTTACGATCAAAGGCGAACATTACGGGCGCATTCACCCAGAAATACCCTCCCATCAATGGTATGAAACACATAAAAGTCCCCGCAGACTCAGCGCTTGCATTGCTAGATTAAAATTCAACCATGGCTGTTTCAAGCAACACCTTTACAGATTACACGTTGTAGACTCTCCCAGCTGTCCCTGTGGGGAAATTGAAGATATAAACCACCTCCTATTTGGCTGCCGATTGAAGAAGTTGGAAATTGACCATTTCTTAGATACTCTCATGAAAGTAGGAATTCCGTTGCCCACTTGCGCTACCTCACTCCTTGCATCTGATGATTATACGGTTTATAAGATTTTGTATCTGCATATAGAAAATATGGGTATTACAATTTAAATAAATTGTAAATAACATGCATTTAATGGTATGATATTATTATTGATAAATGACTGGTGGTATTCGGTAATACAAAAATGTCTAATGCACGATCTACCATTGTTATATTATTGATGTTCTTGCGTAAAACGAAAATGGTAATTTCATGTAATTATTATTCGTATTCTATTGATGTTATTCTGTATAATGAAAAGAGCCAACTGCATGATATTATTATTGTTATATTGATAATATGAGATGTTAAATTGTAAAACGAAGGTGGCTGTATGGGTACAAGCCCAAATGCCAACAAAATAAATGAAAAAAAGGTAAGAAAAAAAAAAGAAGAAAACTGAGCACGGTCGCTGGTTGAACTTCCTCCCATTATTTTACACTGTTGTTGATCCGTATGGACACCTATCTCCTCCTTAAAGGCAGTGGGGTACAAAGGTGTGTGGAGATTAAAGTGTCTGAATTTTTCGACACCTATCTCCTCCTTAAAGGCAGTGGGGTACAAAGGTGTGTGGAGATTAAAGTGTCTGAATTTTTCGTTGGGACAGTGTTGTGGGTAATGACTGCACCAAAAGATGACAAGATGTATCTCACCTTGATATTGCAAAGATGGAACGCTTACAGAAGATGATTTTGATCATTTTCCTTCTGTACCACTTCATCGAAATTTTTTCCATGGTTGGTGTTATTTTTTAAAAATAAGGTTTTAACTGCTCGTCGACGTTTATGTCATTAGGCCCAGAATTGAATTGGGGCAAGGAGCCGGTAGGAAATCAGCCATGCCCTTTTGATGGAACCATCCCTGCATTCACCTCTAATGATCTCAGAAAACCATGAAAACCGAAATACGAATGGCTCGTCCTGGGATATCCCCCACAAAGCATTGGGAAGTTTTGAGTGCCTGATTCTGTAATATGCGCAAATATGTTGAAGTACTTAGAAAGGTTCAGATTATATCTGGCTATAAAACTGTTTAAGATCAAAAATAGCTTAACACCGGATTAGTTCTTTATAAATAATAGATTCCAAATTTGTGGAGTTGTTCTTTGTTCCCATGTACCTAGACAATAGACAATTACATTCAAAGTTTAGAAGAAAACATAAATCACAATCAGGAGTATATAAAAAAAATCCTGGGCCTAAGTTGTTGATCCATTTTTCTTCTGTGTCACCCCCTTCCCCAGCTAGGAAATTTTTGGAAGTAATACATATTTTTCCATATATATTCATTTTTGTTGGCACAGTTTGGAACTAATAATAAAATATTAGATTTATGTTTGCCCAGAATGTCTTAAGATAACTAAATCTAAAAATAACTTCTTCTGCTGATATATTGAAGTACTAATAATATGGATTTAATAGTAATTTACAGCAACAGACGTGGTAAAGCTACGGTGGGGCACGGAAGTATTGAGGACACATTTCACTGTTTACGTGTTCCAGCGTGAGCAGTCATCAACGGTAGGACGTATATATTGGGCCTATATCTGTTTAATGTTAAACGCCAAGAAAAATTCGCAACTGCCTACCAGCCGTTGTGTGATGCATGTGACGAAGTGTAAGACGTCTATCACTTCACGCTGAGATGCAAGTTCCGCAAGAACAGTACTGTTGGAACAAGGGTCTAACACTACCTAAATTGATAGTGTAGCACTAGATCTGTCTAAGGCGTTTGACAGAGTAAGCCATAAAATGGTAGTAAATAAGGTAAAAACCATTGGAGTGGATAAGAAAGTGATTTGCTGGGTAGAAGAATTTTTAAAAGGTAGAAAACAGAAAGTTAGGGTAGGAAATGTAGTATCAAAAGAAGTGGAAGTAAAAATGGGTGTGCCACAGGGTAGCGTATTGGGACCATTGCTATTCATTATTCTAATGAATAATTGTGTTGCCTGTTTACTATCTGAAATTAGATTGTTTGCAGATGACATAATGCTGTATAAAAGAATCAAAACGATAGAGGATTGTAAACAGTTGCAGGGTGATCTGGACAGGATATCTAATTGGGTTAGTAAACATGGAATGAAGATAAATGCAAAGAAGAGTCAGCTTATTAGATACACAAATAAAAAACAAAAGGTTAATTATGAATATAAGGTGGGGAAAGAATTGCTTGCTGAAGACTTGAAATGCAAATATCTTGGAATTACTTTTGATAACAAACTTAACTGGGCAGGACACATAGGACAGGTGGTAGGAAAAGGTTTCAGAGTTCTGCACTTGTTGGAGAGAGTTATGAGGGGATGTACGAGAGAAGTCAAGGAATTGGGTTACAAAACTTTGGTCAGACCATTGCTCGAATATGGTAGTGTAGTATGGGACCCTCATTTTACGTATCAAATACAGGAGTTGAAGAGGGTGCAAAGAAGGGCTGCTAGATTTGTTTCTGGAAATTATCGCAGAATGCAATCAGTGACGGATATGATAAAGGAGCTGGAATGGGATTCATTGCAAGACAGGAGGAGGATGAGGAGGGTCATGGGAGTGTACAGGGCATATACTGGTGATGAGGCATGGAAAGATATTGCAGTAGGTATGAAAAGTAGTGCATGGAAGGGAAAAGATGACCATGACCACAAGCTGGCACTCGATTTCAGGCACAAGGGTGTAGGAAGATTCTCTTTTTTAGGTAAGGGTGTCAGGGATTGGAATGAGTTACCAAGAGAAACGATGAATAATTTACCGAAAACTTTGAAGGAATTTAAAGAAAAAATTTGTAGAGGGCAAATGTAGGTGGGTGCAGGATAGGGGGAAGATAGCTGTGTAGGGAAATTGCCACCGGAGCCTGTGCTCCATTGCAATTAAATTAAATTAAATTAAATCATCTCTCTGAGAAAAAATTTCACTTGTACTGACAAGAAGGCGGTGAACGTAATTTACATCTGTGTTTCTAAAAACTAAAATTGTGATTTAAACGGAAATGTTATTTTCACTACATGGTATCCCACTACTTTTCCGTATTGCTTAAGCCACAAGAAATTACATGTTAAATTAGAAATTAGTTGTTTCTTTCAATTGTTATTAGTTTCTGTCGTTGTGAACAAATAGTATCCGATCCGAAACAAAATAAATCGACAATTTTATCATCAAAGATTTGGAATTATTGGCGAATAATTAAACACGAATTTTGACAGCATGAATAAACGTCAATATATGAAGATAAAATTAAATTGCTAGTCTCTTTTTGTAGTTTTGTGGTTCGATGAAACATTGAAGATTCAATTTTTACTCAATCCATTTAAGAATTTTGCATATTTGCCGTCAATACAAACGTGGTCGCGGTCAAAATTTAATCAATAAATAAACAATGCAGGTTACAGCAAATTATGCAAGTGCTGTGATTTATGAGAAATGCTTCGAAAATAGTAACAGTGATTGCTGACAGGTTCCTGGCTTCAGTAAATTATGAATTTAGGTGAAAGCTCTTAGCCCTTTGAGATCTGGGCCAAAGAAAGAGGGTCTCCTTACGTAAACGCGACCGACGGACAGAATATCGATGCAGGTCGCTAAATCGACCTACAAACGAGAGCGACCACGCCTGCGAGTGCCTGAATAATGAACGACAGGCGGCCATATCGACCCTGCGAGCACGCAACACGCATCGACCAGCGAGGACTGGCATTTCACGACTCGCAGACAAACGATCAGATTCACAGCAACGCCAAACACAGGGCGGCAAAAGAACCGATAATCGATTCGGTCGTAGTGAAATCGAGTGCTCTGTGTTTTTTAACAACCAGGCACAAATTGAGGTCATATCTTGTGAAGAATGCTTTCGTAAAATTATCGAGGAGTATTAGAACCGTAAACTGCGTAATTTAAAACAAGAACAGCTAACGAGGCTCTGTTAATTCATACGTTCAAACAGGAAACGTATTTTTGCTCTGATGATACTACTCACCCCATATTTATTTTATGTACGTTACATCATTCATGTCCTTTGTTCAACAGTAACCATTGTGTACATTCAACCAATTATCATCGAGAATGGCGATGGAAATTGCCGAGGGGCCATAAAATCCGAATCAGTTATACGCAACAATGACGTCTTCGGAATTTAAAAGTATCTGAAACACCCGAAAAGAATGATGGTAGCTACAGTATACTCACATGGAAAAGGTAAACCCTGTAAATATTTCTGCCCGTAGCGGGATTTCAACTCTGAATTTTGAAATTTTAGGTGCCGTTCACCCAAAGCTTATAAAACTTTAATAACACTTACATTGAACAGCAATACAGATATCCAGTAGTTAGATAAACACATAAATATATTCGAATCTTGAGCATGGCTGCGTTACAGCAACGGCAAATCTCGTATTCGGTATAATAATAGCCAACCAGTTGCTTAACATTTTAATTTATTGATCTTGACTGCAGTTTCGACAAACATAAGCTTGTCTTCTTCAGAAGTAAATTTATGGGTTCATACGGATGTAATATAAAACTTCCGTCATTTTAATGCGAACCTGTACTATGTCAACAATATCAAACAGGGTTACTACTTGCGTCATTTCATCCACTGTCTGCATAGGGTGGAAATCTGCAGTCAAGATCAATAAATTAAAATTTTAAGCAACTGGTTGGCTATTATTATACCGAATATAAACATATATAGTTGAATACTATGTTAAGAAATCTACTACTGGAAGCGAATAGCCACATGCTGTGGATATTCTGACGTCATTATTTCAACAAAGAGTTTGGGACGAGTATCATGTAACATAGGCGTGAGAGTATTGTCAAATAGCGTTTAACGCTCTCTAGAAAAACAGTGATACGTGGAATGGTACCCTGTTACACTGCAGTAATCAAAAGACTAAAATAAGGCGAATGGGAATTAATACCAGTCCGAGAGAAAAGTGAGTACACATAATGGGCAATACAGGAAGTAGTTGTTAATGAGCAAAAAATTAGAGCCAGAAAAGATCTACAAAGAGAATTGAAATCCTAACAAAAACTATTTCTGAAAGAAGTAGGGGTATTGCTTAGTGATAAAAAGTTACGAGATCTTGTTGTGAGCCAAGTCTGGATACTACATTAGGTATTCACTTTCTAAGACAGATTAATTTCTTTCGGTACTACGGAGTTACGTCAAAGTTGCCTGTATTTAATTGTATATTTTTTCTTGTCCAATTAAGCAGCTCAGAGTAATGAGTGGTGAGGGAGACCAACAGCAAGGATTAACAAGAATTGAGGATAACGCATAGAACAGCAAAATGGTAAGTTGTGGGACAGACATATATATATATATATATATATATATATATATATATATATATATAAAGTCAAAATAAAGTCAATGGTAGACCATATGTGGTAAAGTAGCTTTTACGAAGCATTGTAATCGGCTAAGCTGGGTATTTTTTTTTTAAGTGTTATAAAAAAATGTACATGCGTTTCAGAGATTGATAAACATAAAGTTTGTTAGGAAAGAAACGGTTGTTTCAAGTTGCAATCTCTAGCCATCGGTAAAAGGAAGACAAGATGGTATATGAAATCAAAAGAATAAGTGTACTTGTTTGCTTGTGTGTGGCAAACATATACATATGTAATATGAGCCTACACACGCTACTCTGAATGCTTAAATAGGAAGCATAATGTACTCGCTAGTTGGAAGGGAATATTGCAATAAACACTGTGACGTCAAATGCCAGTTGTGAGTGAATATACGAAAAAATACTAGAAGTAGTAAGTAAAGCATAAATCCCAAGTAAAGTCTCAACTGCAGTCAAACGTTTGATGCGACCACAAACGGAACAGGCTCGTCTGCAACTAGTAACAACAGCCTCAAAGTGTTCTGCTGTTGGCACGAGACATGTAACATGTTACTGACGTCCTTGTTGTTAAATCAGCTTATTCATTGTTTCTTTTTTGTTAGGATTTAGTATCATGTATATAGCTAAGCTAATTCACTACGGTGTATTCTAATCAAGAAGGGAGAGAGGAAACTGTGTTTTCGTCTTTTTGCAGACAGTATAAGTTACGTTATGGCTATTGTGTCTCGATTCTGTTTTCAAGATTCGTTTTCATACCGTGACTATAAGCGACCTGTCCACTGTTTGGTTCTAAATCTACATCTATACTCTGCAATTCACAAATATTGTGGGTGCCAGAGGGTGCTAAGCACCAATCCTAATTCTGTGCATTCCAATCGCGAACAGAACAAGAAAAGAGAATACATAAAAGTGTCAGTACGGGATCTAATATCTCTAATCTTATCCCTCCTGTCTTTGCGACCTAAATAGGTTGGCGGAAGAAGTATTCCACTGCACTCATAAATTAAAGATTTTCGCATATTCTACAACAAATTCAAACGAAAACTACGTCGTTTGTCCGCCAACCAATCCCAGCCCAACCAGCGTATCAATTCTGTGACACTTTTGTAAGGACTGTAACTAGCACTCACGAATCGAGCGGCTCTCTTCTGTACTTTCTCTAACGTGTCAATCAATCCCTTGCGATACGGATCCCAAACTCCACAACAGTAATCCAAATGCGGACGCACTAGTGTTTTGCACGCTGCTATTTCCTTTGTATGAGCACTAAAACTTCTCAAAATACGACCTATGAATCGTAGTTTACAATTTGATTTGCCTACGACGGAAGTTACGCCCAAGTCCCATTTCATGTTGCTTTGTACTGTTACGCCTAGATACTTCAGGGAATCCACCGTGTCAACAACTGAATTTTTAACTTTGTACTCGTGAGCAAACTGGATCTTTTTATTACTTATTTGCATTGCCTTGCACTTTTACATCAGTATAGGAAGCCATCTAAAGTGGTAACCAGGTGGACCTTCAAGTCACATAGGATGCTTCTTTTCAGATCAGTCAGTGCGCTGCAGATAGTTATGGAGTAGTTCGGTAGATCACCAACCTTATGCCATCCTGTGACTCGAAACTGAAGTGAACTATGATAAATATATGGATTGAGCGGTGTGATAACTCATATTAAATTCACGAACCCGTGTTCGAACCGCTGTGTTGCGGAAATTCTTATTCGTGGTGCCTTTTTTTTATGTGAGATATGTCAGGTCCATCGGTGGTATGGATTCAATGGTAAACTGTAGTTCTTGTCACGACAGAGTCAGAATACACAGCGAACCGAATCTGGCCAGGCCAGCAACGCTGTACCATGCCCAAAAACACTGTAGCAAGAAGTGGGTGGTAGTAATGAACATTGTAAATCCATATTTTTTTCGTGTTAATAATGAAATATTTTTTCACACACGGAGATGGCTGAACCAAAGTGTGAATGTGTAGTGTGGCTGGAGAGAGAGAGAGAGAGAGAGAGAGAAAGTTACGCTATCTAAGGATGGGAATACTAAGGTGTGTTGTTCTTCTTCCATGGTGACACCACCGGCGTGGTGAGATGGATCCACTTCAAATTGATAGTGTAGGTATCATAAAGCAATTAAAGCTCCTGAAGTGGGGGAAGGCACTGGGTCCTGATCGTATACAAGTAAGAGTATTTTCGGAATACGCGGAAGAAATAGAACCATTTCTGTCAGATATATGCTCTAACCGCTAACGTTATTAAGTTTCTAGAGAGAACTGGCTCTATTTTCGCATGACGTAATGAAGGTTATCAACGCAGGATCACAAGTTGATGATATTTTCTTGGGTTTCTAGAAAGCTTTTGACTCTGTACCACACAAAGGGCTTTTGGCGAAGCTTCGAGCGTATGGTATATCTGATCAGATTTGCGAATGGATACGCGATTTTCTAACTGGTCGGTCGCAGTATGTCGTTGTTGACGGGGAAGCCTCTTCAGAGCTAGATGTTACTTCGGGGGTTCCTCAAGGAAGTGTAATAGGGCCACTTCTTTTCTTAATTTTTATAAACGATCTCGGTTATTAGCAGGATGCGATTTTTTGCTGATGATGCACTTATTTATAGGGAAGTGAGGTGCTCTGACGATTGCTTAGAAATTCAGCGTGATCTGGAAGTTATTTCGGAATGGTGTCATAAATGGCAGCTTACACTTAACTGCAAAAAATGCAAGGCAATGCAAATAAGTAATAAAAAGACCCCGTTTTCTCAAGAGTACAAAGTTAACAATTCAGTTCTTGACACGGTAGACTCCCTGAAGTATCTATGCGTAACAGTACAAAGCAAAATGAAATTGGACTTGCACATAACTTCCGTCGTAGGCAAAGCTAATTCTAAAATACGTTTTATAGGTCATATTTTGAGAAGTTGTAATGCTCATACAAAGGAAATAGCGTACAAAACACTAGTTCGTCCGCATTTGGAATACTGTTGTGCAATTTGGGATCCGTATCGCAAGGGATTGATTGACACATAAGAGAAAGTACAGAGGAGAGCCGCTCGATACGTGACTGCTAGTTACAGTCTTTATGTAAGTGTCACAGAGCTGATACGTGGGTTGGGCTGGGATTGTTCGGTGGACAGACGACGTCGTTTTCGTTTGAATTTGTTGGAGAATATGTGAAAATCTTTAATTTACGAGTGCAACGAAATACTTCTTCCGCCAACCTATTTAGGTCGCAATGACAGAAGGGATAAGATTCGAAAAATAAGATGCCGTACTGATAAATTTATGTATTCTTTCTTTCCTCGTTCTGTTCGGGATTGGAATGCACTGAATTAGGATTGGTGCTTAGCGCCCTCTGCCACCCACAGTAATTTTGAATTGCAGAGTATAGATGTAGATGTAGATGTAGGTGGTTGCCGAGTGGCTGAAAAGACAGGATTGACGGGTCAAGATTCGCACGCCAAAATGGACTGAGTGTATGGCAGCGGCAGCTAGAGCCAGGACACTCACCGACACGTGATCGAGGAAGCAGGACCTCTGTGAATGAGTAAGGAATGTGTTTGTGCCAAAGGTAAAATGTCAAGTGGATAAAGCTGCTGGTTTAATCAGTTCTTTTGTTGAATGGAGAGGCCATGCCAAGCGTAACGATATGGTAAGGTGACTATTTGTTACCACTGAAATTGTTTCTGGAGCAGTACGCTAGTAAACGCACCTGGACGAAGCAGTTCGCCACATAAGAACTTCTCGTGTCGAATATGACTTCTTTTTTATAGAACTAGTCCAGACAATATAATTTTTAATAAGAACTCATTGCATATAAATGTGTGTAATATCGGTAAATAAGCACATTTATAATCTCATGTATGGTGGCACCCACATTATTTCATGTTTTAGGATAGTCAATCATTGAACAAAAAGAAAGTGATTAATACCTCCTTTTTTTTGAAAGATTTGTTAATTTGGATAAGTTAAATAAATGTTTAAATTATATTATATTTATGTTACCGGCTAGGCATTGTATATACGTAATGCTAGAAACGATTAATGTTTCACACATTTTCTAGCATTCTATAGAATACCAAATGAAAATCCGGCAAAGTATTAAATACATTCCGATTCATTTCGAATATCACGTGGCAATTCCCGTGACTTTTAACGCGCCCCTCAGGCTTAGAATTTGTCAGTTGCACTTTGCGGTTTGTTCGTGAGTATCAAAATACGCAATTTTTCTTAAATTTGCTAAACAAAAAATTATTTTTTTATGGTGCTCCAAGTAAATGGCTGTAGACTTTAAACAACGATTAGACGACGAACTGTCCAATATTCGAGTTAATGCTTAACCGAATATACAGAAGTTTATAAATGATGTGCAAAAAACCATAATGACTACTAAGAATGAACCCGGATACTATTGGTTGCTAAATCGCTATGATGTGTTGATTGTAGAAAACAAAAGTAAACTCATTTATCCCGTTAGAGAAGGCATCACTAGTATACAGTATTACGCCACCGACTCAGAATTATTTCGCGTAATTCATGGAGCTCATTTGGATATTGGACACGGAGAAAGTGATAGAATGTTGAAAGAACTTTGAACCAAATACAAAAACGTTAAACGTCATGATATTGAACTGTATATCTACCTTTGTGAAACTTGCCAGAAAAAATAGAAAGTTAATAAAAAGGGGAATTGTTGTGAAACCAATAATTTTTTTCGAATTTAATTCCCGTTTTCAGGTAGATCTTATTGACTTTCAGTCTGAGCCAGATAGAGAATACAAATTTATTATCGTGCACCCAGATCACCTCGCAAAATTTGTGATTCTTAAGTCTCCAACGTCAAAAAGAGCTGAAGAAGTAGCCTACAACATAGTAGACATACACTAAGGTGACAAAAGTCATGGGATACCCTGCTAATAGCATGTCGGTCCTCGGTTTGCCGGCGAAGTGCAGCAACACGACGTGGCATGGACTCCACGAGTCGTTGGAAGTCCTCTGGAGAAATATTGAGCCATGCAGCCTCTATAGACGTCCATAATTTCGAAAGAGTTGCCGGTGGAGGATTTTGTGCACGAACTGATCTCTCGATTATGTCCCATAAATGTTCGATGGGATTCATGTCTGGCGATCGCGGTGGCCACATAATCCGCTGGAATTGTTCCGAATGTTCTTCAAACCAATCGCGAACAGTTATGGCTCGGTGAGCATGGCGCATTGTCATCCTGGAAAATTGCATCGTTGTTTGGGTACATAAAGTCCATGAATGCTTGCCACTGGTCTCCCAGTAGCTGAACGTAATCATTTCCAGTTAACGATCGGTTCAGTTTGACCAGCGGACCCCTTTCCATTCCATGTAAACACAGCTCACACCAGTATGGAGCCACCACCCGCTTGCACAGTGCCTTGTTGACATCTTGGGTCTATGGCTTCATGGGGTCTGCGCCACACTCGTACCCTTCCATCAGCTCTTACCAGTTGAAATCGTGACTCATCTGACCAAGCCACTAGTCGTCTACGGTCCAACTGATATGGTTACGAGCCCAGGAGCACTGCTGTTGGTGATGTGCTGTTAGTAATGACACCCGAGTCGGTCTTCTGCTGCCATAGCCCATTAAAGCCAAATTTCGCCGGACTGTTCTAACAGACACGCCCGTCGGACGTCCCACATTCATTCCTGTCGTTAGTTCACGCAGTGTTGCTTGTCTGTTCACACTGACAAGTCTACGCAGACGTCGCTGGTCGCGCTCATTAAGTGCCGGCGGTCGACCACTGCGTTGTCCATGATGGGAGGTTATGCCTGAATTTAGGTATTCTCGGCACACTCCTGACACTGTAGATCTTGGAATGTTGAATTCCGTAACGATTTCCGAAATAGAATGTCCCATGCGTCTAGCTCCAACTAGCATACCGCGTTCGAAATCCGTTAATTCTCGTCGTGTGACCATAATCACATAATCAACCTTCTCACACGAAGCATTTGACCACAAATGAAAGTCCTGCCCAGGCACTGACCATTTATACAATTTATAAGCGACACTACTTCCATCTATATATTTGCATATTGGTATTCCATGACTTTTGTCACATCAGTGTATTCTCGTTGCTTGGAGCACCATCTACAGTATGTTACTGTCTGACAATTGAAGGGAATTTGCCAATAATATAATAGCCCTATCTGGATTTTTTTCATACTTTGCCTAAATAGCATTTGTCATTCTATAGAATGCCTAGGTGCTATATACAACGCCTAGGGAAAGTATGTAATAATTCTCATGTTTCATACACAATTACCTGAAAACGCCTGCAATCATATACGATGCCTAGGCATTCTATAGAATGCCGACTTAGTGACATCAAGGGAGAAAGCTGAAAAGATAGTAATATTTTAAATAGTATGTTTTGCAGTATCATGTTATTACGAGCAGACAGTACCTTCCTTGCCGGTGGTGAGCTTGCCGACTTTGGTGGAGCCGCTGTCGGAGGCGCCCGGCGTGGCAGGCAGCTGCCGCGGCGCCTGCTCGGGGTGCTGCAGGTAGAAGGAGGCGGTGTGGCCCGCCGTGTCCACCACCCCCGGGTCCGCCCCCGCCGCCTCCAGCAGCGACCACACGGCGCGCGGGTCGGCGCAGCTCGAGCAGTAGTGCAGCGCCGTGCGGCCCTCCTGTTAGAGGCACAGCACTCCAGTTAGAGGCCTCCTAAGCCTCAGGTACGGTTCAAGCGGGAGAAACAACGGGGAAGTATTAAGGAGATCGCGAAGAGGAAAACAAATTTAAGACTAATATGAAAACATTGCGAAATATATGTGATTATAAGGAATTTTAAGTGTGCCAGTAGATTTTGTTTCAAATATATTTGCGTAAGGGTTAATTTGATAACAATAGCCTATATGAATGTGGGAAAGGAAACTGAGCCCTCAAATTATCTTTGGACCAGAGGGATTACTAGTAGTGGAGATTGAGAAGTTACGCGATGAGCAATATTTTACAAAATGAGCAGTTTTTGTGTGAAAGAAATTATAATTTATATTTAGTATAAAAAAGCATAGATGAAAGTTGGTGTGATAAAAGTCTGCTTCAAAAGTTTGTGGTCGTAAGATAATCCAACTGTTAGGAAATCCATTTGGTTGGTTATGGAATTCAGACTGTAAGATAAAGGACAAAAAAAGCCCAATTTTAGTACCGTAATCTACTGTTGTTATAGGAGGAACTGCCCTGAAAATATCGGATAACCTAACAAAAGAAGCTTCATTCTTATTGGGTACCAGACGTAAAGTTGAGTTATTTAACATAGCTTTATAGCAAATCTATAAGTATTAGAATGGCGGCCGTCTTTGTTGGGAAATGAAGAAGGAAGCCAAAGGTTTGTAAATTAAAATAACTGTTACAAGTCTAGTTAAACTTTTTCGTAGAACACAATCTTGCTGCCATTGTGAATTGCTCATTTTTTCTCAACGTCAACATTTCATTGATTTTAAAGGTCACACTTCTTAATCTCGTTTCGTTTACACACAGCTAGTGGCCATATTGTTTATTTTACATGTATAAGCCCAAGTCTATATCAAGTAAAAAAAAATGTACTTGTATCTTGAATTACAACATCATTCATGACCTCTTTTTGGTAGCGTTTGACTGTAACAACCATCTTAATAACCACAACTACAGACGACATTGCGACATGGTCTCTGAAGTGTTAGTGCGATCATTACAGTTACTAACGCTTAACATTAACAGGTCCAACAAAGGTCACGTGGTTTTGACCTGTGACCGTAAGGGAGCGCCCATAAACTACGTATCTCCATTTTCGCCTGCTGTGATCCCCCCCACCCCTCCACGAGGCCCGACGTGGCTTTTGCCTCCTCAGCGTGACCCGTAGCTTTTCCCCCTATTGATTCCAGAATACATTTTGTACTGTTATCTCCTGTCAGATTATCGTATATTACATATGGAAATTATTAAATAACTGACATAAATACTCTATTCCTTATTTTAACTGTGACAAATAATGTAGTATATTGAGGGATTTTAGCTATAGTATATTGCAATTTTTACTCGGAATAATTTTTCTCAAGCTGCAGCTGTGTAATGTAATTCCACCCAACGAAGCAGAGCTCAAAGTTGGGCAAAGTCACTTCCCGTGGGAAGGAGTCCCCCTACCACGGTAGCCCAGAAAGCCCTTAGCAAGGGATTTTAAACGAATAGAACTAATGTCACCTGACTTCCCCCACTACGCTCCTACTCTGGAGAGCGCAGTCTAGAACAGCCTCCGGGGCAGTCCGTTCGCCGAGTCTCAAGATGGACCACGTTGCCAGACGACATGCAGATTTTATTAGGTAAAGGCTAATGCATTTATACCCTTCTGCTGGCTTAGAAAGAATATTCCGAGTGACAGGATTTTATTAGTAAGAGATTCCTTTTATGAGAGTTATTTTATGCAGTATTTTTCCGTTATTTCAAGTGTATGTCTATGTGCCCATTTTTATTGAAGTATTAAAGTCACTCCATTCTTTCAACTACATGTTTTCATTTGTATCGCTGATTCCTGCTCATTACTAGCAATAAGTGAGGGCAGAACGTAATTGATCTGATCTTATGGCCACATATCTTCGGTGAAGACTGATCGGGGAGTGGTTGATCAGAGACGAATCCAAACTTGGCTGTGGTGAATTGCCCCTCGTTTACTACCATAATGAAAAGCTACGTGGCTTGGCTTTGAAGTCCCCTCCGCCCACATAGCCCATCCTAGCTTTCCAACCAACCCTTCCCCCTCCCCCCTAGACCGAGTCACGTAGTTTATGGATGCTACATAAGAACACATTTCTTTCTCGGTCTCTTTTAGTCTCCACACAATGTAATTTTTTGTTTAAATCGATCTTAAGATGTCAAAAATGATCAAGTTCTGAATCTGTCTGCCAGGTGGGAACTATGGTAGACCCGTGACTACACATGGTCGCGTGCTTACACCTAGTTCTGGTCGGGTGACATTGGTTTAAGCAGTGGAGCCGTGTGACAGACTGCATCTCGCACCTTGTCCTTGACGCTGACGACGCTGGGGTGGGTGTCGAGCAGCCAGCGCACGATGTGCTGGTGGTCTCCGAAGACGGCCTTGTGCAGCAGCCCCACGCCCGCCTGGTCCTTGCTGAGCGCCAGCCTGCGGAAGCCGCCGTGGTCCTGCAGCAGCGCCTGCAGGTCCGAGAGGTCTGCGCGGTTCGCCGCGTCGTGCACCATCTCTATTCGGCCCTGTGCGCAACACAACTGAATCACCCGCAGGCCATATCGCGTCAAAACCGACTGCAAGTCGTGTGTTTAGGGTGACAATGCCGCCGCTTAATAAAAAGAAGTTGATTATCCTATCAAAAATAATACCACATAATTCCACTCCTAGCGTTGCAGCTAAAATCTATCTGTATGATGCTGTCATGGATGCCCGCTGCATTTCTAGCTTTCGATATTTTAGCATCATTCGATAGATTTGTTACCAGCTGCCCCTTCATAGAGTTAACATAATTAAAAAATGCATTAGAGACTCCTTCAATCAAAAAAAATAGTTCTGTTGTCATGTAGGCAGTAGTTTAGTTTTCTGGGATACGTTGATTTTATATTTTCGACCGTTAGTGGTGCCAGAAAAAAAAAATGTTTAGGATTGTAACAGAATGACCAAATATGGGTCATTCCATACATTTTTATATATAATATTTTGTATATTTTTATATATAAAAACAATAATCACAGGAATAACTCTGGGAAGGTTTTCCAGCCATTGTCCGGGGGACCACCCAAAGGAAGATAGCCGTCACTTGACGCTCCACACCGGCGGCTGCCAGGGACAATGGAGAGAAGCTACCCTTTAACGGATTTGGTCAAGCATATGATCCTTACCTCCGGGAAAATACCCGCGGGGTGAATGCTCGTGTCCCCAACCCCAGGTCTCCGAACGGGCAGTTTAGAGGTCACAGATGACGAATAAGTCCGAGGCTATGCCGAGTTCGCACGAATCGAAAAAGACAATGTTCGCCTATCGTCACAGCCGGTAGGAGGAGCTTGAAAACGGCAGAACCAATCAACGAGAGACTATCCTTTGCATTTGTAATGCCGGTGTATTTTTGCTCTATGTAAACCACGAGCAACGGGGGGAGGCTTTTCCTGCGGACGCTGGAGAACACTTGACGCGGAGTCTTCAGACTGGAAGCAGTGGATCTTCCGAGGTTGGAGATCGCTCCGTCTTGGCATCGAACCTGAGGGTCGATACGAGTGTCCTGTACAGTGAGGTCACTGTGCACTCATTCAGTACGCTGACTGAAGAACGTTGTGCATTGTCCGCTATAGCCAAGGGGCTATAGTAATTCCGCCGTCGCGGGAAATACATCGTCGTCACGTTAATATTTCTACAGTGCAATGTGGTATTTTCATTCGGTCATTGGGTACAGCCCTGTGACGACCTCTCAATTATTATGAGTTCTCGCTCCTCCCAAATATCGAGCTAGCTGGGGCAGACTTTCTTAAAGCCACACTTGGTGAATAATTTAAATTATCCTGGCGCCCGGCATTTGAGATCGGATACAGTCAATGTTAATACTGTATTTGATTTATGATTCCCGATTGTTATGAAGGGAACTTTCATTTAAAAACCAAGTGTGAAGCTTTCTTGCTTGCCCATTAATATTGGGAGTTTGCTTCAAGATCAATTTTAAATGTGGTGGTGTTTTAATGCTTTGTTTGTTTGTTAATTGTAAGAAGAGGCTTTGCTTAGTTCCTTTTGTTAATATTTCAATGTGTCAATGTTAAAGATAAATAAGCCTCGCCTGTACGCCATTATGAGTACCCAATAAATTAGCAGCCTAGGGTTTCTTTGAATTATAAAAAGAAGTAAAAGGTTTCACCCTTACCTACCTCCCGGCACCTACCACTACAGGATACAGTAAAAGTGGGAAGTAGAGCTCTCGTGGCTCAGTGTTTAAGGCGACTGACTGGAGATCGACAGGTCCGCGGTTCGAATCCCTGTCTCGTAGGGGATCTTCTTAAGCCTTTAACCCTATCTTCACCTCTGCCACAGCTTGCTGTGTAATGTGAAGTACGCCAGAACGCTTCCGTCGTTCGGATTCCACGTTAAATTGTAGATCCCCTCTAACGCTAATAATCCTAGCTGTAACACTGGTGTGTACATACCCACAACCAATTCAAGTCAAAAACAGGTTTAACGTGGTCGTAGTTGGCCCGAACAAACATAAATACTACAAGAGGGAGGAAATTAATGGATTGTTCTTTAAAATTATTTATGCTTTTATTTTTTTAATTCTTGTTATGTAGGCATGTACTATACAAGTTAGGCCTATGATTTATGTTTTAAGGTTTTTAAAATATTTTCGAGATGTTTTAAATCTTTACAGTATTTCTGTTTGTAAAAAGTCTTCATCAAAGAAAAAAATCTTAGTAAGAATTTTTTTTTTTTTTTTAGATGAAGTTTCACATCACAGAGCTCCAGTAAGCATCGCAGACATGATTTTCGTACATTATACTTAAGTTAATTGTGTTTGTAAACGAGCTGTTTTTATGATAAATGTACTTGAAGTTTATAACATTTGAACTATGAGCGCAGCACTTCCATACCTATGCGAAACACCTTTTCATTGCCCAAGGTCCTTTT
Organism: Vandiemenella viatica; assembly: GCA_031002005.1. Classification (NCBI taxonomy): domain Eukaryota; kingdom Metazoa; phylum Arthropoda; class Insecta; order Orthoptera; family Morabidae; genus Vandiemenella; species Vandiemenella viatica. The sequence goes on along the minus strand of CM061920.1, from coordinate 38,926,298 downwards.
TAAAAAAATAAAAGAATAAAAATGGAGTTTCGCACAAGCGTGGCAGTGTTCCGTTCTAATATACACATTTCAAGTATCAAGCAAGCAAGGAACTAATCCCATTGGATGGGGAAAATGAACAGCACCTTCCCGATATGCGAAAAACAATGATTAGTAGTATGTTTCACAAGCCGACAAATAATAATATCTTGCACAGTGAATGATTTCTGGTCTAGAGCGAGAGGGAGAGCAGTAGCATCTTTGGTGCTGGATGGTTATTGGCTGTGATTTTCGAAAGATGCTCCCCCGCCCCCTCCCTCCCAAATATGAGCCAAAGGGAAGATTGAAACAAGATATTTTTAATAAATGAATGAACAGTTGTATTGTTTTGAAAATTATGAAAACACTTACATGATCGATAACTGTGTACAATAGGTTTAAAAGATAATAAACGAATCTGATTCAAGAAAAAAGTTTTAATAATCATAGGGAAGAGCATTGAAACTTGACAGAATTTAATGAATAAGAAATGTATTCAGTACTAAATCAATATAGATTAAAACTTAAAGGATGATATTTTTGTGTAGTAATTGGTTTTAGTAGCAGAGGTAAGCAAAAAAATAAGCGCTGCAAGGATGTACAGAAAATAGTACAAGGTAAACGAAAGGAAGCGATAAAGCGGTTAAATTAGAAAGGGATAAACGACAACGAATTAAATCGGGAACCGACGCCACGTCATTGTACACTGGAGAGTCAAAGAAATTGTTATAGGGAAGCATATGCAATCACAGACATATGTAAACACACAAAGTACGGCACTGTGGTCGGCAACGCATATATAAGACAACAGGTGTCTGGCGCATGCGTTAGATCGGTTACTGTTGCTACAATGGCAGGTTATCACGAATTAAGTGAGTTTGAACGTGGCGTTATAGTTAGCGCACGAGAGATGGGACACAGAATCTCCGAGGTAGCGATGAGGTTGGGATTTTACCGTACGACCATTTCATGAGTGCACCATGAATATCGGGAATCCGGTCAAACATCAAATCTCCGACATCGCTGCGGCCGGAAAAATATCCTGCCAGAACGGGACCAACGACGACTGAAGAGAATGGTTCAACGTGACAGAAGTGCAACCCTTCCGCAAATTGCTGCGGATTTCAGTGCTGGGCAATCAAAAAGTGTCAGTGTGTAAATCATTCAACGAAACATCATCGATATGGGCTTTCGGAGCCGAAGACCCACTCGTGTACCCTTTCTGAGTGCACGACACAAAGCTTTACGCCTCGCCTGGGCCCGTCAACACCGACTTTGGACTGTTGATGATTGGAAACGCGTTGTCTGGTCTGACGAGTGTCGTTTCCAATTGTATCGAGCGGATGGACGTCTAAGGGTATGAAGACAACCTCATGAATTCATGGATCCTGCATAGCAGCAGGGGACTGTTCAAGAAGGCGGAGGCTCTATAATGGTGTGGGGCGTGATCAGTTGGAGTGACATGGGACCTCAGATACGTCTAGATACGACTCTGACAGGTGACACGTACGTACGCTTCCTGGCTGATTACCTGCATCCACTCATGTCCATTGTGCATCCCGACGGACTTGGGCAATTCCAGCAGTACAATGCGACACCCCTCACGTCCAGAATTGCTACAGAGTGGCTCCAGGAACACTCTTCTGATTGTAAACACCTCCGATGACCACCAAACGCCCCAGACATGAACATTATTGAGCATATCCGGAATGTCTTGCGACGTGCCGTTCAGAAGAGATCTCCACCCCGTCGTACTTTTACGGATTTATGGACAGCCCTGCAGGCCTCCAGCACTATTTCAGACATTAGTCGAGTCCATGCCACGTCGTGTTGCGCCACTTCTGCATGCTCGCGGGGGTCCTACACGATATTAGGCAGGTGTACCAGTTTTTTTGGCTCTTCAGTGTGTTACGCCAGGCAGCAAGCGGACAAGAACCATCGATCTCTGCTTAGATATAACTCTGAACGTTTTGTGTACTAAGATCGTTACAGCAATAATAATCGACGTCCATAGTATATGGTGGTTGTAAGATTGAAACGTGAAGTGTTTAGTTACTGTATACGTGTTTAAAACTCTAGCAATGGTTTGTATTAGTTTATATGTGCAGTGGGATGGTATTGGGCTTATAGACACCCACTGCCGGAAGGTACTCTGGTTCATCCGGATCACTTAAACACAGTGAAATACTGATTTATTGCAGGACTGGAAAGAAGACAAAAACTAAACCGATCTTTGGTAAGTGTCTAATTAATCCTTGGTACGCTGACACTATTGTAATATGTAGGGGTGACTGGCCTATCAAGGTTCCTTGTGGAGTCGCCAAGTAAAGATAATAAAAATAGGATTGATTTTTGGTGCGTAAACGAATGGCATGTGTTGGGAATTTGGCTTCAGAGGACGCTGTATGACGGATCGAATGCAAACATCTTTGTGACTGGTGGGAAACGTTGAAAATGGACGTAAATGTTGATAAAAGAAAATGAAATGGTTGTGATGAAAAGAAACACTGTTTCCATGCCAGCCCAATTGAACTGCCAAGAAAAATGAGTGCTATTATAAGTAACAAATCATTGTATTTAAGCAGAATACCTTTTAATTTTGTTGATTGAAAGTAAAACCTGACCGTGAGAATATCTAATTTTAAGTACCTAACGTTCTGTTACATTAAATAAATTGGTTATTGCCATTCTTCTGCAGTTGCTTGTTAAAAATTTCTCTGTAAAAACACCGTCTGTTAACAACTTTTACCACCGAATTTAAGTAATATCTTGGTCCACAAGTACTCACCAAGTAATTCGCCCAGACTGCCACAGGGTTCATTCCCATGCAATAGACCCCGTTGTAAAACATGCAGCATGCACCCAGCCACTACCACTTACTCCAATCCTACAACAGGTGAGACATTCCCTATCATTGGTCATGCTACTTGCATGACAACACACCTCATATACCAACTGACATGCCTCCATTGCTCCAGCTCATATATAGGCCTCACAACCAATCCCCTAGCTATCAGAATGAATGGCCACAGGCAGACAGTCTATACTAACAATGAGGCCCATCCAGTTGCAAAACATGCCAGTTCCCACAAAATCAATAATTTGAACATCTGTTTTTCAGTTAGAGCAATCAGAGTTTTCCCTAACAATACGACCCCCTCTGAACTTCGTAGATGGGAACTGTCCTACCAGAATATCCTTGACACCAGACATCCTCCTGGCCTCAATCTCCAATAATTTCTGCCCACTAGACCCAGCACTTATTATCTATACCATTTATATATATATATAAATATATATTTTATATATCCCCACCCAGTTATTTTTCATCTCTTTCAATAATAACATATCGTTATCAGTATCGATTATCGATCTAATATTTGAGCTTACTCCCCCCCCCCCCTCCCACCACCTAAACTACCATCCGTGCCTGAGACGCCATTCACCAGTCGGCTGTCTATGTGTACACATGTGACGCCGTCTGGGGCTTCACCTTCTGCACGTTTAAGGCTGCTGTAGGCCGAAATATTGCACTTCTCTTGTGTTTGTTTTTTGTTCGTCGTCCCAGCCGCCTTCATCTGTGGTAAGTGCTGGGTCATATTTCCCTATCCTTCCTTAATTTTATTGCCTTAAAGCTTTTTCCTGCTCATATATATATATATATATATATATATATATATATATATATATATATAATGTCAGACGCTTTTTGCTTTTATGGAATAAGGCATCGTGAGTGAGAATTTTGTAGAAAGAGTTACTTGTTGGTCGGGAGCAGTTCTATTTGCACTTTTATTGCTGTGGTTCCACAGTTTTTCCTTTTATTTCTGTGAACGTCAGTATTTCACTGTTTTTTTGTATTTGTCTAACTTTCAACCTTGTTTGGATTCACACCAAGTTTTTAGTTTCGTATTTATGTGTTTGGCACACGTAATCAAAATAATCAAAAGGGGAGGGCTACCGTTCACAGTTCTTAGTCTAATAAAAATTCAGTTACTGAAAGTAGTCGTTAAATACCTCTTACACGATACTATCGGTAAAGTAAGGTACACTGAAGTTTACGGATATCGTTTTCTAGAAAAAGATATAAACTACTTAGAAAATTGTTTAACTTAATTTTTATATTTACAATGTGAAATACTTGTCACTGACATACTCATCATACGTAGAAGACCTAAATAAACAATCACAATATAAAAGATCAAGATGAAATACGGTTAAAATGATTTGTACAAATAGTAGGTGGTACAAGACTCAAACATAGGTACACAAACAAACTCTTAGTTATTAAAAAGACTCACTCAGGTAACTATACGGGATGTTTTAGATCAGTTATAAGCCTTTTCTTGCCTGCCTTGCTTACCATGTACTGCGGGACCGTCTTGAGGAAGGCGCGCACCTTGGGGTCTGGGCTGTACTCCCCCACCAGCCGGTGGCCGTGCCCCTCCAGCACCACCTGCTCCAGCTTCTCCACGTCTCCGCCGCGCAGCCACTGCCGGATGGTGCTCGGGTTCATCTGCACCACTAAAACACAGTGCCACAACGATTTATCGCTGGACTGTAAAGAAGTCATGTACATTATCCGCCTTTGGCAAAGAGTAATAGTTTCTCTGATAAAGCAGTCATTCTGATGTAGGAGATTTCGTGTTTTTAAGTATTTTAGTAGCAAACTCAAATATTGGAGCTCTTTCCAGCAAGTTTTCAGTCTTAGTAGTTGTCCTAATGTGAGATGTTTCCTATAATCCCACAATGTGCCACCGTATGCGTTAGCCATGGTCAATATTCTATCACCAATCGTGAACATACCACACTCAAAGAACCAGCATAATAAATCCAGTGAAAGGAATACACGGTTGAATCTTGCGCTTAAAAGAGTCATTATTGCCCATCTTAGATCTCAATTTGGATCACACTTTCGATGAGTACGTCACCCACCTTTAATATGCGGCTCAGAAGTCATTGCCAAAGAAACTTCGACCATAATTTGCTCCTGCATTGGAAAGTACCTCAATCTAATAAATTCTGTGATAAAGATATTGATCCATTCATGTCTAATTACTTACTGTTTTATTCAGTTCTATAATCCATTTCATGTATGGTGTTTTTATTAGTATTTAATAAACATGTAGTTGCCTTTCATACAGCTTTTCATTTCTGCCATCAGCTCTTTAATCACGTTTACTATCAAGAATTAAATTTGTGTAATTTCTCTATTTTATTACAGCTTTACGCCTCGTCGACGTCAACGACATTAGAGGCGGAAGGGGATGGGGGCGAGGAACGGGAAGGAATTCGGCCATGGCCATTTGAAGGAAGCATCTCGGCATTCGCCTGGAATGATTTGGGGAAACAATGGAAAACCCAAATCTGGATGCCCGGACGGGTGTAATTTCTTTTGAGGTTATGCCGTATATTTTCAGTAAGACTAACAGAAGAGTCTTTTGTCAAGATGAACCTTCAGGTTGCGATTGAGCAAATACAAGATGATAATTTCCTCTCACAATTACTTTCCTACCTCATAATGTTTTTAAAAAATACAATTTTGTTTTTGCTGTAATTTGGCCCATTATCAATTACAATTTTAAATAATTTGGTTGTTGTTCAAAACTTTACTAAAAATACTGATAGAATTTAAAATATAAATTCGCAAAACGGTAAAAGTAGCTGGATGGAGAAAAAACACCTTAGAAATGTTTGTTTAAAAGAAGTAAATGGTGAAGCGGGAAAGTAGTTGTGTGAGATAGTTACTACGGGCCATATGGTACATCGTAATTAAGTTAAATTAGCTAATTAATCAACGCTATTAAATAGGTGTGACTTTGTTCAGGTAGACTGCTTCCACTGTATATACTGAAATACTCAAATATCTTCGTGGATAGATGACTAAACCTACATGAAAAAAAAACCTCTGGTTGTTCGTTTGTTGACGTCAGTAACATGGCATGTTTGACGTTAAACGAAAAACTCGTATGCATCCTGCGAATGATAGGGACAAAAAAGTGGAACATCTCTCACAGGCAAATTCGATAAGGATTTAGTTCATAGAAGTAAATGTAGTATATTATTCGAGTGTAACTTGTCATTACTGCATACATTTTCATATCGTTTTAATAATATAGACAATACACAGCTTGACTAGAAACGCCTTCAAAACGACAGTTGATGCCCAGTTGGGCGGAGATCTGTTCGGCCTGCCATTTGACTTCAACTTTCTAGTCGGACGTTTGAGTAAAAAAAATTCGTTTTTAAGTTACTGAGAAAGAGAAACTGCCACTTTTTGATACTGCCTCCACAATGTTGAAACATTAATTATAAACAGCCAATATCACAATTCTTTAAAAAAAAAAAGTAGAAGTATTTCGTAAAGGTCAAGTAAACATGCTGGCAACTAATAAGTATATATGATGAATGGTTCCAGTATACTGAGAATAAGAAGCTTTAATGGAAAGAAATTCTAAACAAGTCCAACGAAACGGCTTTACGTATTGTTACTAACAGGTTAAATACGTACATGAATTGCAAATTCCAGCTGAAGAATAATTCTTCTTTAATTTTCGAGGCAGTATCACCAGTAAAATTATCTCCTTGTCATAATCTATCCATTCTGTTCTTAGGAACAGGGCAACAGACCACACAAGAAGAAATGTGTTTGTATAATAGATATCACATGAGAATAAACGGGCGAGATACTTTTACTGCTTCAGCTCGTAACATGTGTTCTGATTGCGTGGAATTCGAGCACTGGACAAACATGGCGATCGCTGCTCTAGCGTGGAATTGGGTTTGAATATTGGAGGACGTCGAACAGAAACGGTGACTCGACACGCTCCTCTGTATTTAACTTTCATCGTCTCCAGGACGAAACATTTATAACGAAGGTCTGACACGCTATTTATTCAAGATGAGGTTTCAGAGATTCCTTACTTACCGTTACATTTAATTATCAAATCTCTTGCTACATTCTTCATAAACAGTAGCGTTAAAGTTGCAGTGAATAATGCTTTTAGTCACTCTCTAGGTTTCAGATTTGTTTTTAAATAACTTTTTTTCGTATAAGATACATAAACGCTAAATAAACTTCATTGGTCTTTCTAGCAAGATGATTGCATTAAAGGTTGTCAGGCCCGAAGCAATGGTCATATTCGTCTTACATGAGTGGGACTTCTAGAGCATTGTGCCAATGCTACAAGTTCAGGGCGATCTCCAAATTTGACCGACAGACATTAATTACTAAATTGAGAAATGTGATTTTTTTTAAAAAAATGGGCACAATCCATGAATACCATCCATAGGAGTTTTATGCGCGATATTTCAGAAGAACAGTTACACAATAGCTTCCCATCAAGCAATAAAGCTCGGTGACTCGGGTGGTGTTTCAACCATCGAAATTGGAGACTAGATCAGTGGAAACTGGTTCTGTATAGTGATCAGTAAGGTTCACATTGTTCCAGTCCAATGGGTGTAGAGTTTACCAAGAGAACGGCTTCTGTTGGTGCGTACTGCCAACTAGGAAATTCGGCTGTGGTAGAAAGATGGTGTGGATCTCTTTCAAGATCTTTTGCGTAGTAACATGATAGCGTGAATACAGAGGCCTATTGTAACATTCTGGATAGTTAAATGTTCCTAAATTGTGGTGTTTTTATGCTATGTATCCGTTTTACTTCCCAGATAGCAACGCCAAGTACTATTATTCAAGAGGTACTATGAAGTGTTACGCTGACAACAATGTTCACTGATTGGACTGGCCTGCCTGAAGCCTTAACCTCAACTGTACAGAAGATCTTTGGAATGAATTTAATAGTGGGATGAGGGTTCGTCTGGAGCTGCCAAAATCCTCTGGTCAATTCATGGAATAGTTGGAAGAGGAATGGCGACGAAATATAGTGGACGTCCAGCAAAAACTCGTGGAGAGCATGCAATATAGGTTGGTGCCGTTATGGCTGCCCTAAAAGATTCTAATGGGGTAGTAATAACCCAGCAAAAATTGTGGACAACTGCCAAATTGATAGTTTACTTTGAAGCTTATATCTTAGCTTGTAATCGTAGATGTCTTTCTCCGTATTGCAATATTGAAACCAAGGGGATTCACACATCTTCAGGCTGATCATTCTGTCCCTTAGTAGTGCTTGTTCTGTTCGTGATCTACTCATAATCGTGATTTAGTTTCTGTTTATATCTATCTGGACACACAATGATTTATAGTCTACTTCATCAGTAATAGACCTGTACCATCGTACATTTCTCTTGTCCTTCGTTTACCCATCTTGTATGCCATTCTTTCTTGATTGTAGATGTGATAGTGGGCTTGTAGTAGAGACCTCTTCTATAGCTAGGGCGTTAAGTTGCCTGTGAACCATATAATCCGTCGCTTCATTCCCACTTACCGCTCCGTGGCTAAGGATACATTGGAGCTTGATTTCTCTTGCTTCGGTTGAGCATGTTAAGAACGGCCACCACCTGCTGTCGGTGGCAACATCATAAGACACAGTAAGATCAGGATGTGCCTGGAGCGCCCGACATCAGTGTGCTCTGTGAGAGAACGTCGCCCGACGGAGAGAATGCCTCATCGATGCTCCGGCACCAGACGCAGTTAAGGATCGCAATGCATTAGAGCGGTTGACTGTATTGTGTCATCACCTAATGTGTGGTGCTAAAAGGTGACATTTTGGTCCATTATTGGAACCGAGGAGTACATAAGAACATTCAAGAGGATCGCCATATAGTAAACCATGCATTACGCACCCGAATGTCATCTGCACCTCAAATTCTGAGACACGTATATCGTGTGTCACTCCCTCGTGGAGTGCCGTTTAAACCGGAGAGGAGACGGCTGCATTTAGATTGGAGGCGTCTACTGAGAACAAGTGGACTTGCTTCATGTTCAGCGACAAATCGCAGTTCTGTGAGACGATGGATGACCATTGTTTCTGCGTGTTGCATCTCCGAAGGGAGAGAACCGACAGTGCCAATGTCGTTACACCAGCGTAATTATTTTCATCATGGATTGTTGAACTATAGGGTATGGCTTCAAGAATACTCTGGTAGTGGTCCGATGCACCCTGGCGATGCAGCGCTAAGTCAAATGTCTTACAGCTCCTGAGATAGAACCCTGGTTTAGTCTTTCAATTGAAAAATACCTGTACATGTGTCATACATATTTCTACGAACACGTTGTATCATGTGGGGGCCCTTCCGCGGCCAGCTCTGTACCCCGATATGTCCATAACAAAACATGTGTGGGATCAGCTTGAACGTCAACTACGACCCAGAGGCAATATGTAGGACCTCCAGTGCCAGTTATGACGTTTATAGGCCAATTTGCCGCAGGACAGAATACAATGGCCATACGACTTCCGTACTGAATCGGCTCATGTATCATGGCTAAGGGGGCAGGGGGTAGACAGCCTACTGAGTTGGGATTAGCAAGTAGTATGCGAGCTACGATATTGATTTCATATGATATTATAATCACCGAAATAAAGTCATATGACAATTATGCTCATCACCAGCATTATCAAATGTCATGAAATAATGTTGTATTCAGTTAAAATATCTAAAAAATAATGGATGTAAACAGAATTCGGCAAAGCTAAAATTATTTTCGTTTGTTGTTCATATGGCAGCAATATAAAGTTTTTGAAATTTTTTATTTGTAAAACAATAAAAAGGAACTTTTTTTCTTCGTATAAAATAACCTCGTAATAGCCATTGTAAACAAAGAAAAAAGGGATCATCAATATCTGAAATATAGAAAGCATTAATAAGCTTTAAGATATTTCAGTCGTCAATGGAGATAAGAATTGCTATTTGTTGATGAAAAGTCCAACGTTACGGGAAAAGTTTTAGAACCTTTGAACCTAAAATACTTACCTGCGAGACGAGGATGCGGCATCACGCACGTAATTGTTAAGATTCCTCGTAACACTCCAGGAAAATCCTGGAATGGTTCGTCGAAAGTTGTTCCTACATACCATAAGGTTTCAACAACTTTTAAATGTAAACTTTAGTCATTCTTTAACAGAAGGAAAAGGTTCATAGGGAGCAAATTTTTGACGAAATACGCGGTCAATTCATTGTTTGTAGCAGATGAGAGCCCGCATATACCATCAACATTGCATCTCTGGAGCAGCTATAACGAGACTGCTCTCTAAAGGGTATACGTATATAGACCTGAAAATTGGTGGTAAGAGTTCAATTGCTGAACGTTTTCCTGTATAAAGGCGCTCTTGGCAAGGTGATAGAGAGTCGTAATAATGTTATAGTGTCACGCATTAAAGGCCAATTAATTTTGAAAAATGTTTAAAAAAAAGTGTATTATTGAGCGGCCGTCTATAGAAGAGGAAATTATTAAGTATCAGTCTAAAGAATACGACTGATGAGTAAAGTTTTTGAGAAGGATTTAAAGAGTAGACTTCCGTTTAATTGACCATTTAGGGCCGTGAAGTAAAAGTCAGCGCAATAGATATTATAGCAAAGACTGCGAGAGCTAAACAGGCTTAATATTATGCAGTTGTGATAAGGAAGTACTGAAAAATAATTAAAAGGAATTTTCTCATTCTTAGTTTGCTGTGAACTTCGGATATAAGGTTGTTGGCAGTGGTTGAATAATTTGGGATTTTTTTCCCCAAGTGAATCAAGTAACCTTAAAGTTGCTCCGTATACGGCATCTGGGAGGCGAGGTTGCTGGACCGACCTGTGTGAACATTTTATTCTTTGTAAATCAATTCGATGCAAAACTCGACCAGGCAACATTCTGCTATTATTTCTCGTATACAGATCTTTGGTGTTTCAAGTTACATCATACTACCAAGGTTGTAACGGAGATCATCCTTGCGGATGCGGATGCATATGTGGATGTTCAGTGCTTGACATCCGCGGATGCGGGTATTTTGCGAAAGCGGAATCGGAGGTGGAAAAATAAATTCATAATTACTTAGATCTTAATATTTTATAACAAATAAACTTAAAATCGAAATAAGTATATTTTTTTCTATCCCAAGTTCCACATTTTTTTCATAAGCAAAGCCTATTTCCATATAATGCTGCGAAATTGATTTATTTTTTTACTCAGTTTTCAACAACATTAAAGTGGGATGATTTCACAAGTGAAAAATCAACAACAAAAAACAAACCTTTGTCATATGAACGTTTGCGGAGTTCGCGGCTCGACTAACTAAATCGTCAAGCACAAGGCCACGGCACCGCGTATCTCCGTGTCCACCACCTGCCTTTCCACCGCTCTAGCGACCCATTCACAGTTCAACTTGTAAGACCTACGACGATCCGTTTCCGATAAAGTATTCTTAATGGGCCGTGAAAGGGATTGCAGGGCTACATGTAGGAGGTGTTGTATGTTGTTTGACTCCCAAACAATCATCATTGTTCCTTGACGTCCAATAAGCAATGGCTCTGACCTCGCATTCGGGAGGACGGTGGTTCGAATCCCCGTCCGGGCATCCAGATTTGGGTTTTCCATGGTTTCCCCAAATCACTCCGTGAATGCCGGGATGCTTCCTTCAAAAGGCCCTGGCCAAATTTAATCCCGTTCCCTGTCTCCAGTCCTATCCCGCCTTCCCGCCTCTAATGACCTCGACGTCGACGAGGTGTAAAGCCATAAGTAAAAAAAAAAAAAAAAAAAAAAAAAGCTATCGCGCTGGATCATGATTGGCGGAAACATCGTGCGAGTGTGCGATAAGGATACTGGTGTGCCGTGAAGTACGAGTGGAAAGGATTGCTTGGAATATTTTGTTGGAACCCTTCTAGTAGCTTGAATGGGTGAGCGCAGCCTACAGTAGTTCCACACGAATGTCGTACAAGTTGGACGGTGAATAGACCGCTTGACATAAATTTGTAAATTCGTCCTTAGGCAATAACATCGTTCAGGTCATTGTTACTTTTATTGACAAGATCGTAAGGGGGAAAAAACTACATTGGACGATGGACCGAATCTCGTACAAAGAGGAGAGAATAATATATATTACAACGTAAACAAACTTCCGTTATACATTTGCATTAAATTTTGTGGATGCGGAAACGGAGGTAGGATTTCACGCGAAAGATTAAACAAAAATATTTGTGGGAATGTTAAATTCAAAGTTTTTATGTGGAATCGTGAGAGAAGTTAAGTTGTTTACAGCTGAGGTGGAAATTATTGTATTTCTCTTCATTGTCGATAGCTTCTGACCCCTACTGCTTACCCCTGGGTGGACTGGAGTGCACGTAGAATCCGTTAACTCGCTACTTACCGCTGGGAGGACTAGAGTGCACGTATAGTCCGTTTAATTGCTGTTAATTACCCATGGGTGGACTGGAGTGCATGTTGAGTCCGTTTACTTGCTACTGCTTACCCCTTGGTAGACTGGAATGCACGTTGATTCCGTTGAATCGCAACTTACCAGTGGGAGGGCTGGAGTGCATGTAGAGTCCGTTGACTCGCTACTGCTTACCCCTGGGTGGACTGGAGTGCTCGTAGAGTCCGCTGACTCGCTACTGCTTACCGCTGGGAGGACTAGAGTGCACGTATAGTCCGTTTAATTGCTGTTAATTACCCATGGGTGGACTGGAGTGCATGTTGAGTCCGTTTACTTGCTACTCCTTACCCCTTGGTAGACTGGAATGCACGTTGATTCCGTTGAATCGCAACTGCTTACCAGTGGGAGGGCTGGAGTGCATGTAGAGTCCGTTGACTCGCTACTGCTTACCCCTGGGTGGACTGCTCGTAGAGTCCGCTGACTCGCTACTGGTTACCGCTGGGTGGACTGGAGTGCTCGTAGAGTCCGTTGATTCGCTGTTACTTACCCCTGGGTGGACTGGAGTGCACGTAGAGTCCGTTGACTTGCTGCTGCTGTTGCTGTTGATGTGAAGCCAGGGCCCTCTTCCTCCGCAGAGTCATCTTGCCGCGCTGTTGCCGCATCTCTCGTTTAGCGTCGGCTTGTGCTGGTGTCGCCACTACAGCCGCCATTTTGTGACGATTTTCAGTTACTCAACAGGCAGGCACTGTTGCCACATTGTGTGATCACACTCCGTTCCTGCAGCCAACGGTATGTGTCACTCCTCTGCAGAATGCTCCTGAGGGGAGAATTATAAGATGCTTTTGTTAGCTGATTACAGCAGAGACGTTATTTGTTTATTGCCAACTGGTTTAATTTTACATCTTTTCATAATTAAGATAAACTATTAGCTGATCAACCTGAATCAACACAGAATTTAAGGTAAAACTTAATTGTCACTATTTCTTCAATTTCTAGTATTTTTTTGATTATCTATCTTCTTTGTATTCTCATATATACATAAAAATAGACGTGTGTTTTCCTATATTTCACTTTTCAACCACCACTACCTAGCACAGATCACTGGTTTTTGTGTGTGGAAGTAGCATGCAGTTTTCTGTCATGCACAACGTTGGCCGAATGTCGATAGCTGTGGGGATGTAGGAGATATGATGGTTAAAAGTGGTCGATACAGGGCATTTTCCTATTTCGACCAAAGACATGTGTCTCCGTATATGTCACTCTGCTGCCACAACTACATAGCATAGACCAATGGTGTATGTGTGTGGTATTGTTATCGTGTCTCCTATCCTGTACTATGGAGCTTAGATGTCGGTAGCTATCGGGATGTTGGAGATATGGTGGTTGAAAGTGGTCGACCTGCGGCACTTTCGTATTTCTACCAAAAACGTATGTGTCATGGTGTATCACTTTTCAGCCAAAACTATCTAGCGCAGATCACTGGTGTTTGTGTGTGGTAGTAGCGCAGAGTCACCCGTCGATAACAACGTTGGTCGAATTTCGGTGACTGTGGTAGTGTGGTAGTTATGGTGGTTGAAGGTGGCCGATCAAGTATATTTACGTATTTCGACCAAAGATATGTGTCTCCGTATATGTCACAACTGCCACAACTGCAAAGCATAGACTTGGTGTTTGTGTGTGGTAGTGGCATCGTGTCTCCTATCGTGAGTTATATATTTCTACCAAAAACGTATGTGTCATGGTGTATCACTTAACAGCCAAACATATCTAGCGCAGATCACTGGTGTTTGTGTGTGGTAGTATCATAGAGTCTCCCGTCGATCACAACGTTGGCCGAATTTCGGTAACTGTGAGAGTGTGGGAGATATGGTGGTTGAAATTTGTTGATCAAGTATATTTTCTTATTTCGATCAAAGACATGTGTGTCCGTATAATTTACTTTGCTGCCTGAACTACATAGCGCAGATGACTGGCGTTTGTGTGTGGTGATAGCATCGAGTCTCCCATCGTGCACTATGGTGGTTAGATGTGGGTAGCTGTCAATCCAAATTCTTTACAAAGTTGTTGGTGCCAGCTAGTAATACATAAATTTATTTAATGTTGTAAGAAAATATTTGCTTTTCAGTATTTATAATAACTTTTTTTTTTTTGCTATCGCCATCTTCGATTGCTATGAGAACTTTCCCAGCTAGTTGTGTACAGTTTTAAATATCAGGGAAATAATTGTGCGGATCTTCATCTGTGTCATTTAAACATAGAATGCGAAATTTGCGTAAAATATTGACATTACTTGTAAAACAATTAAAAATTTTGATTTTAAACGGTATTATACGCTTCAGTTTCTGTTTGTATGACGGAGCGACGTTATTGTTTGGGCTACAGCATTCATTACTGATATCTCAGAAGACCTTCCAATGTTTGTAGCAACAAAGGTAATACGAAACGATTACTCATACGTTTACACATTGCAAGATTTTAATTGTAACTCTTTATAAAGCGCTTTATGGGGAGACCAATTTACGTATCAAGTTTTTCCAAGCATTCTCATTCATGTTTTGAAAATTAAGTCGTTTGCGAATTAATTAAGCATGTATCCGACATTCTGGGTTCAAAGATTTCCAGATGTATAATAATTATATAATCACCCCCCAGTGATGCTGTGCATATTAAAGCGCCACCACACTGGAAAGGGACCAGGTTCGAGTCCTGGACCCGCGTACCTGACGCCCTGATCGGGGTTGTTAGGATATTTTCCACTGTCACCAAGGCAAGTGCTGGGACGGTCCCCAATATCCACCTCATAAACTACACATTACATCTATAAAAAAACATATATCATAGAAAACGTAAGCTACACGAATAGCAGACAGATGACAATACTTTAGCTTCCCCGATTGCTTCAGCAACTGAGAATCACGGGCTCTAACTTCCCAGTGGAAAACTTTGCACAAATTTCTAATTACAAGCTGTAGTGAGAATCAAGGCTTTACGTAATCCGATAGGGGCTATTAAATAATAATTATAAAACGAGTAGTAAAGGGGACTGGTTGCTCAGTAGTTGAGGCGCTTGCTTTCAAAATGGTAGCTGCTCCGGTCTCGAATTCGAATCCCGGAAGGCGCAGGAATGTTTAGAGTTGTGTTTAATTATATGAGCTACGCCAGAATTTTCCGTGGTTCGGATTCCACGTTAAACTGTAGATACCCGTAGGTCCCCTCCTGGGTAACAATCCTAGTTGTTATTCGATGTGTACACATCTACAGCAAAATTCATGAAAAACAAAGGCTTAACGTGGTCTTATTAGGCCCAAACGAACACACACACACATATATATATATATATATAACTAAGGAAGGATAGGGAAATATGACCCAACACTTACCACAGATGAAGGGGATTTGGACGACGAACTCAAAAAAACAAACACAGGAGAAGCGCAATATTTCGGCATACAACCTTATTCGTGCAGAAGTGAGTGAGACACCAGGGGAGTCAGATGTGTACACAGAGACCGCCGTCTGGTGAATGGGTAATATTTCTTTGTCCTTCCTTAGTTTTATTGCCTTCAAACATTTTCCTGCTCATTGTTATATATATATATAAAACGACTAACACTACTGGTGACCTAACAGAAGTTAACCTTACTGTAATTACTCGCAATCGTCAAAGAAATTTTGTGTTAAACGTTCAACAGGTGCTTCGTTTGTATGTACGAAGGTATTAAGAGGCCCCATCCTAGAAGCTCCTTTCTGGACACTTGGTGTTGTAGGTGAAATGGGATAGCAGTATGTCATATTTAGCTTAGCGTGTGTAGCGTTACGTACAGTGAGGCCTCCTCCTGCTTGCTCGTCCGACCCTCGCAGTGGACTGACCTCTTTCAGTCACGCCGAGACGACAGTCGATGGTGCTTCCGGTCGATACACGAGCTCAATTATTAACGCTCTCCGCCGGAAAGAGGTGTCGGCCCACACGAGCACAAAGGCGGAGTGCTCGATGGCAGTCGAATCGCTCTCACCACTTCAGTCTGGTACCTCGACGTTAATCAACCTTCTTTCAACTATTTATTTTAGGAATATATTTTTTTTTAATTTGTGGAAAAACGTTAACACTTTTTAAGTTTTGTACATACGTAAAACTGTTACGAATATCTACAACAGCTTTTTTTTTAGTAACATAGACTCAAACTATAATGGACTAACCAAAAAATAGTTTCATTCATGTCTTCCTACTTCTGAACTTAAGCGGAAATTATTTATTTTGGATTTTATAACTTCGCCACAGGGAAGGTTTATTTATGATCGGACCTTGATGTTCGTCTCGCCTTTGATCTTTCTTCTACCAGTAAAATAATTTTGGCTTTTCTGATTGACATGTCGAACCGTAAAAATAGATCAGAATAAAAACTGGCACTAGATATAAATTTCCATGCTGATAGTAGCAGATTTCTTTAGTGAAACGTACCTCATTTTTTATGAAAGACTGCGGCAAAGGTATTGTACCATATCAACCGCGATGGTTCGGCTGTTGAGGCTATCGCGGGAGTGGAGTGGCTTGCACGCGGCAGGTGCATGTCTGGCAACCCGCGCTACACCAGAGCCATGCTGGTGGCAATGACGCCACTGCAGGCGCTTCAACTCTTTCCCAACATGCACTGTATATTTCAGAAAGTAATAGGCCTGTAACTGTTTCTATTGAAGGAAACCAACTTCATGAACACACAGTCATCATCAGTGCAATTTAATTACCATTATGAACTTAACATTTGATTTTAAGCTCAAGTGGGTGCCAAGGATTCTTTTGTGGTGTCCCCTATTATGAAGTAAGCGACATTCAGATCATAAAGTTATGATGGTAAAATTCATAGTAATTTTGAATTACTTAATAACCAGAATCTCTAACCAAGTCAACTGACATATTATCATACTGGACGGGTTATAGCGAAAACAAGGTTGATAATCAGATGGTAATATTTACTTTTACAATTGAACATTTCATTTAACAAAAACAAACAATTTTAGTTTCCTTTAAAACAATTTACAATACAAAATAACTGATTATAAAGTCTTAGAAGAGCAAGATTTATAAACTCAGGGCGGTTATTAGAGTTATCGAAGTTGAATCAACCTTTAATGTTTCCGGAATCATGGTAACCATCGTAGCGGATTCTGGCGTCCGGGTGCTAGGCAGATGACACCATTGTCGCTTTCCTATGGTCAGCGAGTATTGCTGGGCAACTGTAGTATCCTTGGAGGTAAGCAGTACTAGAGTGTCCTCTTCAATTCCTCGTTGTGTCCACCAAAAAACTTCTTACTTACACGTTCTGGCTGCTTCTGCAAATTTCAGAATTATGCTTCTCGTCCGTTTATTCACCACCATATGAAACATGCAGTTTACAGTTAATAACAGTATTAACAAATTCCCGGATTGGCTCTGCCTCTTCTCTGACCACATTTCACATGACTGGTGTCTGGAAATGCTCCAGGCACCGTTTTTCTCTTCTGCTACTTTCCCTACTAGCAGGAAACGTTTCTCGACAGAGAGACAATACAGTTCTCTAGAGTTTCGCCGCTGCCTCGCGCCTTCTATTTTCACTAGGAGGTCGTAAATTATCCGTTCTGATTGTGGACACCAAGCCGCGGGTTTTCGTACCGCATTAGTAATTGGCCACAAAAAAGAGTTTGCCAACACGCGGACTCTCCAAATTGTACCTGACTGTACATTACAGCCTTTACAAGCAAATCGAGATTCTTAGTTTTCCTAGGATTTTCACTAACTCGACTTACGGATCCAAAAAATTTTCTTCTTACATAAAAACACTAATCAGATAGAACTCTGTCAACAGTAAAATCATCAGATTAATGGCTGTATAATCATGTTAACGAAATAATACTGAAAAAGACTAATAAATAAAGCTAATGCGAAAGAACTTAATTCGAATACACAAACATCAAACTCTAATGAGATTTCCTTCAGTATATGATAGATATTCAAGTACTTTCTTTCTATTTTATCTGCTTCTGTGTAACAATCGTTTTTGTCGGATGGCCGTCATGTATAGTCTTTACTAGGATTGACTGATTTTTTCATGTTTACTAAGACTTGCGACGTATCTCTTCTTCTACCACACTGTTATTCTTCTTCAATAGTCTGACACCTAAATAAATTGTTTGTGAGCTTCAATGGGATCGGAGAATCATACGGGTTTTATACTCTACTCGAATAAAATGCTAGAAGTCGCTATACTCGATGTTTATTGCAACGTACTTAGTAACTCTGTCACAAGCGAAATACTTCTGCGAACTTCACGAGACGTTTGCGCCTCATCCTGTCGATGCGTTACTCATTAGTTACAATCCTGTACATATAGCCTCTGTTCTTCTACAGGCGGGAGTGTACGATTGCTCGCCACACGGCAGAGGACTGTGAATAGAGAATTCGATCCCAGCCCTTATTTCTAATACCGGGATTTCGGGATTGTGTACAGACAATTCCGGAATTTGTAATGGCAATTAAAAACATTCAGGAAATATGTAAGAATCAGTTTTTATTATTGTAATTTTAGTAACACGTATCCCTCTACAATATTCATTTGTTAATTATTAGACTTGAACTCACAAAATAACGATAGTTTTTCAAAACAAAAATTAAATTCTCTATAAATTTTAGCAAACAATGAATGGACATCTACCTAATAACAAGGCACACAGTAACAAAACAAAAACAAAATGTTTGACATATTAAAATGAGAATCAGTCAAATTAAAATTTCTTATAGTCAACAACCCAATATTTTAAATTTAATTTCTCTGCGAATTGTGAAAATACTATAGAAGAAATAACTAGCCGTTCAAAGATTGATCACTCAGCCCGTTCCTTAATTTATTGCTTATGTATGCTGCTGCCAAGAAAGCGCGTTCGGACACGACTTAAGTTGGAGGGATTGCTAATAAATACTTTTAAGCTCGTACCACATTATAGCCTAGACTAGAGCTTGAGGCTTCAAAAAGATTCATTTCCTCCCTGACGATTTTGGAAATATTCGATTCTGTGTATGATTATGGAGACAGCATTGTCATACTTTTATTTATATCCGACTGATGTTTTTCTTTGAAATTTAAATCACTTTTGCTTTCAATTGTGGGCTTCGTATGATTTTTAGTCTCTCCGTTAGCGTAATCATCTGGGTTTTTATATATATATATAAATCTTGGTGGGGCAAGTAAACAGATCCCTTGCTTCATCGTCCACTATTCGCCCATAGTCATAAAATGACTTCCAAACTTTGTGCGTACATAACCATTACTTTACATAATTTTGCTAATTAACCAAAAAATAATAAATAATTCTACTTACGCGATACAAAGAGCAGCTTTTTAGACAAATTTTCAATCACAACTGCTCTATTTGCAGTCGCAAACGCGAGTAAAGTCATCTGTTAAAACAAGATGACTGACAAGAAAGTCAAAGTGACAGTAACAAACAAAATGACTGCATTTCGTTCGGAAATTTTGCGTTTTATGATGTATGTTTCATAATAATTTTTTACTATTTTTTGTCAATCCCGAAAATTTTGGGACTGGAAATGGCCCGGGATCCAATCCCGTATCGTGGTCGTTTTCATGTTGCGGCATCAGTTATATTTACAGTACTTTGTTTCATACCGAAACAACAGCATTTATTTTATGTAGAATGAAATGTTAAGATTTTTTGAACTTCTTAATTTGAAAGAAATAAAATTGAGGCGTTTCAAACGTCAAATTTAGCCACTTTCAACAAACCTCTTTCTATTTCATATTGGACTGTTACTTTTACACACAAGGGACACTTTGGGAAAGCTGAAAAATCATTTCGTTGACTTCTCAAGAAACTCAAAATACGTCAACTATCTGTACTAAATACAGCAATTCTAAACACAATAATCAATCTATTTTGCAAATATATTCAGGTACAGTCTGAGAAGCAATTTTCGAGGACTCTAGCCTTTTGATTATGCTTACACCCAGGCACGATACGCGATGGAGCAGTAAAACTTGTAGGTGGTAAGCTTAATTCAAGTTATTGTAGACCAACATTGCTCCGAGTCCACCAAAAATTAAAGACATATGACCCAAAGATAAGAGTCTAGCAGGCGCGCAGTTTCAAAATGCCTCATTGCTATTACACTGAAAAGATGAGTCAACAATCTATTAGATAATTTGAAAGAATTAGCCATCATATGATTCGTGTCCGAACTATGAGTTAATAACTACGTGGTTCAAATTCCCCGTTAAATCGTTAGAAGCGGAATGAGTGTCCAATCGAATCTCCATCACTAAGAAGCCAAACAAAGTTTCCAATTCTACAGGCTAGCTGTGCTATATTCATTCAATTATTTTTATTCTTTTGATTTTTCTTACTACTTTTGTGTTACTACTTTTAGGATATCTCCCATAGAAATTGATCAAAACAAAAGGATTCTTTCTCTCAGATTTTAGAATGGTCATCATTTTCAGGAGCTCAGCCAATGAAACTCTCCACAAAGCTGAGATCTTTAAATGTGTTAACACGGAGTGCTTGTGTGATACCCTTAACTGGAGCTGAGAACATCCAAGCAAAGCAGTATTCATCATCGGTTTGAACGTTAACTACTGGTTTCTTTCCAAGGTTATTCTATGGTAGTGGTAGGAGTGAATAGAGCTGGTGGAACACTTAGAACTTTAATGTCAAGTGAAGTCACACGTTTAAGACATTAAGACTAGCACATTACTGAAGCTGTGAAAGCCTCTTAACAATTTTTGAACTCATATTCTCTTCACACTTGTTAGACAACAAACATATGCGGAATACTCCATCGTGTCTTCCTTGTTAATTTGGGATTCAAGAACCAATCCCACTTTTCAGCGAGGGTGATTTTCTAATTATTATCCCATCCTTAAGTATCGAATAATGTTTCAATAAATTGCAACAAGTCAGAGAAAGTTTATAATTATTCAAATATGAAGACTAAACTAATACGTGTTAAGCTTAAAGTTCATTCGCGAGTTCAAAAAGATTTTGTATCCCAGCTCCGGCTCCAAAAGAAGAACATACAAAAATACAACATTAAAAAAGGAGTACAATCATATTAATACAATGTATTAAATACAACACTCTTTAAGCTCCTAACATTCCCGATTATAACATGTAGGTTCTGTACCTCTCATAATTTTTTTCGGAATAAAGATTTCTTCACTCTTCTTACTGTAAATTCTGGAGCTTTAATTTTTTCTCTCTCAGTTCTTAAATTTCAGTCTTTTTGTATATGTACTTATTTCCCCCTTCAATTTTACTGGTTTATTGAAATCTCTAATATCCATTAGAACTGAATCTTGAGCATTTATTCTTTCAGTCACTTAACACACCACAAGGTTATTATCGAACTTTATTAAGAAAATATCAAACATTTTGCGTCCCCATGTGTTCTGCTCTACCACTTTTATAAAGCCTGCTTCCCTTACTAAGGTATTTGAAATTTCTGTTCCGTTGTGTATTTCTTACCTAGATGACACCTGATAAATTTTAATTCTCGTATATACTGACAATTCTACTAACACTTCTGGATTATATGATTGTAGTTTCTTCCCAAGTCTCATATTTATCATTAATTCTTCCACTACGGCAAGCAGTCAACACTCTTATTTTTTTCTTTTTACCACCGCATAAGTCTACGTCAAGTAACTTATGCTCATGATATATGAACTCCTATGAACTGTAGCGGTCTTTGATAACCAGTATGAATATCCTTCCACCAGGTGCTCCCCCTTCACCAGACTTCAATGTTAGTGAGGCCCCATTGGGTCACTGATATGACGAGATACTTTTGATTCAGAATGTCCCAAAAGTCAGAAGAGCATTTTGTCCAATTACCTAATTTATAGTCATTAAAAAGTTTTCTTAGTGCTGTTTAGAAACAACTTAGGTGACCGATTTCCGAGGTGGATGAAAATACTGTCCATCTACAATCCTTTAATCTTTCGGAAACGTTTAGGTGAATCAGTGCTTTTTAGTACTTACGATATGTTGGTGTTTTGCAACTGTATTTCGTTATTATTTACTTATGTTACTTTTTAAGTTCTATATATGGTTAAAATGTCCTCTTGGAGCGTGACGTATTGGGGAAGGTGAGTGGTGCGTCTTTCAAAATGAAGTGTGGGATCCCGTGACATTGGTTTTGACGCAGTCTCTGTTATACGTATGAACCTACTCCTAAGTATTTATTTTATGGAACCATCACAGATTTTATACGGTATCTATTTAACTGATTCATTACTGTTGAAGTCGACGCGATCGAAGAATTTTAAAGTATGCACTCTAACAGAAGGACAAACACCATAGTCCGATTAGTGATGAAGCCTTTGAATGACGCCCCACATTGGTGCAATCTGTGGGGAAGAAATACACTAAATACATAAAACTAAATATGGATGAACAGTGTTTTAATAAGTGCACTCCACCTGCACACATAACAGTGTTGTAAGAAGTTTTCTGTTTTTCTGGAGAATGATGGTGTGAATCGTATTGAAATTGTTGTGCTGATTCGAAATGTGTTTTTAGATTTTCCCTATCAAGCACGTTATTTGAGTTATGAGGATTTCAATACATTCCTAAACTTGTGCTTTAAAATATATAATTCCGCTATGTGATACGATATTCATAATACAAACAGTGTTGTGAACATATTTTAATTTCTTCCTTTTCCACTAGCCATCTATTTTGTCCCTGATAAATGCGCTATCAGTAATCCACCAGCATTGAAGGACCCCACATTTTTCTATAGCTCTTTTACGTAAAGTGCGATGCATGGCTGTAAAAAACCTATCACCATGTTTATTAAATTATTAAATTAGACACTGGAGTATAATCGAAATGCGAGTCAATTGAACTTTCGAGTGAAATTTCAAGAGACATTAGACAGCTGTTGCCTACAACTTCATTCACGTGACTTATTAACGTACGGTCCACTCCGTTATAGGAGCAGTTTAGGTAGGGCTGATACTTTAAGCTTTGGCCGTACCACAGTGATATGTGAAAAAGAACAGTTTGTTCAGTGTCTACTGTTTACAGTTTCTGCGGTCGGGGTAGAAGAGTATGATTAGCAAAAAGCAAACGCTATTTAGGAAACTTCTGTGGAAGCAATGTTTGCAATTTTTTTTAACCAGAAACAAAAACATGACCAATGCTGGAGGAAACAACTAACAAGCTATCTGATAATAGCATTTTGTCTTCAGGTCTCTCTCTACGATTTTTTGATTGTCAGGGTAAAGCAAATACTTTCAGGAAGCTATATTCTTAAAAAGACGTATAATTGTTTGTAGGATCAGCTTAACCTACAACCCAAACAAAATTGTGCTTCGATGAGGTTCCTTTACATGTAAATCACTTCTAGGTGGATTCCATTACGTAATTTCTTACGAATTTCTGAGAATCGTAATCGGAATATCGACTGTGAGTATGCTCTGAGAGTCTAGATGCGCTGGCATCATTTGACAAAACATAGTGTTTAAAGAAATAGATCTCTCCTGAAATATAATCGTCTCGGGTGTTCATCCGGTAGGTGTCGTATAAACACAACATTAACGAAACATTATGTTTATACGGACGCTATACGGCTGAACAACCGAGAAGGTTTCATCAGTGTCCATTCATAGATCTGTCATCATTTCAGTCAATTTCGGACAAAATACCCTCGCTGATGACAGTTGTTTACTCGATTTTGGAGCTGGAATTGATCGTTCGTGAATACGAGAGTTTCTCTTTGTGTTATTTGTGAAGGCTCCCCGAACAGAGAAGTCAGCACCTAAACACCTCTGCATTGTCAATTTTGTTTCAAAATGGGAGAAAAAAAGGAATATTCTTTTAGCAAAAATTCAGCTTTATCTGGTCTTACATGAAACTGCTAGCACGATTTTTTTACTACTAGTTTTTTGTTTCCTACCCCTTGGTTTCATGGCTAGCGTTTTAAAATATTCATTGATTTTTCTTGTTATTAAACTTTAAGTGAATACAAAAAGTGTTTGTCTCCATGAAGGTCTACATTAAATCATTTTACATGCGTTGCTACAGTATCGTTGATCAGTTTTTTTTTTGTTTTGTTTTTTTTTACTTATGGCTTTACGCCTCGTCGACGTCGAGGTCATTAGAGGGCAGAATGCGACTGGGGACAAGGAAGGGGAAGGAATTCGGCCATGGCCCTTTGAAGGACGCATCCAGGCATTTGTATGGAGTGATTCGGGGAAACCATGGAAAACCACAAATCTGGATGTCCGGACGAGGATTCGAACTGCCGTCCTCCCGAATGCGAGGCCAGAGTGTTAACCGCTCACCCGCCACGCTCGGTTTGGGTGATTCAGAGAGGCTAAATCCAGTTTACGATCTGATTTGAAGCTCGTAACAGGCATGCCAGTTCGCATTTCGTAATCATCTAATTGCATGTTGTGGTTGTCACTGTGGCGTGAGGCACACCACATGCTCCTTGCGTGGTGCATATCCAATAGAGCTTTGTAACTTCTAAATGGCCACCGAAATGTGGTATACTCAACTTCCGGTTAGGTTCTGCCATTATGTTTACATGTAATATCGTCGCTACAAGGCTTATTAAAAACTGAATTACGCCAGTTAATCGTTGTGTCTACGAATGTTCGGCGATATCGTTGAAAAATGAGGGCCTCCATTATTACGTTTTTCTAAAAGTTAAGACTGGCTAAAACGATGGATTATACAATTGCGGCGTGGAAAAACGCCCTCGAAGTAGACCTGAGTGCGTATTCGTCATTTTGCTGACTCAGATTTTAATTCATCGCTTGACGTGTCTGGTTCATTTTCATGCTTTGAATTAATAGTATGAAGTAATTATCTCAACCTCGCATGCGCCTCTGCTAGAAATCAGTTTTTTTACGTTGTAATTGTGCTTTGATTGCGGCAACATAACCTTGATTTGATGTGAATTGTTTACCCTTTTCTGCTACGTTCTGTGATAGAATTTACTTTTACTTTATATCGACTGAAATTCTATTTAACTGACAAAAAAGTATTAAATAGATTGGTCAAGGCAATTGTTTTGACGCGATTTTTTTTTATAAGCAGGCAATGAGAAAGTATGTTGCAGTTAAGATTTATCTCGGCTGTTGAACAATTCATAATGTGAACATTTTACAGAAAGATAAAAAAAAGAAAAAAAAAACTATTTCAAGACTAAATAAGCCGTCAATCGACCCATATTTTGCTTACGACAAGTAACATGGACTGATCTTCTAAACTCAACCAAGAGAATATAAAGTCTAACGGCTTATATTATCTTTAATATTTATTTTTAAGGTCGACACGCAAATCGTTAAATCTCTCTTGGGGAAATTAGCACACAGAAGAACAAGATCAACTTGTTTGATGTTTGATTGATGTTTAGGAATTCTTTTCTCCTACATAACTTGTAAACACAACTCAAAAACTCTTCTAAAACAGTTATAAAAACACTTTGACGTTAAATAGGACATTTATAGTTTTGAAATGGTTTCAAACGATTCAAAACGAGGAGCGAAATGCCGGCAAGAGGCTCCGATTAAACGCTACTTTCAAGGCTTTGGTGTTGTGAATTCTTACCTGTTAATCATTTCTCGCTTAGTACACTTCGACAGATTACGTGCTCCGCCTTTAAAAAGTGTCTCCTCCTGCTCTTTCACTGTTAAGTTCTTGTAGACACATTCTACACATACAAAAACAAACGCATGTGTCCAACCAGAATTTAACAATACCACACTTTGTTTGGTGCCGCTGCAGGTAGCGAAAAGATAAACAATAGCCTACAGAGCTCTATAGTGGTGAGCACTTTGACAGATAAAGGTAACTAGAGTCCAGCGTCAGGCAACATACGGTAACATTCGGTAAACAACGGTATAAAATATTACAATGGTTATCACAGACATATTTTATTTCTCTGCTTCAAACATCGCATCAATTGGAAAATACTTAGGGGCCTAATTTTACTCCTTGAATTGTGGAGCGTACTATGTTCGAAGCGCCATGAAAAGCTGCAGTTTTTGCGTGAATCGCAGTCAGAAAAAAAAGACAGACATTATTTTTAAAAAAGTTGATATCTTCTCCGCAGTTATTCCTATATTTTTTTCTTTAAATAATATTTTCAGTTTCTCTACTATTTAATTATTAGGGTAGATAGATATAATAGGACGGAATGAACCTATTCCCTTCAATATCAGAGTAATCTCTGGAATCTCGAAGGATTTATGAAGTTATTACTGAAGGGATTTTTTGTTTGTTAGCATGAAGTCTGATGAAATTACATTTAATTATTTAAATTATTAATGAGATCCCTGAGGCCTATTCTGCGAACCTAAATACTGGATATCTGGCTAAATTTTTGTAAGAAATAAACAGAGGTCTCTTTTCTGGAAATATTCAGTCGGTTCTTTCTTTGGTCATAATATGATAAACAGTACTAAAGTCTGATTTCACAAGTTAAGAAATAGGGAAAGGTATTAATAAACAGATTACCATTTTCTAAATATTTGGACGTAAAACATGCATTTCTGTATTTTGCCCAAGTTTTTATATCCACCACAATCGAATTTATGTTTACTTTCTTCATCGTATCTAATTTATAACAGTTCTCCTTGTCATGTTGTATAAGCTTCTTCAATATTTGCAGGAAAAGTATTTTTCATCCAGTCATACACCTTCAAATTTAAAATATCTTGAAATCGTTTTTCCATGAGGATTTTAAGGTTGTTATTGTGTATACTGAGTCTGCCAATATCTTCTGGAGTTTCGTTTCCTTATACAATGATTATTCAGCCGGCCCTGACAGTGTAGGGGCTAGCACGCTGGCTTCGCATTGCAAGGGCCGCCGGTTCGAGTCCTGCCTATGGCATGGGTGGTTTTAATTATGTGTTGTGTTCGTCTTGTGCTGTCCTCACTGTAGTGTCCACGATATCATAATTAAAACCTGATACAGCAGTTGGTACAACATCAAATTCGAGCTTGCTAAGTAGTCGCAAAGACCGAAGGCCATATTTTAAAAAAATAAACAAATGATTATTCAGGAAACTGATTAAATTTCCTTTTCAATAGATTATAACGAAATAGTTCTAGTTTGTCAACAAATAATGATACAACACTTTGGCAACCCATACGAGTTTTACTAGCTGAAAAATTACGTTATTATATATATATATATATATACAAACTTTAAAAAAAATAATAATAAAAAAACGAAAGCGCTTTAGTATCGGATAACACCCCCACCGCCCAATATGAAAACTGAGATCAGGTTGACTACTACTTCGGTAGAAGCATGCCAAGAATGGTTCTGAAAGGAATGAAAATTATACAAATAATTATAAAAGAGATTCAGATTTTTTGTTTTTTAATTAGTTACAGTAAATATTAGTTTTAAAGATAATATTATAGAACCATATTCTTGGATAGTAGTTGAATAAATTTGATTCATTTAATTTTTTAACATAAAGTTTTTAATTTTCATCTCTATCTTTCGATATTGTGTTTTTCAAAGTTACAATTGTTATGACTAAATGATATGACTGCAGCATCAAATTCACAAGTCTACCAACTGATCCTCGCTACTTTTATTATTTAGGATCAACATAAAATGAATCGTATACGGAAGTCTCTGTTTTAATGGAGATCTGACGGCACAGTGTGATATTCGTGACTACTTTCACAATATCGAGCTGCTGCCATAGCGACTGTACAACCAAACAAAGTTAACATGGTGGAAATGATTCTCTTGAGGACGCTTCGCAGTGCCATCGATTGATGTTTCGTCGCAAACAGAAAATCGCCGTTGCAGCTCAACACTGCTTCTCCTTCTCTTGATTTACTAATCTGCAGATTGTATTTGTTAAAAGGAAATGTTAATTTTTCAAGAAAACTTTAAGATCCATAAGAGATAAGCAGGAATAAATTCGACGAAATTCAGCAAGAATTACAGGGCATCATTTTTTAAGTCATACATCAGATTAAAATTTTATTAGATTTAATTCTTGATGTGGAACAACTATCTGGCTTTGCTAGAAATACAAAGAAACATTTGCGCTGTCAGAAGCAAAACAATTGCTTTTGTTGACGTGATCCACGTGCATATCATATTTTATATTAATTACTCAAATCTTTCTATTCCTTATAATAGTTAGAATTATTCATAGATATCAGCAATCTTAGCAAACATACTAAATTTTATTTCGTTACTGCTTTTAGTTTGGATGTTATTCGGATTCAAACTTCAGCGATTTTGTCACTCACTCACTGATGATTATCAAAACTCTAAGATACATCTACCCCTTACCTACGCCTAACGTAAAACCGCTTTCTACACTGATAACTTTATATACCTCAAGTTAACTAATGCGTTAAATTTTACTTCTTTCCTTACTTTGGAAGTTAGAGAAATTCAAAATTTTATTTCGACCACGATACCCCGACATCGAAATTCCACTGTATTTCCAGTAATCCTAGAAACAAGTAATTTTATTCACACATATGGTGTAATCCCTAAACCATAAGAAAAGTCTAATATTGGTGTTTTCTCCCGTACTTACTTAATTACAATCCCAAAAAAGAAAAATTCTGGTAAATATTTTCCTTGCCCTGGATGAGGAGATTTGCTTGAGATTTCGTTAATGCATAGAGATTAGCAAGTTTAACTAAGATCTTAAATTTTAATTGGTTCCTATGCTTAGTTTGGAAGTTAATCGTTATTTATTTGTGGTGGTAGTTAAACCAGCGGCAGTTTGCATTGCTCGGCTACGGCGCACACCCATTGTTTTCAGACAGACATCTGGTTGGGTCGAAACCATGTAAGACTTAAGTACCAGGGCCCTGTAGCTCTCCAGCTTTTTTCTTAATAGGAGGTTGTGAACTGGCTTTTTATGAAAGTCATAGTGTTATTTTTCTTAAGTTACTGTTGTTGTCAGATCCTATAATTTCTAGTTAGAGTTGTGATGGGGCAGTTGTAATTTGCAGCGTCATTTTGCTGTCCTATGTTCTGAATTAGTTGGTAGGGCGAAAGCTGCGATAGCTGTGAAAGCTGTGATAGCTGTGAAAGCTTGAAGCCTATTGTGTAGACTTTGATCAATTTACTCGTGATTCTGACGCGTTAGCAGCAAACCTCGGCCGCTAGTTGCGACGCCTCCGCTGTCCAATCGCGCCGTGTTCTCACTGGCTCGTATCATAAAAACATAAAAAATATAGAGAGTTATTATTATTAATTTTAACTGTGGCAATTCCCCTAGCCATCTGGTTACTCCTATATATATAGGACTGTTAAATTCCTCCCACATTTACTTTTCCGATACACAAATTTGAATTTTAAATTCCTTAAGCATTTTTGCTTAATTATTCATCACTTCACTTCGTAATTTGTTCCAATCACTGGCAACCTTATCAACAAAAGAAAATTTTCCCACTCCGTTATGCAAGGAATCTAAACCAAGGTTGTGTTCATGGTCGCCTTTCCCTTTCCATGCACTATTCCTAATTCTTTGACCAATATACCTCCAAGCCCAATCAACAATAAATATATGCCCTGTACATTCCCATCACTCTCTTCACCCTCCTCCTTTCCTCCAATGACTCCCAATCCAGCTCCTTTGTCATATCAGTTACTAACTGGGTCTGGCGATAATTTCTACAAACAAATCTAGCTGCTCTTTTTTGCACACCTTCCAACTACTGTATTTGATAACCATAATGTGGTCCCAAACTACACCACCATATTCAACCAATAGTCTGACCAAAGTTTTTTAACCCAACTCCCTAACTTCTCTGGTACATGCTCTCAACACCCTCTCCAGTAAATGAAGGATTTTGTAACCTGTCTAATGTGCTCTGCCCAATTGAATTTATAATCAAACGTTATGCCAAGATATTTACACTTCAAGCTTTCAACAAGCAATTCTCGCCCCACCCCATATTTAACCTTCAGTTTTTTATGTGTGTACCTGATAATCTGACTCTTCTAGGCGTTTATCTTCATTCCATGCTGACCTACCCATTTAGATATTATATTCAGGTCACCCTGCAGCTCTTTATAGTCTTCACATGTTTTAATGGTATTGTATACCATTATATAATCTGCAAAACACCTAGACTCTGACCGCAATCCATCAACACAGTCATTCATTAGAATTATGAACAGCAACCGTCCCAATACACTATCCTGTGGCACTCCCATATTTCCTTCCATCTCTCTTGATAATATATTTCCTACTCTAACACTTTGCTTTCTGGCTTTTAAGGATTCCTCTGCCCAGCAAGTAGCCTTTTCGTCCAATCAAATAGATTTATTCAAAACCATTTTATGGCTCTGTTTCAAAACTTTCCCCTTCCAGTTTCTACACACGCCTCGCGCCCAGTATTTGGATCAAATTCCAAAAATACTTGTTACGCTACCAGCTGGTATGTAACCAGGCGTACGCGCACTTCTAATAAAACGATTGCATCTCCCTAGCACGTCTTTGTTATCGTGGCTAAGCTGTGAGCTCTTTTCCCTTGCCACGCATTTGCTATACGGTGAATTCCTCTCTATTGCTCTTCTTACTTTTGACTTCAACGCGTTCATATTTTAGGTTTAATTTAGTGTATGTCAGATTCCTGAAATCTTCAGAAAATTCCGGCATGACCAAACTATTCCACGATGTAAATTAGTCATTGCGTAAACTACTGGCGAAAAAATAAAATTAAGTAAGGCTGTAATCATTGTTGAGTGATTAACATTAAAAACATCAACGGATGCCGGGAAAACAGCTAAGTTACTTTATGTTTTACTGAAAACATATTTCATCTTCGATCTTGACGACACGATTATCCGCAAAATTTATGCGTCCTTTTATTTTATACCTATTTTTCTGAGTACTCCCTACTGTTTGTACAAAAAAAGAAAAGAATGTTATGTCACACTAAGAATTTACTCTCAACAATTCGCTTCATATTAAATCTTCCCTCAATAAATTCGTTAACAGTCTGTATAACTCGGTGCCACCGTTACACTACGACCAGATTTAGTGTCTGAATACTCAATGGCTTAAGGATAACGTCGCTTTTATCTGTTAACTGTTTTGATCGGAAATTAATTTTCTGCTACCACCCAGTTGACGTAATGATAAACATCTCAAATTGTAGGCCAGACATTAAACATTCAAAATGTTAAAACTGTGTCAAAACATTTTCTGTATTTTTTCAAGTTATGCCAGAATATGTGGAAAAAAATAATTTTCTGAAGAGATTTTACTGTCCTGCTCCCGAACCAGGTGGCTTAGTGTATATTACTCATCTAAGAGTTTAAGACTTCGAACCATCAAAGTCTGTTCAGCAATTTTCAAATATTGTCGAATTAAGGGTAAAAAAGTTCGATGTACGGAACCGATTTAAATTTCTTCTAGAAGACATGCTTCAAATACCTTCGAATTGATGGAATGTTATCAAAATCCATTCAATACTTTTTTTAGGTTCAGGTATTAAATAGGGTACAGTAAAAAATTATAGTAATATAGATAGATTGAAGCGACATCATAAACTAATAAAAAAAACCTGCAATGGAAGGACATGCCACACAACATTCAGTTAATTTATATCAAGATAAATATTTTAGAAATCATACTTATATACTCGATAAAATCCTATGTTCTTCCACAGGAAGATGTGTAAATTCATAATGTCACAATTTGTCTTCAACAATTTTCGACTCAGTTTAATGCAGAGATTTTTTTAGTTAGCACTGCGTGGGTACTACTTATATCTCCTATTAACCACCCACAAAGCAGCGAACAGACAATTACCACACAACATAAAACTGTAACTTGGCAATTTTTTTTTTTTTTTTTTTTTTTTTTTTTGCTGTCGTCAGTCTTTAGACTGGTTTGATGCAATCCTCCACCCCTTCCTATCTTGTGCTAACCTTTTCATTTCTACATACCCCTTACAACCCACGTCCTCAATTATCTGCTTCATATATTCTAATCTCTGTCTACCTCTACAGTTCTTACCTTCGACTGTTCCCTCTACTAACAAATTAACCAATCCAGCATGTCTCAAAATATGACCTAAAAGCCTGTCTCTTCTTCCTGTAGCTTCTTCCATAAACTTCTTTTCTCACCCATCATTTCCAAAACTCGTTCATTTCTTACTTTGTCTGTCCACCTAATTTTTAGCATTCTTCTGTAGCACCACATTTCAAATGCTTCAAGTTTCTTTCTTTCCGGTATTCCTAAAGTCCATGTTTCGCTACA
>CM061920.1:38824368-38892759 GCA_031002005.1 Vandiemenella viatica | reverse complement strand
ATTTGTTACACACTGATACAAATTCCACATGTATTTTTTTCTTTTTTCAATTCTTAAATGCTTACGAGATTTACAAAGGTTTCTTATCCCTGGTCGCCGGCAGCATTCCAATTTGGTTCTTCACTGGCGATTTTTGTTTGGCTAATTTCTGTCCCAATCTGTAAAGCCGAACCCGCCATATAATTGTTAAGTAGTTTTGATCTACTTTGGGACACATTTACTCTTCCTGGCCCTCGAAAAAGTAAGCCAAAGTGTTACAGCTTGTGCTCTACATAACTGAATTATATATCAAGCTGTAGCTAGTATTCTAATTCACAACGTTTAATATTCATAAGCTACTAAAACGATCGTCACTGAAGTGTACGAGGCTCAAACCAGAGACAAAAGCTTAAACTGACACGCGGTGCTCAGTGCATAGCCATTATCAAAGCTATCTTTGACATGACGTCACTGTAAGTGAGAGAGGTGGGGGCAATTTTGGTTTAATGGAAATCATGCAGGCAGTTGTCCTCTATACGACGGTACCCCAACTTCTCCTTTCAGTTAAGCAGTTCTCCAGTTATAGCAATTTTCTAGGATTAGTATTTCGCAACACAACTATTCTCCATAGTACATCCCGCCTTGTGAGCATAAAGACGTTCAAAAATGTGCACAAAACGATTAATTTTCTCTCACAGAGTTAATCCTAACTTTCATCAAATAATGATTTGTTTATCAGCTGTATACTGTGTCCAACATTTTTAAGTTTGAAGACTGACGTAAAGGATGTTTTCTCCAGAATTCATTGTGAAACGTCAAACGGAAAAAGAAATTACAATACGCTTGGTCATTTATTGGCCAATGCAATCATTAAGGTAACAAAAGATTTACGCAAACATTACTATCGTCAAAATATTATATTTCGCCTGCTTATGATGAATCATCCTCTACATATACACACAAAAGGAATCGTCTCTCAAAAAATGACATATGGTGACAGTTAAATTAAGTTTGGTTTTACGCGTTCCTTTGCCACAGTGTGTCGTTTGTGCGGAGACGCTGTCTTTTTTTTTTTTTTTTTTTTAACTGCTTAACGTCTCTTAACATGGAGGTCTTTAGAGACGGGAAAGGATGGGGGGGCAAGGAATGGGAAGGGA
Source organism: Vandiemenella viatica (assembly GCA_031002005.1). Taxonomy (NCBI): domain Eukaryota; kingdom Metazoa; phylum Arthropoda; class Insecta; order Orthoptera; family Morabidae; genus Vandiemenella; species Vandiemenella viatica. The sequence goes on along the minus strand of CM061920.1, from coordinate 38,891,623 downwards.
TTCGGCCATGACCTTTTGAAGAAAGCATCCCGGCATTTGCCTGGAGTGATTTGGGAAACCATGGAAAATCCAAATCTGGATGCCCGGATGGGAATTCGAACCGCCGTCCTCCCGAATGCGAGGCCAGAACGCTAACCGTTGCACCACCATGCTCGGTGAGACGCTGTCACCTTATTCTTTAAAACCATTCTTGCTACGTCGCCATTTGGAAACTAAGCATTCTGATTTCAATAGATCACTCTGTACCCTTCTTTCAACAAAACTTAAACGATCTAAAACAACGGCAAAAATCTATCCCTGAACACGAGCGTCAATGCGCTGCAAGCCTGTTTCACAGTTATTTATTTAATTGTCAAGTAAGCAGAACCACACACTACTGATTAAAACCTCGTACTGCTAACAGGAAAAGATACAGTGAAATGTGCGTTTGAAGAAAAAAGTGGCCCAAGAACTTTAAGTTATTCCTTTGTCAAATAACATTACCGAGCGTGGTGGGTGAGCGGTTAACGTTCTGGCCTCGCATTCGGGAGGACGCTGGTTTGAATCTTCCGTCCGGGCATCCAGATTTGGGTTTTCCGTGGTTTACCCAAATCACTCCTGGCCAATACCGGGATGCACGAAGCAATTATTTTGCTATACCACTCGATGAATCTACAAATATATCTAGCTTAGCTCAAATCTTTTATGTATTTATCTTTGATACGTTAGTTCCAAAGAAGCCTATGAAGAGTTCCTATTTTGTAGTGCTCTTCCGATTCGCACCACTGGGGAGGGTAGCTTCCTGTTGAAGAAAACAAAATGAATTGGTCGAAATGTGTGGATGTATGCACTTATGGTACCAAGCAATTTCTTGGGGAAAAAAACCAGAGAGTTTAATAATTCTGTAAAGATTGTTAACTTACTCAAGGACCGTAGCAAAAACTCGAGAATTTTTTCCGACATTTGCAAAGAACTTGGTAGTGAACACGAGACTATGTTGTTACATACTGAAATTCGTTGGCTATCCGAGGGAAGAGTTGTATCGAGAATATTTGAGTTGGGACAGTAAATTGAGTTGTTCTTGGTCAAGCAAAGGCATCGTGAGCACAAACACATACTGACTGAACTTTATGGCTGCAAAAATTGGCTTACTTGTCAGATATTTTCACCAGATTGAATGAGCTGAATTTCTGACTTCGGCGTCATGATACAACCATATTGAAAGAGAAAGTTGAATCAACTATTTAAAAAGTGTCTCTCTGGACATCTTTGACTGAAAAAATGTAAATATGACCAGTTTCCGAATCTGGAACCTTTTTTTGGAAACGACTTCTTAAAATTTGAATGAAGAGATAAAATCAGCCATTAAAAGTCGCTTGTAAAATCTGTTGACATAGTTACGCAGCTATTTCTTCAAAAATATCGCTGCAACTGAACTGGATAAGTAGCCCACTCGCAAACCTTTCCACTTACGATCTACCCATCACTGACCAAGAGAAACTAATAAATCATTCATGCAACAGCAGATTCAAGAGTCATTTTGCAGAACAATCACCGGTAAATTTTTTGACTGAACTAAACGACGTTTTCCACGTTAGAAAAGCAGCAATAACATTTTTACAACCATCTTGCACGACGTATCTTTGCGAGAGTGGATTTTCGGGCATGAAAAACGTGAAAACCAAACATCGCCATTGCCACTCGAAGGTGATTTAAGGTTGAAGCTCTGTAAACAGCAACCAAATTTCTGAGATTTGTGCAAAGAGAAACGTGCACATGTCTACCATGAAACTTAAATAAACATTTGTGATTTTAATTTTTATTAAAATTATTATTTGTACGTTTTTTTATTTTTTGACGTTTGTTATTACATTAAATTTAATAAATCTCGAAAATGTGGTTTGATTTTTTTTATTTATCATTTTAGCTATAAGGGGTACGCGAGGTTGAATTCTTTATTGTAGCGTTTCGCGGAAAAAAATAATTGGGAACCACCCGCTAACGATTGCCTTCTCATTATGTCGTGAACTCTGCAGTCCCTGTTATTCACATTTGTTCATATAAATCCTTTGCCCAATTCCTTCTGATTAGGAACACTAATCTGCAAAGTTTAATGTGCATCATCTTTTCCACATTATGGAAACTGATTTCATTTCTGTACTGGTATTAAAGTACCGTTTGTTAAATGGAAATAAACTAGTATTATCAAGTTACAGTTCGGAACACAGGATGTGTTTTAAATATATCTCACAAAAAAAATCATTTTAAACGAATCAATAACAAGTTGTTTTTAAATAGAGTTTATTATAAGTTTGGAGAGACTGGCTGTAATGTATATATATACAGGGTGTTACAAAAAGGTACGGCCAAACTTTCTGGAAACATTCCTCACACACAAACAAAGAAAATATGTTATGTTGATATGTGTCCGGAAACGCTTACTTTCCATGTTAGAGCTCATTTTATTACTTCTCTTCAAATCACATTAAACATGGAATGGAAACACACAGCAACAGAACGTACCAGCGTGACTTCAAACACTTTGTTACAGGAAATGTTCAAAATGTCCTCCGTTAGCGAGGATACATGCATCCACCCTCCGTCGCATGGAATCCCTGATGCGCTGATGCAGCCCTGGAAAATGGCGTATTGTATCACAGCCGTCCACAATACGAGCACGAAGAGTCTCTACATTTGGTACCGGGGTTGCGTAGACAAGGGCTTTCAAATGCCCCCATAAATGGAAGTCAAGAGGGTTGAGGTCAGGAGAGCGTGGGGCCATGGAATTGGTCCGCCTCTAATGAGCTCTAACATGGAAAGTAAGCGTTTCCGGACACATGTCCACATAACATATATTCTTTGTTTGTGTGTGAGGAATGTTTCCTGAAAGTTTGGCCGTACCTTTTTGTAACACCTTGTATGTATATATATATATATATATATATCAAAAACAAGAAGACAACAAAAATCAGTTGAAAAAGTTGTTATCAAGAAGTTATGAAATTTTTTTATAAAGTTATTTCACAATATATTTACTATCCGGTTTATGAACCTCTCCATCAAATAGTACATACGATATTTTTGACGAAAAATATTATCCGATGAGTATCAAATTAATGACTGGATATTGTGGGCCATTTCCTCAATTGCAGGTTAATCAATTTTTTATAAAGGTGAATAAGACGCCAATGCAATTGAAGAAAAAAAATACGCGTTTCGCTCTATTTCAAGAGCATCATCAACGACATCTGTTTGGTATTTATTCATTTATTTAGTTACATTTGGTTTACAAAACAATATATAAAGTTGAGGTGAAATTAAATTTACTTACATGTTACTTTTTACTTTTTTCTCATGATCAGGGTTAGCTTCTCTGTGTATGTTTTCAATAATTTGCTGAAGGTTTGAAGCACTACACTGAACTGACCAAATTTCATTACACTATTATTTACAGTTTTCAAAACATGAAACAGTAAACACCACGCCATAGAGTCACATAGAGTCACATAGAGTCACAGGTCCATAGAGTGTGTGTTATCAAATTGTTTAAATATAGTCAAAATTTGAGAAAAATATAAGCTCCAAAAAGATCACTATAGTTTTCCTTTAAACAGACCACTATAAATTTTTAAACAATTTTCAGTTCACTAGTTTCGAAAATAAAGAGGGAATGGTTTTTTTTAATGGTTTTTAGGCAAAAGCTTCCACAAATTAAATTTGATAAAAAGCGTCAGCCAGCAGACTGGACGTGAATTCGATAGCTCGGCAACCTTCAGCGAATCCGATGATACCCGACGTGATTTTTTTTTTAACTGCTTTACGTCTCTTTTTAACATCGAGGTCTTTAGAGACGGGAAAGGATGTGGTGCAAGGATGGGGGCAAGGAATGGGAAGGAATTCGGCCATGGCCTTTTTGAAGGAAGCATCTCGGCATTTGCCTGGAGTGATTTCGGGAAACCATGGAAAACACAAATCTGGATGCCCGGACGGGGATTCGAACCGCCGTCCTCCCGAATGCGAGGCGAGAACGCTAACCGTTACACCGCCCCGCTCGGTCCCGACGTGATAGTTATACTGCCCGTTACCACATCACTGCATGGCTATACAAGAAATTTCAATTGAATAACTGCTTTGAAATTTTTGCGGTTATATTGTTAAAAATTATATTTTATTTGCACTAATTAATTTTGTTGAAAAGAAGTGCAACTATGATACTATCTAAAGTGAAGTTGTCTGTTGTGTAGCAGAAAGCAAAAAATTATAATGTGACATCCTTTTAAATTTAGATGTTTCTTGTTGTTTATTTACGACGACTAGAGACAGATATTCATGTAAGGAGAAGATCGTCCAATGTTTATGTTGTATGCTCTGTAGTATTTATTGGAATCAAACTTAATTTTTTAACAGAAGGTAACAAAGAGGGAAGTTATATGAAATGAAGATAATCACAAAATAAATCATTCAAATAAATTACCATTATTTGTTTTTGAAATTACACTTAGAAACTTTTCCATAACAATAAACATTTCCGTTATTTAAAATCAAATGTAATTATTTAAAAACATTCTCGCTAAATACTCCGAGAATCTAATCAGAGGAAGTTTATTCACATTACGAAAAAATTAATAAAAACGATACTAATTAATCGTTATTCGCTTTTAGTTAGAGACTTTTCCAGAACAAATTCCTGCTAGGATCTACTACCATAAACGATACCCGTCATTTTAAACGGACCAAACATTCTGAGAGCCGTTGTGTTGCCACATTTCATCTGAAGACCAACTAAACGAAATATTTTCTTCAGTGTCCCACTAAACTCTATTTGAGTACTTTCATACCATCTCCCATCTTTTTTTTTTTTAATTTTATGCTAGTCAAGGTTTTTAAGATGTGAAACATTGCGCAATCACAAATTTCTAAGTAAAAGGATTCAGAGGTTATTAAGGTCTGACAGAGGGACAAATAAAGAGTACCGCTTTTCACCCACAAGATACGGTGCCATGAAAACTTTGTCTTCGGAACGCGTGTAGGTGTTTTTTCTACTGCCAGTCATCACTTTTTGTGCTGGGTGAGTGCATTCGAGACAGCAATCTTAGATAGCGTATCGGCGACCGGAAATGCTGTGTTGCCGTGATCGAATGTGCTGTCAATCATGCAGCGTGGTAGAAGATATCTGCCTTGCAGCAATCCACTGATGCGCAAACTGTAACACAATTCAAGTAACTCCGTCCAACGTGCAATTTTTTTCGTTTATTAACCAACAAACGCACCAGAGCAAAAGTACAAGACAATTTTATTGACTATTCATTGTGGTATTGTAGTGAATTTCGAATGTTTTAAAGGATTTTTAGATGTTTTTGATATTGAGAAAAGATTGAAGTTATTTCCCAGCTAAAATTAATTAACAGTTGCCGCCTAATATGAGAATTGTCCTGTATTCCGAAGCTAACGCAACCACACGTTGCCTCATCCCCACCACGTATGTACGCTATTACCTACCCGGAGGGTAGTAATACCATACGTTTCCGTTTGACCAATGGAAGTTGTCCGCCACACTTTGCCTCCCAGAGCTGGAGAGCTATTTGAGTCGTATAGTGCGTTCAGTTAACAGAGGCAGCTCTAGGTCATTCTGTTCTAGCCCCATTCCACTGGTCTTGCCCCTTCATGTGAAGGGGTAAGAGTTCCTGCTGACAAATGTATCAGCCGCCTGCATGTACACAGGGAATACTTAATGGGGTAGACAGCAGGTGGGGTGGTAAGGTCAGGAACATGACCTTGAACCGTCAATGGGGGGTGAACAGAGTATAGTTTCAGATGGGTTATTCACCGACCGTGAAAAAGGAATCAACCATTGGACATTGCGGAAAATTTTTGTATTGGCCCGTTTTTCCTATTTCTTCCTCTCGTATGTTAGAAAAGGGCTAAAACCCATTTACATTTACGATTAAGCTATTTATTTATTCAGCAATAGGTATTCCCGATTCCTCACATTCTAAAACTGATTTCTTCAATCAACTCTGGCATTAATTAACAGTTTACAACTTTTCTCAATGCTAATAATACATACTTTCACCGCAACTAAGTAAAAGGTAATCTGGTTGAAGCGAATCCAAGTATGTGTGGAGTCAGTACCACACGACTCGTTGCAGGGTAGTTATAATCAGAAACGGTCATGAATAGTTTCTTTTTATATTAATTTGCAGTAACTAAATCGGCAGCATACAAATTATTTGTTTGATGGCATTCCTAGTTTTGGATTTCCTATCACACGTTGCAATGATATGTATCCCTAAACACATAAAGTAAGATAATCAAAGGTAAGATTTTCCCGTGTATGTGTACTGAAGTGCAAAGAGATTATCTCTCGATGCATGTAATGCATCTATGATCATTTTTCAGAATGACTCTGTATATGGGTACTATCACTAAGATATTCAGTCTTTGATTCGTTTCGCAATCATTGTATGAAACTCAAATCTTTCAGAAAATAACCAAATAGTTTGCCAGGTTAATATCTCTTGTTTAAAGTCTATATTGGACAAAAAATTTAGACGTAATGAAGAAAATTGATGTACACCTTGCTCTGAAGAGTCGTCATGCCTTACTTCTTACATATCGCTTATGAAACACATCTTAATAAGAGTTAAAAATATGAGATTTTCCCCAACCTCTAACGTACCATAAGTCTTTACATCTTTTTGGAAAATAATATTTCTATGAAAACATAATTCATTAGTAACCCTACATATGGTAAAGGAATGGATATCCTATTTTACAAAAACTAGTGCGCGTTTCGGATTCTCTGTTTGTTAATAATACTACAGTTGGTACTGCCCTCGCTTTACTTAAAGAATTTGTTGCATTCCTGAAGAGTTTACTTGAAAATTTCATTAATGCGAAGCATTCTTTATTATTACTGTTTTGGCGTTTCCATATCGTTAATGGCAACTTTCTATGTCGTTGTCATCCATCCGACTCCGATGACAGAAAATTGTTGCATGGTGATCTTTTGCAGAGTTTCTTCGTAAACTGAGTTACTGTATAAATTTTTACTTCGATGTCTGCAGATCTATCGCACGGGACATGCATTCTTGAGGACGTGTGTTCGAAATCCCTTCCGGCCATCCAGATTTCGGTTTTCCATAGTATTCCGAAATCACTTCTCGCGAATACCGGTCCAGTTCCAGTAGTAGGACTAAGGCGACTCAAGCCTGATAAGCTCTTTGGAGAACCGTAAAGAGACTCCACTCGTCCGCGTGACGTCACATTTTTAAGTTCTTTGCATGGCGGGCAGCCAAGGTCGTATGACGTCACAAGATGGCGGATCGTTAGTTCTTTGGGCGCACACGAGATGGCAGTGGTGCCACATTGACGGCATGACGACCACATATTTCAAAAAATAAACATATATAACTGTTATTTAGTCTTTATTCTAGCTGTTATTTCACTTATCTCCAACAATGTTACTCTGAAATCAGCGATATTATTTCCAAGTGTGTCCTATGTGATGTAGATATTCCAGCTGCACAAATGTTGCAATGTAGCATATACACACATCTTACCACCAGGTGTCTCCACCGAACAGCGCATGCCACGTGAAACTTCATCTGCGCATGCGCCGGCCAGAGATATTCCACTTCGCCACGAGATCTTCTATCCTTGTCTTGCGGGGGAAAACCCACGCCTGAGGCAAAGGATATTTCTGTTTGCTCTCCATTAGACATTACGCTTTCTCAGTGCGACGAATATTTGAGCTGAGCGCTCGCTTGTCACGACACCTACCGTTGTATAGTATCTCGGTTTCCGATAGATGGCGTGTCATACCTCATTTTGGTCTCGGTGAAAGCTACAAATATTTGCCACTGTTCTGGAATGCGCGCTCTGTTTGCTCTCCATTAGACGTTGCGACAGGTTTAGACTTGCTCAGCCGAGGCATCGGGCTTCCGCCTTGCATAACTGTCACCAGTTGGCACCACCAGCGTAGTAGTCACTTGTCGCTAGATGGCGGGGGGGGGGGTGTCCCAATATGCCTGAAATATTTCGATGTTTGGCCGGGAGTCTGACAGGTTACGAAACAGCTTGGCTGGTGTGTGTTTGCCATCCACCATTATGAAAGCATAGCTGGGTGCCTGGCTGGCGGACAAAGAAAGTAGGGCGTCCAATACAGATTGCAGAGTCTCAGGCTTGCAAAAAAATTTCATGTGTATTTGTTAATTGTTCAGGTGTCCTGCTATCGGGTTGCGCCATCGAAACCGTCCAGCAGGATACATAGAAATTCACTGTGATTCAAGAAGAAATTATTACGAGATGAGAATAATTATTATATGTCAGTTTTCGTAGAACAAATATAAGAATCTTTTATGGTAGCCTAATCCCTCGCCAGAATAACGTGTTTTAAAAACGAAAATCGAAATATTAGTTTTCATTCTGGGTGAACAGAAAAACTGCTTGAGTCTTTGTATTTAATTAAAAAATAAGACATAGACCATGAGAAAGCGTAACTTTTACGTTTAAAACGTGATAATGAACTATAGAATGTCCTGACTTAGCTCAAATTCATATCTATACAATGCAGTTCAGATATTCGAGGATGCTTATAACTCTGAGCGAATATAAAGAGGAAATAAGCATCAGTATGGTGGGATTCCAATATAATTAATCGTTAACAGCGTTAATGATAGCGAGAATCCAACTAATGTTTCAAACTCAAATAAGTGATTTCCTAATGTATGTGTCTACAACCTCGATGAACTTTGTGTATTTCTTTTTTTTAACTGCTTACCGTCTCTCTAACAACGTGGTCTTTAGAGACGGGAAAGGATGGGGGGAATGAATTCGGCCATGGCCTTTTGAAGGAAGCATCCCGGCATTCACCTGGAGTTATTTGGGGAAACCATGGAAAACCCAAATCTGGATGCCCGGACGGGGATTCGAACCGCAGTCCTCCCGAATGCGAGGCCAGAACGCTATCTGTTACACCACCACGCTCGGTTTGTGTATTTCTATCCTATTGCTAAGGCTTTAACTTCCCCGCCCATTTTATCTGAAATATGCCCAATAAATTAGATTCACATGAATATCATTGCCTACTACAAAGTTGCAGATGTGAAATCCAGTTTCTTTCCCTACAGACATTTCTGAAGTGATTACATGTTAATCTCTCCACTGATGTCAAATCAGCCTGTAATTTTTTCAAGCCTATTTCTCAACCCTGTATTTGGACAAGAGCCCACTTGAAAGCCACACCAAGGCTGGAAATAAATCAATGTTTCCAATTTGACCATGGCAAAACTCATGGAATGGAAGTATCAGTACGATACCTTATTTCTCTAACTTATCTCTGCTGCCATTGGTATAAAATATCTCATCGCACTCGTAATTTTTTCGAGCAAGTTCAAACATATGTAATCTGTCTACCCAGACCAATCTATGTATCAATTCTGTTATGCTTTCGTAAGCAATCACAAATTGAGTGTCCTTAGCTGTACTTTGTCTAAAAATTCCAATCAATCCCTTGTGACAAATCAGTGATTGACACCTTTAACTGTATTTTACAGCACAGCACTTATGTTCCAGGAACGAAATACCGTCTGTTAATCTTACTAATTTTACCCCTGTCGAATCGAAGTACGCCAGTCCTATGTGATAAAAATCGAGTCACGCTAAGCACAGAACATGCCTGAGACCATCGCCTGTGACCAAGGTGGAGATATAGAAAATTTACCCACTCCCTTATAGAAGAAATCCAGTGCCAGCTTCTACTGATATTCTATTCCTAATTCTTTGACCAAGATCCACCCACAGCACTTCCTCAAACCACCTTCTGTTTTCCAATGATTCCCAATCCAACCCCTGATCAGTTACAGACAGGGTTACCTTCTGTTCGTGCGTTAAAGTAAACCAAAAATTCAAAATTCGCAAAGTCTTCTTATAATCAGTAGCCAGGTACCAAAATGTTCACTTAATGTGGTTCTACTGCAGTTTTCCAGGAAAATTCTCCCCTTTTCCAGGAAATTATTTTTCAATAAATCAGGACCCAGGGAGTTCTCCATTCGGTTTAAAATGTTCCCATCTAACACCAACCTTCGGATTCAGGACCAAGTGTGACATTTATAAATAATTTTCTCGGGTGACTAGCCGAGTTATATGAATGTCATAGTTACACGATATTTCGGCGCACTGAATCATCGACGCCATCTTCTGGTGAAGTGAGGTCAGGAACGTGCGAAGTTGCTGAGCTAGACCAGATTACCGCTGCTAACCTCTGATTGGTCGGCTGTAGAACCAGTCGTAGCAGGGGTCAAATCTCGTTGCGGCTTGAATCGTTGCTAAGGTGGAGTTACGACTAGATTTGATGTCAGTTTTTACATGGCATGTAGCGGACGGGCTTAAAGTCATCGCTCCTTCGAAGATGATATCATAAAACAAAGCATTCAGCATAAATTGTTTATCAAACTGATGGGTCAACACGGATCCGTTGCGGGCCTCATATTGAGCCATGCTGCCACGTGATTGGTCAGATTTGTAACCAATCGTAGCCGGGGTCCTGCCTCGTATCAACACAATACTATTCGCCGACAGCGCGACCGGGACGCATTACACGGCGCGTCCAGATCAACGGGAAGTTCGGTAGTAACATAAGTGAGCAATTTGTTACTCAGGCATTAATGATCAGCTTACGGGAAAGTTTTTGCCTTCTGATTTTTCCTTCTATGGAACGATGTGTTGATACGAGGCAGGACCCCGGCTACGATTGGTTACAAATCTGACCAATCACGTGGCAGCATGGCTCAATATGAGGCCCGCAACGGATCCGTGTTGACCCATCAGTTTGATAAACAATTTATGCTGAATGCTTTGTTTTATGATATCATCTTCGAAGGAGCGATGACTTTAAGCCCGTCCGCTACATGCCATGTAAAAACTGACATCAAATCTAGTCGTAACTCCACCTTAGCAACGATTCAAGCCGCAACGAGATTTGACCCCTGCTACGACTGGTTCTACAGCCGACCAATCAGAGGTTAGCAGCGGTAATCTGGTCTAGCTCAGCAACTTCGCACGTTCCTGACCTCACTTCACCAGAAGATGGCGTCGATGATTCAGTGCGCCGAAATATCGTGTAACTATGACATTCATATAACTCGGCTAGTCACCCGAGAAAATATTTATATTTGCAACGCCGAGAAAAACTACGTAATTATGTAAGTGTGACATTTGTTTGTAATTGCATGCTTTGTTCAAGTAACCACGAAAGAGTTATCATAATGCTCTTAGCTAACTGATAGTTTCTTGGTCATCAAACAGACATCATAACCCACAGTTTCATAGAAGATCCCCACACATCGACAAGTATCCATAGGTGCAGACACTAGTTCTATTACGCCTAAGATAGTGCTCACACTTGAACTGTCGTAAATTGTTAGGTCAAAGTGGGTGTTTAGATATTATATCCACTCAGCCTCATCACCTAAAGTCTAGTGCGAGATTGTGGTCATAGTCAACTTAGGCTCCATACACCACTCAGAATTATTCCACCAATATCATTCTAACAGCATTATACGCCACCTACAGCCCCTCAACACTCTTCCTATCTTCCAATGACATCCATACTACACCACACAAGCAATGGTCTGACTGTGGGTTTGTACCCAAGTCCTTCGCTTCTCTGGTACATCACCCCTCTCTGTTAAATGATTTTTATGTAGTGAGAATCAAAATTCACATGCCAACACAAACGCAGTAAACTGCAAAGTGCAAATCGAAATGGGAGATTGCCTAAGCCCTGAAACAATGGTTAGAAGCACACGTTGATGGTGAGCATAATTCTATAACCATATATTTTAGACTCAAATCCACAGAGGAATGACACACACACACACTTGTACTTGCATAGAGCGAGGTCAACAGAACTAACAGCAAGCATCATGAAAACGATGAAGTGGGGCAGAATTGTCGTTACAACTGATTAACTGGACAGAACTATCGTTACAAAAATCATCAGACAGTCGAGTTAAAGTCAGGTATCACCATACTTACGCTTACATGCACAAAGAGAGACGCAGATACACATGTCCAAGAGTTCAGCACAACTACCGGTACCAATCATGGAAACAAAAAAAGTGGTGTAGTACTCTCTTGCCTCATGACTGGCTGAAAAACAGAAGTCTCCCTACATATCATCAGCCTGGCGAGATAGAAGGTGTGCAAAAGATGGCATGTTTTCACCATAAACCATAAATAGTGTTCATCACGCCCCAGTTGATTACATTTACCATCAACACGTCTCTCCCACACCGCAACCCTTTCTACCATTCAGTAGAAAAGTGACGCAGGTACCATGAGTTGCAATAGACACTTTACTATCAGATCTCATCCACAAAGCCATACATCTCAATACACTACCACAAACAAACATAAGTGGAGAGACAGCAAAATCATTCGTCCAGACAGACGTGTTTATAGAAGGTACCACCATATTTACGCATACAGACACAGAGAGAGACGCACAAACACTCACATTTCCATGCCTTCAGCGAGCTAGACACAACAACCAGCCCCAATCATGGCGACGAAAAAGTGGGGTAGAACCCCCATGGCTCATAACTGACCAAAAAATCATCAGTAAATATGTTCCAGGCACCATACTATTCACATCAACATCATCTCATTTATTTCACACTACAGACCTCACTACCATCCAGTATCATGTGTGCTAGGTACAAAACTGTTCACATCAGCACCAACACGTCTATCCCACACCTTAGCGTTTTCTGCCATTCAGTAACATGTGCCCCCATGTACCACGAGTAGCAGTAGACACTTGGTCATCAGACAGATATCATAACTCCCATATTCATACTAGGTCTCACCCACAAACCCATATGTCACCTCACACAAGCATAAGTGCAGGAACAGCACATCATACATCCAGACAAACGAGATAAAGGAAGGTATCACCACATTTACGCAAAAAAACACACAGAGATGGAGACGCATACACACATACATTTCCATGCCTACAGCGATCTCGACTCAACAACTAGCCCAATCGTGGCAACAAAAAAGTGAAACAGAACACCCATGACTGGACAAAAATCATAGAAAGACACACACACACACTCACATGTCAATGCATTCACACAGTTCCATTCATCACCACACATAACTGGAGGAAGAGACTGAACATGCCAGATCCAAACTGAAGAGTTACAGGATGGTGAAGTTTGAAATCACAGCCACATCTCTACCACACCGCAACCCTTTCTGTATTTAGTAAATGTGACCCAGGTACCATGAGTTACAATAGACACTTGTCTATCAGACGGATATCATAACCACCATATTCATAGTAGATCTCACCCACAAACCCATACGTCTCCACACAAGCACAAACATATGGGAGGAACAGCATTCTCTTGGTCTGTATGCGTAAGTATGGTGATACCTTCCTTAAACTCATTTATCTGGACGTATGAATTGCTGTTCCTCCCATATGTTTGTGCTTGTGTGGAGACGTATGGGTTTGTGGGTGAGACCTAGTATGAATATGGAGGTTATGATATCCGTCTGATAGACAAGTGTCTATTGTAACTCATGGTACCTGGGTCACATGTTACTAAATGACAGAAAGGGTTGCGGTGTGGAGAGATGTGGCTGTGATTTCAAACTTCACACATCCTGTAACTCTTCAGTTTGGATCTAGCATGTTCAGTCTCTTTCCTCCAGTTATGTGTGGTGATGAATGGAACTGTGTGAATGCATTGACATGTGAGTGTGTGTGTGTGTCTTTCTATGATTTTTGGCCAGTCATGGGTGTTCTGTTCCACTTTTTCGTTGCCACGATTGGGCTAGTTGTTGAGTCGAGATCGCTGTAGGCATGGAAATGTACGTGTGTATGCGTCTCTATCTCTGTGTGTTTTTTTGCGTAAATGTGGTGATACCTTCCTTTATCTCGTTTGTCTGGATGTATGATGTGCTGTTCCTGCACTTATGCTTGTGTGAGGTGACATATGGATTTGTGGGTGAGACCTAGTATGAATATGGGAGTTATGATATCTGTCTGATGACCAAGTGTCTACTGCTACTCGTGGTACATGGGGGCACATGTTACTGAATGGCAGAAAAAGCTTAGGTGTGGGATAGACGTGTTGGTGCTGATGTGAACAGTTTTGTACCTAGCACACATGATACTGGATGGTAGTGAGGTCTGTAGTGTGAAATAAATGAGATGATGTTGATGTGAAGAGTATGGTGCCTGGAACATATGTTACTGATGATTTTTTGGTCAGTTATGAGCCATGGGGGTTCTACCCCACTTTTTCGTCGCCATGATTGGGGCTGGTTGTTGTGTCTAGCTCGCTGAAGGCATGGAAATGTGAGTGTTTGTGCGTCTCTCTCTGTGTCTGTATGCGTAAATATGGTGATACCTTCTATAAACACGTCTGTCTGGACGAATGATTTTGCTGTCCCTCCACTTATGTTTGTTTGTGCTAGTGTATTGAGATGTATGGATTTGTGGGTGAGATCTGATAGTCAAGTGTCTATTGCAACTCATGGTACCTGCGTCACTTTTTTACTGAATGGTAGAAAGGGTTGCGGTGTGGGAGAGACGTGTTGATGGTAAATATAATCAACTGGGGCGCGATGAACACTATTTATGGTTTATGGTGAAAACATGCATCTTTTGCACACCTTCTATCTCGCCAGGCTGATGATATGTAAGGAGACTTCTGTTTTTCAGCCAGTCATGAGGCAAGAGAGTACTACACCACTTTTTTGTTTCCATGATTGGTACCGGTTAGTTGTGTCTTGGACATGTGTATCTGCGTCTCTCTTTGTGCATGTAAGCGTAAGTAACGTCTGTCTGATGATTTTTGTAACGATAGTTCTGTCCAGTTAATCAGTTGTAACGACAATTCTGCCCCCACTTCATCGTTTCCGTGATGCTTGCTGTTAGTTCTGTCGACCTCGCTGTATGCATGTACAAGTGTGTGCGTGTGTCATTCCTCTGTGGATTTGAGTCTAAAATATATGGTTATAGAATTATGCTCAATCAACGTGTGCTTCTAACCATTGTTTCAGGGCTTAGACAATCTCCCATTTCGATGTGCTCTTTACAGTTTACTGCCGTTTGTGTTGGCATGTGAATTTTGATTCTCACTACATAAAAATCATTTAACAGAGAGGGGTGATGTACCAGAGAAGCGAAGGACTTGGGTACAAACCCACAGTCAGACCATTGCTTGTGTGGTGTAGTATGGATGTCATTGGAAGATAGGAAGAGTGTTGAGGGGCTGTAGGTGGCGTATAATGCTGTTAGAATGGATATTGGTGGAATAATTCTGAGTGGTGTATGGAGCCTAAGTTGACCATGACCACAATCTCGCACTAGACTTTAGGTGATGAGGCCTGAGTGGATAAAATATCTAAACACCCACTTTGACCTAACAATTTACGACAGTTCAAGTGTGAGCACTATCTTAGGCGTAATAGAACTAGTGTCTGCACCTATGGATACTTGTCGATGTGTGGGGATCTTCTATGAAAATGTGGGTTATGATGTCTGTTTGATGACCAAGAAACTATCAGTTAGCTAAGAGCATTATGATAACTCTATCGTGGTTACTTGAACAAAGCATGCAATTACAAACAAATGTCACACTTGGCCCTGAATCCGAAGGTTGGCGTTAGATGGGAACATTTTAAACCGAATGGAGAACTCTCCTGGGTCCTGATTTATTGAAAAATAATTTCCTGGAAAAGGGGAGAATTTTCCTGGAAAACTGCAGTAGAACCACCTTAAATGAACATTTTGGTACCTGGCTACTGATTAGCAGAAGACTTTGCGAATTTTGAATTTTTGGTTTACTTTAACGCACGAACAGAAGGTAACCCTGTCTGTAACTGATCAGGGGTTGGATTGGGAATCATTGGAAAACAGAAGGTGGTTTGAGGAAGTGCTGTGGGTGGATCTTGGTGAAAGAATTAGGAATAGAATATCAGTAGAAGCTGGCACTGGATTTCTTCTATAAGGGAGTGGGTAAATTTTCTATATCTCCACCTTGGTCACAGGCGATGGTCTCAGGCATGTTCAGTGCTTAGCGTGACTCGATTTTTATCACATAGGACTGGCGTACTTCGATTCGACAGGGGTGAAATTAGTAAGATTAACAGACGGTATTTCGTTCCTGGAACATACGTGCTGTGCTGTAAAATACAGTTAAAGGTGTCAATCACTGATGTGTCACAAGGGATTGATTGGAATTTTAGACAAAGTACAGCTAAGGACACTCAATTTGTGATTGCTTACGAAAGCATAACAGAATTGATACATAGATTGGTCTGGATAGACAGACGACAAAGGTTTGACCTTGATGGAAACAATTACGAGTGTGATTAAATATTGTATACCAATGGCAGCAGAGATAAGTTAGTGAAATAATGCGTCGTACTGATGCTAATATGAATTCTTTCTTCCCTCACTGCATTCGATGAGCTTTGCCATGGTCAAACTGGAAACTTTGATTTTTTCTAGCTTTGGTGTGGGAAAGGCTTTGTCACAAATATTTTCAAGTGGCCTCTTGTCCAAAGACAGGGTTGAGAAATAGGCTTGAAATAATTACAGGCTGATTGGTTTGATATCAGTGGAGAGATTAACATGTATTCACTTCAGAAATGTCTGTAGGAAAAGAAACTGGTTTTCAAATCGACAACTTTGCTTTAGTTTAGAGGCTCTCAATTCATCGAGGTTATACTTGCATACATCACTAAACCCATTCAATGCCTCTTTGAGTTCAAAAAGTGTCTGTGTTTCATTACACATAATTTAATACATCCTTTAAAATACACGGAATGTAGGTGACACTCGTGAGCTATATTATATTGTTCATAACGAATCCAACATGATGTGAAAAAGTGAGTTTGTTTCCCGTCTCTTCGTCGGTGAATTAATTTTTAATGTCTGCCTGCTTCGATGAACGGAATTCATGGTTTTTCCTACCTTCGTCGGTGAATATCTGTCGGTTTCAATGAAAGGATTTCACCCATTGATGGGTTTTTGAGGCTACGAATTTTGAAAGGAATAACGTATGGTAGGTTTGAGAAATAGGCTTGAAAAAATTACATGCTGATTGGTTTGACATCATGTATTCACTTCAGAAATGTCTGTAGGAGAAAGAAACTGGTTTTCAAATCGACAACTTTGCTTTAGATTCATCGAGGTCATACTTACATACATCAGTAAACCCAAGGTCTTTAGAGACGGGGAAGGATGGGGGGAAAGGAATGGGAAGGAATTCGGCAATGGTCTTTTAAAGGAAGCATCCCGGCATTTGCCTGGAGTGATTTGGGAAACCATGGAAAACCCAAATCTGGATGCTCGGAACCGGTGTCCTCCCGAATGCAAGGCCAGAACGCTAAATAATTTCATGAAAACAGGTACACATAGAATTCTTCCTCGGTTTTATATCTGGAGTTTATGACGGTTTTTTTTCTCCATATCGAACGTTAAAAGGAAACATTTATGCTTTTCGACTTATTTTTTATTCAAGGCAAGCTGGCGCCATACTCTCTAGGTGTGGAAACTAAAATTTTGATTTTAAATTGACGAGTTGGAACGGCTTTTTCAATAAAAACACCGCGGCCGGACTCGAACCGGCGACGTTCGGCACTCTAGCCCCAACACTACCGAGGTAAGTTACGCTTTCACATGGTCTATTTTTTAATTAAATACAAAGACTCAAGCAGTTTTTCTGTTCACCCAGAATGAAAACAAAATTTTCGATTTTCGTTTTGAAAACACGAGGGATTAGGCTACCATAAATGATTCTTAGATTTGTACTACGAAAACTGACATATAATAATTATTCTCATCTCGTAATAATTTCTTCTTGAACCGAAGTGAATGCTGAAATATTTCTATGTATCCTGCTGGGGCGGTTTCGCAGTGCAATGGGCATATGGCGCAACCTGAATTCCTTATCGATAGCAGGACACCTGAACAAATACACACGAAATTCGCTGCAAGCCTGAGACTCTGAACAAAATTCTGCAATCACACGAACGCTGTGTTGGACGCCCTACTTTCTTTGTCCGCCAGCCAGACACCCAGCTATGCTTTCATAATGGCGAATGAATAATGTGCTTCCCTTGGAGCCATTTCGTAACCTGCACTGCCTGTCGGACTCCCGGTCAAACACGCGAGTGGCTTCGCAAACATCGAAATATTTCACGCATATTGCTACACCCGCTCCATCTAGCGACAAATGTCTTCTGCCGTGTGCTGACCTCTAGCAACAGTTATACAAGTTATCGCGCTCCCGGTCAAACACGCGAGTGGCTTCGCAAATATCGCAATATTTCACGCATATTGGGACACCCGCTCCATCTAGCGACAAATGTCTTCTGCCGTGTGCTGACCTCTAGCGACAGTTATGCAAGTTATCGCGCATGTCACAACAAGGTCTCGGCGGTCGAGCAAGTACGTACATGTCAACACCTGTGCAAATACGCCTTAGGGTAGGGTTTTCCCCCGCAAGACAAGGATAGAAGATTTCGTGGCGAAGTGGAATATCTCTGGCCGGCGCATGCGCAGATGAAGTTTCTCGTGGCATCGGCTGTTCGGTGGAGACACCTGGTGGCAGGATGTGTGTATATGCTACATTGCAACATTTGTGCAGCTGGAATATCTACATCACATAGGACACAATTGGAAATAATATCGCTGATTTCAGAGTAACATTGTTGGAGATAAGTGAAATAACAGCTAGAATAAAGACTAAATAACAGTTATATATGTTTAACTTGAAGTATGCTGTAGACATGCCGTCAATGTGGCAACACTGCACTAGATTTAAATTTCCCGCCAACCGGAAGTGACGTCATGGAGGGGAGGGAGTAAAGGGGAAGGGAAGCCGCCATTTTGTGTCACATGACCGGAAGTTGGGATTATAGAGAATCCGCCTCCCTCCCCGCCCCCTACAGTTAAGTATGGTTGAACGTAAAAATTGGAAGGAAAATAGTAAAAACAACACTTTTCGTGTCCCTCATTCAAAACAAGGCAAAGGCGCGTTAGAGTTATCTTTGGTATGCGTTCAAGTTGATTAGGGTCTGAGGATATTGATCTATGCCTGCCTGTGATCAGCGAAAATAATACCACTAAAGTACGTGTTACCTTTCCTTTCTCAGTATGTGGCATTTTCTTGGTTGCTTTTATATTTTCGCTTCTCTCGATAACCAATTATCTGTTTATTTGTTCAGTGTGTTTACATTTAGACCCATGCCGTCTATCAGGATAGTTTCGACTATGAAAATAGAATGCATCAGTTTAAAAGCATGCAATACTAAGATACCTAAAACGCAAAATTTATTACTGGTATTTTAGTTGAGAAGCGCTATGCGGTAGCGTCTGACGATCGAACCGCACTTATTTAATTTAATTTAAATCAATTTATTTGCAATGGAGCACACGCTCCGGTTGCAATTTCCCTACACACCCAACTTCCCGCTATCCGTCACTCACCTACATTTGCCCTCTACAAATTTTAACTTTAAATTCTTTTAACATTTTGGTACGTTATTCATCATTCCACTTGGTAACTCATTCCAATCCCTGACACCCTTACCTAAAAAAGAAAACCTTCCCACACCCTTGTGTCTGAAATCGAATGCCAGCTTGTGGTCATGGTCAACTTTTCCCTTCCATGAACTACTTTTCATACCTACTGCAATATCTTTCCATGCCTCATCGCCAGTATACATCCTGTACACTCCCATTACCCTCCTCATCCCCCTCCTGTCTTGCAATGAATCCCATTCCAGCTCCTTTATCATATCTGTCACTGATTGCATTCTGCGATAATTTCCAAGAACAAATCTAGCAACCCTTCTTTGCACCTTCTCCAACTCCTGTATATGATACTCAAAATGTGGGTCCCATACTACACTACCATATTCGAGCAATGGTCTGACCAAAGTTTTGTAACCCAATTCCTTGACTTCTCTCGTGCATCCCCGCATCACTCTTATCCTATTATTTTAAGAATGCAAAGTTCTGGTAAGCCTTGTGTTGATGGGTTCCATTCGTTTTAAAGTATGCTTAGGTAAAATTGACGATGATTGAATTGGCTGCGAGTAATAATACTTTCTTACTTTTAAAGTCTATATAAATGAAAATGAATTACAAATGTGTTTCTAAGCGCAAAACTCGAGAATGGCTCGACCAATTCGGCTATTTTTTTCCCCATATTTTCGATAATCCACAAGGAAGGTTCTTATGGAGAGAAAAAACGTAAAATTGCGAGGAAAATAGTAAAAGCAACACTTTTCTTTTCCCATACAAACCAGTCAATCAAAACAAAACATATATGCGTTAGGATTATCTATGGTATGCCTGCAAGTTGATTAGAATGTATGAATATTAGTCTATGCCTGCCCAAAATAAAGTTCAAAGGGAAAAAGTGTTTCCGTGTCATCAACGAAAATAATATTACTGCCAGTCAATCAAAACAAAACAATGGCGCTTTATGATTATCTTTGGAATTGCAAAATGATTGATCTGAAGAAATGTTTTCAAAACACCTCTTTGGCATGGGTAATGACAAAATCCCCGTAGACGTTTTGACTGACAGCATAACACGCCTGTCAATTTTTTGGTTGAACGAACGAGCTATATTACAGAGACAAAAACAAATTCAAATTGTCGGTGAATTAAGGACATACAAATCAGTTTATTGCGCAACTAACCAAGATGATGTCGACAACTATCCACCAGAGTTTTTGAAACTCACTGGATTTTCCAGGATTGCTGCCACATAATCTTCAATTAAAAAGTAGGATCGGTGGTCATAATGTTGTGAAATATCAACCAACCGCGTCTACGCGTTCAACGGCTAGCAGTGAAAAAATTACAGAACAATGTGATAGAAGCAACCATTCCAAAAGGAAAATATCAGGGAGAAGATGTGTTGATACCTCGCATCCCAATTGTACCAACTGACGTACCATTTGAATTTAAACGACTGCAATTTCCATTGCATCTTGCTTTCGCTATGACCATAAATAAATCCCAGGGTCAGTCGTTGAATGTTTGCGGCGCTAATCATGAAAACCCATGCTTCTCTCATGGACAGTTGTATGTTGCCTGCTCCGGCGTTGGAAAACCGCCAGGTAACCAAACAAAAAATATCGTCTGCCATAAAGCATTACAATAAAAATATCATCACATTATTACTAACGTCTTGCAGTGTAAGAAATAGAAAACTTATTTTTGCAAGTAATCGTTGTTTATTATTGAGACATTAAATCAATAAATTTGGCTGAAAATTGGTACGGAGGTAGCTTAGAACCAGGAGACGGTCATATGATACTTTTTATCCTGTTCGACCGCGTTCCCGTGTGACGTGACAAGTCACTATAAAATGTGGTATAACAAAAACGTATCTGACTTGGAATAACAAAACGTCAAAGAGAATACAAGTCACTGTAAAACGTGTTATAACAAAAACGCATCTGACTTGGAATAACAAAACGCAAATGACAGCTAAACGTAATATGGTTGAAAAAATTTGATAACTATGCACGAACAATAAAGAATCATTAAAATACTTATTTTTTTTTATTTGTATTTCCTAATAAAAAATTGAACTTAATAAAATAAAAAATCTGCTTATTTATTGCCTCTAAGGCGAAACAGAGTTCGCCGGGTCAGCTAGTATATATATATATACACAGGGATAGTCAAAATGATTGCAGTGATTTCAGCAAATTACTACCAATTCATTATTCGACATATACTTACGAGATTACACAGATATATAAACAAACTGTGAAAGTTATTTTTGATGTGCACCTCTAGTGACTGTACACATCATGGAGGAAGGAAATATATGGAGACGACGCAAGAGACCTTCACCACGCATTGAAGTGAAGCAGGGCGGAGGAGGAATGGGGGGGGGGGGGGCATGTCCGGAGTGGGGTGGGGGGGGGGCATGGCCACTTCCATACAGACACGGGGAATATGTACAAAACCTCAAGGGGACTCTAGGATAAACGTGACGCCGCAATCTGGTGATGGATTATTATGTAACTCGATGAGACAAATAAAAAATGAAGAATAAAATTTTTTGATATCCTGCTTAGTTTTCGAGATAATTCTGCCTCAAACGTGAATCGTTTTGGTTGAAATTCAGAAGAAAAAATTGGTCAAAGTCAAGTCAAATTTGATGACGGATTCTTATTTAAAAAGACGAGACAAATAAAAAATAAAGAATAAAAATTTTCGATAACTCGCCTAGTCCTCGAGATATACTGTATCAAAAGTGAGGTGTCTTGAGTTGAAATGCGGAAGAAAAATATCGCAAAAGTCAAATTTAATGATCGATTTTTATGTAACACGACGAGACAAATCGAAAATAATGGTTTTTTTTTAACTGCTTTACGTCTCTTTTTAACATCGAGGTCTTTAGAGACGGGAAAGGATGGGGGGCAAGGATGGGGGCAAGGAATGGGAAGGAATTCGACTATGGCCTTTTGAAGGAAGCATCCCGGCATTTGCCTGGAGTGATTTGGGGAAACCATGGAAAACCCAAATCTGGATGCCCGGACGGAGATTCGAACCGCCGTCCTCCCGAATGCGAGGCGAGAACGCTAACCGTTACACCGCCCCTCTCGGTGAAAATAAAGAATAAAATTTTTCGATATCTTGCGTAGATTTCGGGATATACTGGGATTGGTTGATATGCGGTCTGGACTAAAAATTAATTCTGCCAAAGCCACAATGAATTACATGGTGGACATGCAGAATGGATATTTCAGTTTTTTTACTACCACTTGTGGTTAGATTGAAATGCGGCCTAGACCAGAATAAAAATAGTTATCTTGTTAACATACATCGTAAGCTTAATTGGGAATAGTTGGAAGTTGAATTAGTTTCCATCGCGATACACGTTTTGTCACTAACTTGGTTCTCATGAAATTACTAACAGTAATAGATAAATTCTTTGTCCCTCATGGAACAACAAAACCATTCTGGTACAGACTGCATTTTGACCTAACCACAATCTCCATCGAATTGCTGCTATAGAATCAAACTATGTAGACATACCCACACACGCGTATTTGAATCGCAAACTGTATTTGCAGTAACAACATCGTTTGCTTCATCAAGATTCCTAGATTGCATAGCATAATTTAACACGTTTAATTTCATCATACACTGTCGGCATAAACTGCAACGTGACGAAAGAAAGCGCAATACTAAATTCACTGAATCGTGATGTAAAATACACCCCTTTAAATCTCATTTTCAACACTCGTTAAAAAGTAATGCTAGTCTATTATGTGCAAAATCGCAAGGTATGCTGATTTTCTACACTACACCAACAAAAATTTGAGAATAAAGTCATCCCATTGAGAGCTATGACTAAATATTTATAGACAGGCAGCGAAGTTTGCAACTTCTACCGCCCACTTCAACAACGATAATTAGAATTCAACTTACTTATGAAATGATATTCCAGGTTCTTTCCTGTCTGGCATATTTTTGCAACCGTACGCAACACAAGATGGCATTATAAAACACTTGTACACATTACAAAATGAAATAATCACTTCATCTAACACAATGTGAACATCGCAATTGTTTGGAAGCGCAATATCGCCGCTGCCGCCACTGCGCGTGCGCGAGAGTTTAGAGCCTGCTTCACAGATTTAACGTCACTTCTCCTCCATATATTTCCTTCCTCCATGGTACACATCAAGTCTATAATTGAGTTCTTCCCATACCCGATGCAGCATATCTTTGTCAATGATGCGAACCCGTAGGTCTGGCAGATCAGCTGGTACTTGTGGCACGGACACTGTGTCTTTTATGAAACCCCAAACAAAGAAGTCGCAGGGGGTTAGGTCCGGGGAATGAGGAGAACATGACATCAGCTGACGATCAGCATTCGCAGCACGACCAATCCATCTGTTTGGAATCCTGGTGTTTAGGAAATTATAGACAACGAGAGAAAGAAAAATTGGTTGAAGCACCGTCCTGCCGGAAAATAAAATCTTCACTGTCAGCTTCCAGAAGTGGCATGAGCCAATTCTGCAACATTTACAGATAGATTTTCCCTGTGATCGTCACCTCAGTGAAGAAAAAAATACCCATAAAGTTTCTTTCGTGAGATTGCGCAAAACACGTTCACTTTTGGAGAGTCACGAACGTACTGCACATAAGCATGGGATGGTACCCCAAATACGCACATTGTGCGTGTTCATTTTTCCACTCACATGTAAAGTGGCCTCATCACTATACACAAGTTTTTCTGCAAATGTTTCATCTTGTTCTGGACACTGGGCACAGTATTGAAAACGACGAACTTTATCGTTGTGCGACAGTGCTTGTAAGGCTTCATACACAGTCGCTTCCGTATGATTCTCCAAACAGTCTTTTGTGGGATATCTAATTCCCTGCTCACTCGAGAAATAGACTGTTGTGGGCTACGAACGTAACTGGCGAGCGCGAACAAAAAAACAACGTTTTCTTCAGACACAGGAGGGCGACCCGTTGTTTTACCTTTACAAAGGCATCCCCTGGCTTTAAACTGTTGATACCAATGCCATGCCAAATGGTGTTTGGCATGCTGGAGATCATTGCCAAACTTTGTTCTAAAGTGTCACCGAACAGTTACCACAGACTGAGTCGAATGAAATTCGAGGACCAATTACGCTTTCTCACTTTCAGGCAGCTTGCTCTCTAGCGCTCTAGCGGCCACCGCGGGAAACTTGCATTTAGTGCAATAGAAACATGGAAAGCCACTTCTCTTATAAACCCCTTCATCGTACCCATAATAGGACAGCCAAAAGAAAAATCGTTAAATTGCTGCAATCATTTTGACTATCCCTGTATATATATACAAGGGCGTATCCAGGATCAGAACCAGAGGGGGGGCAAGATTTGAATTGTGGGGGGGGGGGGAAACTCATATTGGTGGGGTGGGGGACTGAATCATGACGATTTCTTACAAAATGACACTTGGACGTATTGAGGAAACTATTTTTATTATTGATTATTATAGTAATCCAACCACTTAATCTAAGGACCTACCATGTACGTAGTTAATTAAGTCAGTCAGTTTTTTTTATGTAAACATTAATCGTCTCGGATTCTCAGAAAATTTTGCAATAACTTTGTCAATATATCATGATGTTCTTTCATGAAATTTCGATGTACACTCATTAAGCATAATCCATTCAATCTTTCCTCTCCTATAGTGCTTCAGAGCCAGTTCTTCACTTGTTAAAGTGTACTAATGGCAACTCAGTTTTTCTTGGGGGAGGGGGGGGGGGCAGCAGGCCCACTCTGCCCCTCCGTGGATATATATATATATATATTAGTGGTTCTTGCTCCTGGTTGGGTTGAGGTTTTCAGCAGCTTTTACATATCAAATACAGGAGATGGAGAGGGTGCAAAAAAGGGCTGCTAGATTTGTTTCTGGAAATTATCGCAGAATGCAATCAGTGACAGTTATGATGAAGGAGCTGGAATGGGATTCATTGCAAGACAGGAGGAGTATGAGGAGGGTCATGGGAATGTACAGGGTGTATACTGGCGATAAGGGAGGGAAAGATATTGGAGTAGGTATGAAAAGTAGTGCATGGAAGGGAAAAGAGTGGATAAGAAAGTCATTTGCTGGGTAGAAGAATTTTTAAAAGGTAGAAAACAGAAAGTTAGGGTAGGAAATGTAGTATCAAAAGAAGTTGAAGTAAAAATGGGTGTGCCACAGGGTAGCGTATTGGGACCATTGCTATTCATTATTCTAATGAATAATTGTGTTGATTGTTTACTATCTGAAATTAGATTGTTTGCAGATGGCATAATGCTGTATAAAAGAATCAAAACGATAGAGGATTGTAAACAGTTGCAGGGTGATCTGGACAGGATATCTAATTGGGTTGGTAAACATGGAATGAAGATAAATGCAAAGAAGAGTCAGCTTATTAGATACACAAATAAAAAACAAATGGTTAATTATGAATATAAGGTGGGGAAAGAATTGCTTGCTGAAGACTTGAAATGCAAATATATTGGAATTACTTTTGATAACAAACTTAACTGGGCAGGACACATAGGACAGGTGGTAGGAAAAGGTTTCAAAGTTCTGCACTTGTTGGAGAGAGTTATGAGGGGATGTACGAGAGAAGTCAAGGAATTGGGTTACAAAACTTTGGTCAGACCATTGCTCGAATATGGTAGTGTAGTATGGGACCCTCATTTTACGTATCAAATACAGGAGTTGGAGAGGGTACAAAGAAGGGCTGCTAGATTTGTTTCTGGAAATTATCACAGAATGCAATCAGTGACGGATATGATAAAGGAGCTGGAATGGGATTCATTGCAAGACAGGAGGAGGATGAGGAGGGTCATGGGAGTGTACAGGGCATATACTGGTGATGAGGCATGGAAAGATATTGCAGTAGGTATGAAAAGTAGTGCATGGAAGGGTAAAGATGACCACGACCACAAGCTGGCACTCGATTTCAGGCACAATGGTGTAGGAAGATTCTCTTTTTTAGGTAAGGGTGTCAGGGATTGGAATGAGTTACCAAGAGAAATGATGAATAATTTACCGAAAACTTTGAAGGAATTTAAAGATAAAATTTGTAGAGGGCAAATGTAGGTGGGTGCAGGATAGGGTGAAGATGGGTGTGTAGGGAAATTGCCACCGGAGCCTGTGCTCTATTGCAATTAAATTAAATATAAATATATATAAAGATTACCATGACCACAAGCTGGCACTTGATTTCAGGCACAAGGGTGTGGGAAGATTCTCTTTTTTAGGTAAGGGAGTCAGGGATTGGAATGAGTTACCAAGAGAAATGACGAATAATTTACTGAAAACGTTGAAAGAATTTAAAGATAAAATTTGTAGAGGGCAAATGTAGATGGGTGCAGGATAGGGTGAAGATGGGGGTGTAGGGAAATTGCCACCGGAGTCTGTGCTCCATTTCAATTAAATTAAATTAACTCTTCTTGGAATAACGCAGATGATTCAGTAGAATCTGAATGTGAAATATGTAAAGTAATTTTTTTATTTTTTTTATTTTGTAGTACTTTCTTTCTACAGGTTATATCCAGAATTTAAACAGCTTTGATCCTTCTCCGGACTATGCGGACCATTTTGCAAAAAAATCGTGCAATTTGGTCACGGAGATTCTTAATGTACAACAGACACATTGCCTTTTATATTTGCAGATTCAATTGATTTGCTGCATCCATTTGAGCTATGCCATTCATTTTTTTAGCTAAAAAGAAAAATTAGTAAATTAATTCTATCCATAACTAGGGACACTAAATGAAGATAAAATGTTTTGTTCATCACAGCTGTACATGAATGTATATATTTCTTGTAGCTATGTCACTAGCTGAATTATTGGTGTTGGTAAACGTTTGTCTTCCTTTACTAAGACCATAATCAAAGCAGCAGTTTATTTTTTACGACAACTAAAGATTAAGTTGTCTGGTATGTCTTCTGCATTGATCACACAATGGGTAGCCTGCAATATTTAGGTGATGGAGGTGCTGCTGCCGCCACCCATGATTTGTTTTCAGGTTCACTACAGTTATGTATATTATAAAACGAAACCCATTTATATCTGAAAAACTCAAAGACTACTGAACAGATTTCGATGAGGTTTTCGCCATTTGAAAACTTAGAATCAGACTTGAATCGTTTGTTATCTTACTCATCATCGTTACATAACACCGGAGCAGTAAGTCAAAATCTGAACGTATAATGTGAAATTCCAAAAATGAAGCATGGTCTACCACTACATGATCATACGTCATACTTCGTAAGAAATAATAGCTGTATAACGGCCATATTACCATACCTAATGGGTTATTCCTTAAATTTCTGTTTTTCATTCTTTAAGCTCATTAGAATTCAAATGGCACATGAAGAAATTATGGGGAAAAAAACTACCCAGAGCTTTTTGCTATGATCTCAGGTCGCACGGATACAATCTTTGACGTTTTGAAGTGAAATCATATTAACCGCATGATTAACCGTCGATAGTAAATAATGCATATCTGATGTGTTTTAAAATGAACTTGTACTGATTATAGTCTTTTGCATTGGCCATAAGAACCGTTTAGGAAAATTATTCTGGATAGGCCTACTTGTTGCTATTATTAATAATTTACGGCTAGCTTCTGTCTAATATATTTAACAAGTTTATAAAACTGCTATTTTATTTAACAAAGAGAACAGCATTCATAATTTTTAAAAAAGTCAAATTTCCAATGAATTATATTGCATTTATTTTATTTTTTACAATTTGAAGAGATATTTCAGAGAACAATTCAGCAAATGGAAGGAAGGCACAAGTACAATAGATTCAGGGTGGGAAGAGTTCAAGGAGATAGTAACAATGGGGGAAGAAAAATTTATTCCAAGTCAGAAAATAAAGTAGAGAACCTATGAATGTTTGTTTGTTTCTTTGTTTGTTTGTTAGTTTGTTTGTTCTTCATACAAATCCACAGTTTTCATCCGATCTCGATGCACACTTATCCTTTGAAACAAGGAGAAAAATACTGTCTACATTTGGTTGAAAAATTATCTGTTTAAATAACACATGTTGTCTTATAGCTTCGAAATACGACGTTTGACAGACACGTTGGATATGGTCGCCTCCGTACCGTGCTTCTGTATAGTGGACTGGCAGCTTAGTGGTTAAAGCGCTTGCTTACAAATGTCTTGGTCTCCGGTTCAAATCTCCGTGGAGGCTGGGATTTTAAAAAATAGTTTTTCATCCTAAGAGTCAGGCCTGGGCCGTAGATTATTCGGATTGAATGTTAAACTGTAGATATTAGAAAGTTAGGGGTGCAATGCCAGGCAAATCGTAGGTAGTCTTGTAATGTTGTAGGTGCACACTTTTTTCGTTATAATGATCACTCAGGTGTTGTTCGCAGTCAGTGTGTGAGTGTCAACCACACTAATATTATTATAAATACGGAGTCTCTTTCTTTTTGTTAAGTTTTGACGACTAAATGGCTATATCGTTGTGATGCAATTTTATAAGGAAATCTGTATGAACGGCACAGGATATTTTTTCCAGTATGGTTAACGTCACGAAATTTTGAGACCTTATCGAATGGTGACAGAAATATGTTGGAAATTGATTCTCTTCAAGAGACAGGTTCGACGGTACAATGATATAGTGATAGCTTTCCTGTCATATTATTCCTACTCGATATTGTTTGGGACCAATCCTTCGTTAGCAACTTTCTATATTTAATTCTGGCAAAAAAAAAAAAAAAAAAAAAAAAAAAAAAAAAAAAAAAAAAATCTTAATCCACGCGTACGAAGTCGCGGGTACGGGCTAGTGTACTATAATAGGGAAGTCAGGAGGCTAAAGAGGTTGGTAAGAAGAGAACATAACAGAGTTAAGAGACAGCAGGGTAGTAGGGAATATTTAAAACAATTAAACAAGGACTTAATAACAGCAAAGAAAATGGATAAAGATGGGATTATGAAGAGTATTGTCAGTTCAGGAGGACCATTGACTAATGCATCTAGAAATTTCAATGGCTATATCAGAAAACTGAGGGGAAGGGAGGGTGTAGAGACACTTATAGATAAGGATGAAGAAGAAGTTACTGAGGATTTGAAAGTAACTGGTTTAGTGAAAGCATTAGGGACAATGAATCAGAAACGAGAGGGTCTAATTTAGAGTAGGAGGTTAACAACACAATTAGAAATGAAGATAATAAAAAACTTGAAATTCATCCTGAGGAAATTATGAAGGAAATAAGAAAGCTGAAAAAACATAAAGGGGCTGGTGTAGATAATATTACTACAGATATCTTAAAGATAGCCCGATGTGACATTGTACCTTATATTGAAATATTATTTAAATTGAGTCTGGATACTTCCTGCTTACCACAGAGCTGGAAAAGTGCAATAGTAGTACCGGTACATAGAGGAGGGGTGAGAAATAGAGTTAAGAATTACAGGCCAATTAGTTTGATATCAGTGGTAGGTAAATTAATGGAAAGATTGATATGGAACCACATCAGAAATATATGTGAGCAATGTAATTGGTTTTCAAGCAAGCAACATGGGTTCAGGCAAGGATATTCATACGAATCTCAGTTGGTGGGATATATTTCAGACGAAATGGACAAGGGAGGCCAAATTGATAGTGTAGCACTAGATCTGTCAAAGGCGTTAGACAGAGTGAGCCATAAAATGGTAGTAAATAAGGTAAAAACTATTGGAGTGGATGAGAACGTGATTTGCTGGGTAGAAGAATTTTTAAAATGTAGAAAACAGAAAGTTAGGGTAGGAAATGTAGTATCAAAAGAAGTTGAAGTAAAAATGGGTGTGCCACAGGGTAGTGTATTGGGACCATTGCTATTCATTATTCTAATGAATAATTGTGTTGATTGTTTACTATCTGAAATTAGATTGTTGCAGATGACATAATACTATATAAAAGAATCAAAATGATCGAGGATTGTAAACAGTTGCAGGGTGATCTGGACAGGATATATATTTGGGTTGGTAAACATGGAATGAAGATAAATGCAAAGAAGAGTCAGCTTATTAGACACACAAATAAAAAACAAAAGGTTAATTATGAATATAAGGTGTGGAAATAATTGCTTGCTGCTGAAGATTTAAAATGTAAATATCTTGGAATTACATTTGATAACATGCTTAACTGGGCAGGACACATTGGACAGGTGGTAGGTTAAAGGTTTCAAATTCTGCACTTGTTGGAGAGAGTGATGAGGGGATGTACGAGAGAAGTAAGGCAATTGGGTTATAAAACTTTGGTCAGATCATTGCTCGAAAATGGTAGTGCAGTATTGGACCCTCATTTTACGTATCAAATTCAGGAGTTGAAGAGGGTGAAAAAAAGGACTATTAGGTTTGTTTCTGGAAATTATCGCAGAATGCAATCAGTGATAGATGTGATAAAGGAGCTGGAATGGGATTCATTGCAAGACAGGAGGAGGATGAGGAGGGTCAGGGGAGTGTACAAGGAGTATACTGGCGATGAGGCATGTAAAGATATTGGAGTAGGTATGATAAGTAGTGCATGGAAGGGAAAAGATGACCATGACCACAAGCTGGCACTCGATTTCAGGCACAAGGGTGTGGGAAGATTCTCTTTTTTAGGATTGGAATGAGTTACCAAGAGAAATGATGAATAATTTACCGAAAACGTTGAAAGGATTTATAGATAAAATTTGTAGAGGGCAAATGTAGGTAGGAGCAGGATAGGGGGAAGATGGGGTAGTAGTTAAATTGTCACCGGAGCCTGTGCTCAATTGCAATTAAATTAAAATTAATTAAATTATATTTACAATTGATTTTGTCATTCAGTAATCCGTTTAGGATATTATTTTTAATATAATTTACCATTTAACGATTCTCTCTTTTACACATTTCCTGTACAAATGGCTGGGGTTATTTTGGTGAAACTTGATACACGTGTTTCTAATTTGGTGATTAAAAATATTGTAGGAGTAAATCAACTTTTATTCTTCTCGTTTGCGTTAACGATGGTTAGTAGTTTAATTACATATTGCAACAGGATCGACTTATACGAAATTTGATTCACAAATTCAGAAAATTAAAATTTATTACAAACATCAACTTTTTTTAAAAGAAATAACTTGAAAACAGTTGGATCGATTCCAGTAGGATATTCACAGTAACAAATCTAATATTCTGACTTAGGAATATTAAAACTTGAGATTTGACTTAGAACCTGCCGTATGTTTTGTGATCTGCCGCTGAAGTATGAAATAAAATGCGTATATAATCTCAATTTTTTTTTTTATTTAACATCATATTTGAATCATTTGTGTGAGACCACAATCAGACTTGTTCAATGCGTAGATCGAAATAGTATGACACTGTACTACGCTTCTGGTCCTAATGGTCTGTGTTGAATTTTGTTCATGGAAAACTGAGCGTCAAAAATTGTGAAATCTTTTTAAATCGAACCCTCAGAATGACAATTAACCACCTCTCCCCTTACCTGCCCTCTTGAAATATCTATCGAACTTTCTAGAATGTTTTTTTCTTTTTCTTTTTTTCCGGGAAGGACTGGGTTGAATTTGGCACGCATATTTCAAACTGTGCAACTGAAATTGCTGTACGAAAAAAGTCAACCTCAACCACACTGGGTAAGGCCTGGAACTTTGCTACTCGTAGTTACATGATTGGAACTTGTAGTTTGGCTACCTCAGTGACACAAAATTAATTCCAAAGACTAATAATTTTGAACGGGAATGCTGATGGCATTTATAATCAGAAAATGGCAGTGGAGGATTTTCACGACGAACTTACTATTAATGTATACTTGATTTCAGAAACATACTTGTCAAACATCGTAGATTTCAATTGCGTCACTAAACACTGTACAAGACAGGCTGGAAAAATCAGTCAGGTGATGGGCTGGCAAAAACTGCCTTGCACATCGTCAACTGATTTACCTGCGTTCAAGCGTGAAAAAGCCGCGCCTGTTGAGATCTGAATAAATGGCCAGGCAAGTAGATTTAATGAAGTATTTCTGCCACCATATTGAAAAAACCGTTCTACGATTTGATTACACTGATCAGAGCTGACAGAATAATCCTTGGACATGAATTAAACAACTAGCACTGATTTGTGCCTAAATTCTTATTCAACCTATTCAATAATATAACCTGATGTGCTGCTTCCACTGTATTTAATGACCTCGATTCTGACAAAAATCCGGTAGTGTTCTGTATTGAAGCAGCCATGTGCCGACCAGAGAAGAAACACTTTCTTTAATTACAAACAGAAGGAAATACCAAGACCAGGGCCGGCGCTAGGAATTTCGGGCCCGGGGTAAAACGGACCTTTGACCCGCTTACCGCCCCCCGCCTCACTCCTAACGCCGGCCCTGACCAAGACTTAGTAAACCACCACATTACAGAGCAGACAGGAGATAAGTCAAGAGATAAATACACCAGTTCGTAAACGTTATAGACGAAAGGGCGAAGAAAGATACAGTAAAAACATCACACGATCCAGAAAGAAAAAACCTCCAATCAGTGGCGTAGCTAGCGTGGGTGACACCCGGGGCGGATATCGATGGTGTCACCCCTCGAAAATTTAAATTCAAAATTAAGTAAAATATAATATCTTGTAAGTATAAAATATCATATTAATAAAATATAATTAAATAAAAATTTATTGTTATTAAAAATTAAAGTTAATAAAATTGTAATATTAACTTCATTTTAAAAAAACACAGTAAACTAAAAACAATCTTCTCTTTTTAGCTTTAACAGCTGCAAACTCGTAAATCACATCTTCAAAATTATCAATTTTGGTTACTTCATGTTCAATAGTCAATATGGCAAGATTTTAGCCACGTGTTGTTCACCGGTGGTCGAAAGTGGTTTTAGAGAGGCCTCTGGAGATCGGGTCTCAGTTCGACACTCGGCCGTCATTGGATTGGTTTCTGTTTTGACGGTGCGGATCAATATCGGCCTGCTAGATGTGGAGAAGCGCATCGAGAGAGTTCGGAAATTTACCTTCCCTTACGACTAAATGTTGTTTTCATGTTGTTATTTGCCTTAAAAAAAGTTTTTTTTTTCATCCATGTTCATCAGATGTTCGTAAAATGTAGGAAAAGTCCTAGCATCTTCGCATTAAAAAAATCAGAGCTTTGCCAGAGTTGAAGACCAATTTTACTACCCACAAAAATTGCAGCTGAAATTCGGATTTGTAACCGAACCTCCCACACCCGAATAGCATGCCATAACCAGACGCAAGACTAATCTAGAAGTACTGAAAATATGTATTCAAACACATAAAAGTGGATTCGTGTCTTTTGATAACAAAAATATATGGTATAGAAAAATATGTTTATTTTATCATGTTTGAAAACTTATTTTTCATCACACCTATATTCGGACTGGTGACTCAAATGATTACTGCGTGCGATTTGAAAACTGTAGGTCAGGGTTCAAATCCCGGTCTCGACTGTAATTTTTGCGGGCCTTAAAACTGACTTTTACCAATGGCAACGCTTTTATATTTTAATGCGAAGGACGCTCGGTGGTTTGAATTTCACTTTAATCTGTAGGTCTTCTTTTCAAGTTAGGTGACTACGATATAGGTGCACTGCGAGTTTCCAAATAAGAAACTCTGTGGCTAGAACATTGAGATAACATGAAATTATTATTTTTACTATACACAATCTTTACGACTTATATTTAAATTAAAATATGTTATAATCTCGTTCTTCACTAACAAAAAGTATTGAGTGAATCGAAAAGAACATCAGACAAAACAAACACGTCAAGTGCGAAGTGATTGACATTTCATTGAGATTGCGTTGATACTGTTAATACTGCGCTGGGATACTATTTTTGTACATAAAATATCAACCAGTTAGGTGATTACGTGAGTCAGATAAAAAAGTATTTTAATGTACACACTTTGACAATAAATTTGGCCGCCACTGAAAAATTCTATCACTCTTATCTTGCACAATCTGACATAAATGTCACTCCAGAAAACAGTAATACAATACTGGCAAGCCAGTATTCGTACCAAAACTGTGCAAAATAAAGTACAGTACTCTATTATAAAGTAGAGTGTCAAACCTACCTGTCGTTCCCAACACTGATTCCCTGAAACAATCACTTGTAAACGTTAAAGGAGACTAAAGACCGGGTAGGAACACGGGCGAGCTATGGAAAAGTGTGGACGCGAGGGGGCGAGCCGTCACTCGGCCGGCTGTCGTTGCGGTTAGGGTACAGGCCAGTATTGGCAAAGTGCAGTTCGACCTTTACACTTAGCAACTGATACACCAACTGGTGCAAATTAAAATCCCAGCACCCAGACGGTGTTGTGATAAACGAATGAAATTTGGCCCCAAATATGCCCGCATGAAGAGTTTAAATGATTTAACATTAAAAGTTTTACATGTAATAATGTGAGAATTACGGTGCTATATATTATTTAAATTGAATATTTTTTATTTATTTTTTATTTATATTTTTTTTATTTTTTTTTTTTTTTTTTTTTTTTTTTTTTTTTTTTTTTTTTTTTTTTTAGCGTATAAGTCGCGAACAGCAGTTGCCCACAAGTTTTTGTTGTCTAAGTATGCCAAGGCGAAGAGTGACAACTCTCTACACCCAAATGTTTAACAGTGAGAGAGGTCGGAGAATTGACGTGTTTTGAAAGGGTGCATCATATCGTGAAATCTCCAGAACGATTTGCCGCAGTGCAATGTCAGTATACAGACTTGTTACACAGTGATGAAAAAAGCTCTAATACTCCTAGAGCAAGCACAGGTCCATACAGATGGATAACAGCACGTGAAGACTGCCAAATGGTGTGGGTGGCTGTTGCTGGCAGATGGTTGACTGCAGGCCAGATCCAAGTAGTGGTTACATATAGTCACACCCCGCCTCCGCCCCTCCCCGGATGATTGTAAACTAATTACTTGAAGCTGGGTTACACTCTCTGGCCCCTGTGCATTGTGTCCCATTAATCTAATTTCATTGCCATCATCATCTACTCTGGTATAATGCGAAACACAAATGGACATGTGAATGGTGTACATTTGTGTTTAGAGACCAGTCTCGATTCTGTCTGTGGCAAAGTGATAATCGACGAAATGTTCGCAGGCGTAGTGGAGGAACGGCTTATCTGTTGTGATTTCAGAACCTCACGCAAGTACCGTCACCGGTGTCATGTTTTGGTGGCAATCAGTTTCCATAGCATGACTGAGTCGGCTGTTGTTGAAGGCAATGACAGCCCTTCACTATGTGGAAGGGGTACTGCATCTTATTGTGATACCCTACATGTTCAACATCCGAATCGTATTTTCCAACAAGACAGTGCCCGTCCTCATATTGCGGTCATCGTAACACAAGCCTTGCAAGGAGTTTCGATCACAATATGGACAGCACGGTTCCCAGATTTGTCCCAAATAGAGCATTTCTAGGATACCAGAAGTAGACACTTTAGATCACATGGTCACCCAGCACAAACTCTGCAACTGACTGCAAAAGACATGCACGCGTAGTGAGACATACTCCAAGAAGACATCCGAACACTTGTTGTGTCAATGCCGGCAAGGATCCACGAATGTATTGGTGCTCAAGTTGGGCGCATTTCTCACTGACAACTGTAAAAGGTAATAACTTAGCCTGATCCATTTCCATTTGTTATTATTTCTTTTAGGTATGGCCCTGGATATATTTTCAAAGTTTCCTAAAATTCTACCATTCATGTATGCGTGTTGTGATTTTAATTTCCGCCAGTGTAACTATTGGGCGACCATAAGATTTCGCTATAAATTTAAAAAAGTCGAAAGCTACCCATTTGTTATTGAAACGTTAACATAGGCTGTATTTAAATGACTTCACAATCTCGGTATTTGGAGGACCAAGGGATATTGAGAGGAAAGTTAACAGAAGTGGCTTGATCCAAGTAGAAGCAATTCCAGACCCAGATGGGGTCCCATTGGAGCAAACCCAGGATCCGGGTCCCACAAGTTGTGAGACCCTGGGGGATACTGTATAGTCAGAAAAGCAACTCTACATTAAGTTCCTTCATAAAAATAGAGGAATAAATAAAATATAAAATCAAATAAAAAAAAACAACGGTCAGGTAATAAAAGAACAATCCTTTGAGATATCTGCCGCCTTTACATGAAGTACTTAATAAGTGAAGTATTTTACTACCCGTCTAAGAAATAAGTAGCTACAGACTCCTAAATATGATATGTATCGAGGCCCATCTCCATGTGTAAATTTTATATTTCTAGCACCGCTCAGTAGCGTATAAATAAAGATGTAAACGGCTCGAATGTTCGTTCAGTTTATGATTAAAGCTCAATTTTTGTTCAGGAACAGAAGTTCGACATCCCTGCAGTGGCGTAGCTAGGTCAACAAGGGCCCCGGTGCAAAAAAATTATTTTGGACCCTCAGGCCAAACGGGCGACCTTTTTTTTTTGGCTTTGTGTGCTGGTAGGGGCCCCCTGAACTGAGGATCGGGGCCCTTGAATTGCTCTTTAGGGGCCCCTGAGCAGTGGTTGGGGCCCTCCCTGAGCAGCGAGGGCCCTTAGTGAGGGGCTCCTGTGTTCTCAGGGGCCCCTTAGACGACGGTAGAGCTAAAAAAAAAAAGGTCGCCAGTTTGCCGTGAAGGCTCGTGGGCCCCCTAGAGGTGCGCTTAGGGGCCCCTTGAGGTATGCTTGGGGGCCCCCTGAGCGTGAGGGCCCCGGTGCACTGCACCGCCTAGCCCCATAGTAGCTACGCCCCTGCATCCCTGTCGATTTAAGGAACCCATAAGAATGTAGGTAGGCCTACGTGTATTCGACAAAGAGGTTACCCATAATAGAAATCTTCTTCTGTAGATTTATGATGGAAAATTTGATCGCGATCATATTTGTATATTCTCAATCAGTAGAAAGCATATCAAACTTACATGAAACTAGAGTTAAAGTGCTTAGGGGGCATCCATAAATTACGTGAGGTGAAATAGGGGCGGGGTGCAGCGAAATCTCACCAATTCTCACGTGAGATTTTTTAAAATTGTGTTGGACTGTAGAGCTAAAAAAAAAAAGTGTTTACAAATGACGCGAATGTCGATTTTAGGGGGTATTTCGTCGAAAAGT
Source organism: Vandiemenella viatica (assembly GCA_031002005.1). Taxonomy (NCBI): domain Eukaryota; kingdom Metazoa; phylum Arthropoda; class Insecta; order Orthoptera; family Morabidae; genus Vandiemenella; species Vandiemenella viatica. The sequence continues at coordinate 38,853,973 of CM061920.1, read as the reverse complement.
GTGGGTGTAACCAGCTTTGGGAGGGTGAGATCAAAAAAAAAAGGTCTCAAAAATTTGCGAGAGCGATCCGTAGGGGGAGGGGGGGGGGTCTGACGGGACCAGATCTCACAAAGTCTCACCAGAGGGGGGGGTCCGAAAATTCGGAAAAACACCTCACGTAATTTATGGATGTCCCCTTACTAATGTTACGATTTCGTTAGCAAGATAGGCGGTTCCGACTGTTTTAAACACATGCCTTACAAAAACTGATTACCGACAGACGATAACACTTGGACTCGTCCGGATTGACTTGAAACCTGACCGTATTGCTAGTTTAATGCAGTTTTCCGAATCATTTTATTTGCATAAATTCGAACATGATATGATTTCATGTCGGGTATAGGTGCACTGTCGACAAAAGGAAGGTACGCAGAGTGTATATCCGATAACACGAAATGTACTCAATTCGAATCTGTCAGATAATAAATTCAAAAATTACTAGAAAATACTTCAAGTCACTTGTGCATCTTAGCTAGAAAGCTAATAGAATTCTAAAAAAGTAAAACAATTTTGAAGCCTAGACTACGCTTATTCCAGCATACGCTTGGTTGCTTTTTTTTTCATTTTCAAAGGAAAATCTATCATTTTTCTTGAAATAATTTCGAGGAATTACAATTTAACTGCCTAATTACCATGATTTTAACAATTTTAGATATATCCTTTAATTTTAAAACTTCCTCCCTTAATACAAGAAAACTTACATTATATCCACCGCCGCTCGTAACAAACCAAACAACTGTGACCGACGGCAAGCACAACGAGTTACTGTGATTGTTGGAGCAACCGAGCGATGCTCTATTGTTTAAACGTGCGGTGTAGCCAATAATACTGTATTATTATACTCTACTGGATCGTATTTGAAAAAGCGATAGATCAACTTAAAAAGAAATATACAGAACATTAAAGGTAGACGTGTTTCGACACCAAAGGATAAAAGAAGTGTATCAAATATATAATTATAATTAGTATTTTCGAAATGCGGGTGTCACCCCCAAACGGGTGACACCCGGGGCGGACCGCCCCCACCGCCCCCCCCTAGCTACGCCACTGCCTCCAATACCATAGTTCGGAAGTACGGTATTAAGATTAAAAAAAAAAAAAAAAAAAAAAAAAAAACTTTGAAAAGAACCACATGTGTCATTAAAGCCATTACACAGACAAAATGGTATTGTATACACAATTCGGGAAAAAATCCGAAGCACTTGCAAAAATCTCCATTTTCAGACACTTGTCATTGATGTCGGGGATGGTGATATCCACGATGAAAGAATAATTAGAGAAGTACCTCGCTTATTGCGAGTAAATTTTCGTGACTCCTTTAGTGGAACCGAGTGTAGTTATTACAGTTATCGGGAAACTTAGTAATAAGACCAGACCTCTTGGCCAGAGGTTGTTGAAGACACCAACTTAAAATACCTAAAAAGTCTACACACGGTTCGTAGTCGGCGAAATCTCTAGAATGACGGTGGTCGTCAACAACAACAAAAATTCTATATTCGGTTCGTAGTCGGCGAAATATCTAGAAAGCATTACACAAAAACATTTGACAGTAGTGGTAATGAGAGAAAAGTAGCTGGTGTGGAACTACGAACTTGGGCATAGTAATTAATGATATAATGGCACTGCAGATGTCTTAAATATAGACGAAATGCGTTTACCATAAAAAGCATTTGTTTTAATGCAAGACGAAAAATAATAAAAAACAGTTACCATAGCAACTAAGGACCTGGGCCGAAAGAAACACCAACATGTTAAAATACCCACTACAACAATATCTGTATCCTCCATCATAGAAATTTATATTTAATAATAATAACAAATACCTTCTCAAAATCAGTCTCTTATTCCTCAGCTTCTTCGAAAAATATCATATGGAAATGTCCTAATTTCAACAGTTTTGGTTTCTAGTGCAGCATAATACAATCCACCAAGCTACCTCACTGGTTGAGCAAATGTGCAAATGTAATGGATGGACAAGAAAGCCAGCACTATTTGCAGACTTTGCTGAATTAGATTGTTAGGAAACCGACAGAGCACCTTCAGGAAATTACTCAATGGTGGAATCTATGGAACATCAAATTAACATCCACAAATGTCAGGTTACCACGTTCATTACCAGAAGAATTTCGTTCGACAATGTGGGTCTTCCCTGGTGTGAATCAGTTAAATATCTCGGCTTAAAATTCAAAAGAGATTAAGCTGGATTAGACACATATAAGATGCTTGTAATTTAAGTTGGACTCCACATTTTAAGCTTCATTTCGCCCTTAAGTGTAATAAACTTATTAATAAGGCTTCTTAAGATTTACAGTTTACACCATAATGAATAGGCCTGTCTTGTTATGTGGTTCAGAGCTATTTAGTATGGCATCCAACATGCACACTAGGAAACTACAGGAACAAATCGGTAAAAAAAGAAAAAAGAAAATGAAGCTGGAGCAATGATTGTAGTAGACTTATTACCATATTATTCTTCTTCGTTAGCTAGTGCGTCAGCTTTCCCGTACACCGATCCGCCACATTTTGCTATTTTATAAGCCCCTATAACTTACCAGACTAATTTTCCTAGGCTAGATATCAGATCTAAGAGAGGTCCAGTAAGTTGAAGTGAACTGTTGAGGTTTGATGCTTCACTGCTGACACTGAATCCGAGAGGTAATAATTGGTTTGTGATCGTTGTCTAATAGCACAGTCAGTTTTGCCGTCAGGACGGTCCGAGAGGTTGGTAGCTTGTATTTCCATCTACTGTTTCTTTGCACATCCTATCTCGTCTAAAACTGAGATCCGTCTGTGCAGTAAATTAGAAGTTTTCTTTACTGCGCGCAGAGCTGTGCCAGTTTGTTGAAATAAATTGAAAATTTAGATTAGTTCTTTTACAAGATTTTTATTGTTTGTTATGTAGATACTGCGTGCTATGACTGGCCTTTGTGGGGGAGTCACATCATGAAAGCTGCTTCTATATACGACAAAGGCATGTTAATTCAATATCTGCTGGTAACACAGTATAGCAACGGCCAATTCACTTTCTAAAAATTGCTACCATTTCAGTACTACTTTTGTTGCCAAATATTGCCTTTTGATATGTAAAGGGAGCTCCTTGGATTCAGCCAGTAAAGAATTAGTTTGGCCCAAAACAGGAACGAAAAATTTTATATCGTGGCCTACTTAATTTGGAAAGTATGCTAACCGACGTAAATAAGAAGTAAATACATCTATGCTCAAGATGATGTCTTGTTAGTGCCCTGTAAAGATGAATTGAAACCGTGTATCAAGTATTCCACCATACATGTGCTGTTGTTCGTTATTGCATGATAAGTTAATTCACATTTGTTGAACCTGTTTCTGATGTGGGCACAATTTCATTTTGTTTTCAATAATTAAACCAGGGTACTTGGAACGAGATTTAACTGGACGGGTTTGTGGGCCTATTTTCATATTAATTGTGGTAACGATTCTCTGTCTGATGAAAATTAAGGCAGCTGTTTTTTTGTGCAGATTACTCCATACTATGATTTCAAAAAATTTCTTTTTTGTACCAAATGTAATGTCACCTTTAATCTTCGCTGGCATTCCACGATTGATTCAGATTTAGTAGTCTATAGATGCAAAGGTCGTCAGCATGCTAATATTTTTTTCTTCTCTTTGAGATATCAAGTTCAGTTCAGACGTATAGATATTGAAGAGCTACGGGATCCGGCTCTTCAGACAGTACTTTAAAACTTAAGAAAGTTTGCGTGGAAGTCGAAATAGACACCAAGAAAATAATAAATGTTATAAAATGACCAAAAACAGAAAAATTCACACGCAAATATTTGTTCTGTCGTTGTCACAGAAAATCGAGGGCAAAAATTTGCATGGCTTTTATGGGATCTATGTACTTGAATAGGTAGCAACAGTTTCGATGTCACAAATAATGCACTGCAAGACGGCCGTACTTTATTTCAAAAGCAGCTGTGCTTTGCTTTGTTGTCTCGTGGAATGAATCACCAGGAGCAACAAGCGGTAGAACGCAGTCGCGGCTGTTATTGTAGTAGTGCTGTTGGAAACGCCTCGGCAGGAATGGTGATGTAAACGGCTTTGTCACGCCGTGGAAAGCAGCAGGCCAGGGTTGCAAGGCTGCCGCTACTTGCAGACCATGTAGTGCAGACGAAGGCAGCCCGATGTTGTAGCCGGCCGCCTCGTGTCTTCTTCGGAAATGTGCCCATTTTCGACGATAAAATCGAGCCTAAAGGTCGACATATCAAAACTTATGCTGAGTACTACACTGAGGTGACAAAAGTCATGGGATAGCAATATGCAAATATATAGATGACATTAGTGTCGCTTACAAATTGTATAAATGGTCAGTACCTGGGCAGGACTTTCATCTGTGGTCAAATGATTCGTGTGAGAAGGTTGATTATGTGATTATGGCCACACGACGAGAATTAACGGATTTCCAACGCGGTATGCAAATTGGCGCTAGACGCATGGGACATTCTATTTCGGAAATCGTTACGGAATTCAACATTCCGAGATCCACAGTGTCAAGAGTGTGCCCAGAATACCTAAATTCAGTCGTAACCTCCCATCATGGACAACGCAGTGGTCGACCGCCAGTACTTAATGAGCGCGACCAGCGACGTCTGCGAAGACTTGTTAGTGTGAACAGACAAGCAACACTGCGTGAACTAACCACAGGAATTAATGTGGGACCTCCGACGGCCGTGTCCGTTAGGACAGTCTGGCGAAATTTGGCTTTAATGGGCTATGGCAGCAGAAGACCGACAAGGGTGCCATTACTAACGGCACCACATCGCCAACAGCGGCGCTCCTGGGCTCGTGACCATTTCAATTGGACTGTAGACGACTGGAAAAATGTGGCTTGGTCAGATGAGTCACGAATTGGTAAGAGCTGATGGAAGGGTACGAGTGTGTCGCAACCCCATGAAGCCATGGACCAAAGTTGTCAACAAGACACTGTGCAAGCTGGTGGTGACTCCATAATGGTGTGGGCTGTGTTTACATGGCGTTCAGCTACTGGGAAACCACTTGCAACCTCTATGGACTTCATGTACCCAAACAACGATGCAATTTTCCAGGATGACAATGCGCCATGTCACTGGGCCATAACTGTTCGCGATTGGTTTGAAGAACATTCGGGACAATTCCAGCCGATGATTTGGCCACCGCGATCGCCCGACATGAATCCCATCTAACATTTATGGGACATAATCGAGAGATCAGTTCGTACACAAAATCCTCCTCCTGCAACACTTTCAGAATTATGGACGTCTATAGAGGCTGCATGACTCAATATTTCTCCAGAGGACTTCAAACGACTCGTGGAGTCCATGCCAAGTCGTGTTGCTGCACTTCGCCGGGCAAACGGAGGACCGACACGCTATTAGCAGGGTATACCACGACTTTTGTCACCTCAGTGTATGTCGTGGGCGCGATGATGTACACCAGCAAGCTTTCAGCCTCAGGTCGCTTACTCGGGACGAGGATACTATCGAGGCATACAAAAGCGCGCTGCTAACACTGAACACTAAGCAGGCATTGCTTACCCCGCCGCGAATCGAACTGGATGAGAACTGCTGGAAGACTGACCAGGTTAAAATCTGGAGACAGACTGGCCCCAAGTAAAGATGGGTCACCTATATTTATAGATTAATTTGACCTTGTGACATCAGCCTGTGACTTTAATATCTAATTAACTGCTTAACATTTTGAACTATAAATGATAAATTGGTCATTGTACAACTTGCTCATGATTTTGAATCCTTACTTTTCCTTCAAGAGTGTTTCTACAATTTAAAAATTTACTTCTATCACTTCACTGTCTTGCAGGAGTTCTATAAAGCGTCTAACAATCCAGTTTGTAAAATCGTATTTATTTTGTCCAAATCCAAACTTTTTCATGAAGCCAATACATAATGCAACAAAATCTTCTCGGGTGTCCCGCCGGATTGTGGTGTAAAAACACGACGTTTCGACAGCTGACTCTGCTGTCATCATCAGGTATCTGGCAGTTGTTCTCAGCTGACTGTCTCTGCCTCGACTGGCTTGGCCGCCAATCGAGGCAGAGACAGTCAGCTGAGAACAACTGCCAGATACCTGATGATGACAGCAGAGTCAGCTGTCGAAACGTTGTGTTTTTACACCACCATCCGGTGGGACACCCGAGTAGATTTTGTTGCATCGATAAGCCGGGAAAGTCTCCACTCACACAATACATAATTTTAATCAACCTGATTTTATCTATCTCCTCAAGTTAATTTCCTGCTTTTATTTCAGATTTTTTTTTCTCTTAATTAAAAATCACACTTTGCTCAGAACATACTAGAAGGTGATGACTACAGCTGGTGATAAATGTTCTGATGTAGCTTTTAACTAGTTACTTCAAATCCAATGTTTGGCACCCTCTAACGGCATGGTCTTACAACACCAAAAACGAAATTTTTCCAAACTAAATTTTTCAGAGCGTACAAAATACATCTTAAAATGCTGTCCATCATGAGTTTTCATAGTGAGAATGGAAGCAATTAAACTCGTTATACTTAAAAAACAACTCTAATGAAAATTTCTATCTTTTATGAAGGCAGCTTCAAAATCAGACTAAAAGGTAGGCCTATTTTAATGATAGGGTCTAATGTGATATCACGCAAGCTCCTCCGCCGGGACCGGCAAAAACATTCTTTTTTGATAACTATGTTTTATTTAAAACGTCCAGCAATTACATTTTTGCTATACAGTTTTGTGATCTTAAAGTTATTGATTACATCGCTGATTACATCGCCTGGCTTGAGGTCAGTCCAATTGGATTCCTCTGTAACTGAATTATTATTATATAACATGTAAAAAAGTCAGGTATGAGTTAAGATATTGATAGTAAAAATAATGGTAATATAATTTAAAATGTTTTACTAGTAGTATCTGACTCTCCTTGAACGCTGTATAAAGTTCTTATACCCTTTTTCCTCTCATACTACTGGCAACAACATTCTTTATGTCAGTCCTCTTACGATTTCTTTTGAAAAGTTACAAAATATGACTTAACAGTAACTGTTTAAGATTTTTAATTTTGTACGTTGCTAAGAGACGTGTTCAGCCAGGAGCCAGGAGCCATTGTGGAAAATTTGCGTTTTTATCTGCCGCGAAGCTGCAATTATCATGTGGAAATGTAAGTACTTTGATAAAGTACAAAACATGTGAATGCTATTTTATTGAATTAAATCAATCGTGTACTGCAGCACTTCGATCTCCTACTTACTGGAAAAAAAAAAAAAAAATCATAGAATGCACCTGTTCACACGGGAAATCCAATTGATGTATGGGCGCCTGGAGGGGGAATGCACTTGCACCCCCCCCCCCCCCCCCCGCTATGAAAGAAAATACACTGAAAAAGATTAAGAAACTAAAACTTTATTATTAAATTGGGTTACTGTGCAAAGTACGGCCAGTAGAAAAAACTGTTAATTCGGGTTGAAAATACTACTAGCTTCTGCCTTGGCGCTTACTCTTTAAGGGAAGTGTACCTGAAAGCCGTAAAATATGTAACAAAGGTGTAATCCGCGCCGAAACATACGTTTACGCACGTTACGTAACTTGGCGTTAATAGAGATCTAGATCCGCCTGTTACGTAATTGGCAATATTCTAACCAAATCACAATTTGGTTTTCAAAAGGGTCATTCAACAGAACAAGCTATATTTGCATTCACTGACAATATTTTAGAAGGAATGAATGATAAATTAATCCCTGTGGGAATTTTTTGTGACTTATCTAAAGCATTTGACTGTGTAGATCATAAAATTCTGATACAGAAACTTAAGTATTATGGTATAGATGGCATTGTTAATAAATGGCTTAGTTCTTACCTTCTAAATAGAAAACAGAAAGTGTCAATGGAGAATTTTAAGGCTGCCTTAAGAGGTCCACTGTTTTCTGAGTGGAAATTAATCAGATGTGGAGTACCTCAGGGTTCTATATTGGGGCCACTATTGTTTTTAATATATATAAATGATCTACCCTGTGTTTCATCTAAAAACTCAAAATTTGTCCAATTTGCAGATGACACAAACATAGGAATTAAAAACACTCCAGATTTATCTACAGAATATATTTCAAATTATGTCTTTGAACTGATTAATAAATGGTTTACAGCTAATGGCTTGTCTTTAAACTTTGATAAAACTCAGTATATGCAATTCAGTACATCACACAGATTAACACCTGACATAGACATAAAATGTGCAGGCCAGTCCATTCAAGAGGTAGATAGTGTGAAATTTCTAGGTTTGTATATTGATCATAATTTAAATTGGAAAGTACATGTTTCTGATTTACTAAAGCGATTGGGAGTAGCCACATTTGCAATTCGTACAATTTCAGCTTTAGGTGATCTCCGTATGAGACAGCTAGTTTATTTTGCTTATTTTCACTCCTTATTGTCATATGGAATAATATTCTGGGGCAATTCTACCCATAGAGACAAAGTGTTCAGAGCCCAAAAGCGTGTAATAAGAATTATGTGTGGGGTTGGCAATAGAACTTCATGTAGAGAGCTGTTCAAGAAGTTAGGGATTTTAACATTAGCATCTGAGTATATATACACATTAATGTCCTTTGTAGTCACAAATTATACTTTGTTTGAAACAAATAGTAAAATACACAATTATGGCACTAGAAGTAAAAATGATCTTCACAAGACTTACAAGTCATTGTCATTTGTTCAAAAAGGGGTCCGATATTCAGGGATACATATCTTCAATATGCTCCCAACACATATTAAATGTCTAGTAGATGATAAGAATAAATTCAGGAAAAAATTGAAAGAATTTTTAATTGACAACTCCTTCTACTCTGTCGAAGAATTTATTTCTAAGGTATCTAAAAAATAACTGCCAGTATCTTGTGTAAATATAGTTCACATAATTAATTTACCATGTATGCTATGACTGCTCCTGGTGTATGTATTTAGTTTGTTACATAATTAGTTATGGTACCATATATGTTATGACTGTACATCTTGTGGTGTATGTATTATTTTGTTATGGATTTTTTTTTTTAATGTACCATGTATGCTATGACTGTACATCTTCTGGTGTATGTATTATTTTGTGATGGAAGTGTTTAATGTACCATATACTATGACTGTACATCTAGTGGTGTACTTATTATTTTGTTATGCAACTGTTTATCTGTAAATTGACAACTTTCCACATCCCACAGAGCCAGTCTCTTATATTGGGATCAATTGAAAATGAATGTATTGTATATTGTATTGTACGTAACCCGACGATTTTCACTACATTACTTCTTTCCTACCTGTTTTATCGGCTTGGCGTACACTTTTTCTTAAATAGAAATGACTAAGGAATGCGTTAATCACATTTTCATCGAGAAATAACAGTTTTTTCTACTGGCCGTACTTTGCACAGCACCCTTAAATTGTTTGAATAATAACTTAAGGCACCTAGGTTATTGTCCAAATTTTTTCAACACCTTGTAAATAAATTCAGTATCCTTAGTTAATAAGTATTAAATATAGTGTATAAAAACAACAGATGCACCTCCCTTAAAGTAGGGGCCTAATCCTCCTAATCCTGCTGGCGCCAATGAATCGATGACATAGTCTGGTTACAGCACATTTTTATAATTGTTACGCCATTGAATCGTGCAAATATAATTCTTCATCTAGCTTTAGGAGAAATGCCTTACAAAACCAAAGATAACACATAATTACATCATCCAAGATTAATTTTCACACAATTATCAAAAACCACAAAAAAACCAAGAAACAAAATTTCAAGCAATCACACAATATACAAACAAATTAGACTGTTATGTGATTTTATGCAGATGTTATGTTAAAGTGGTCCTTTGTTGATTTTATACTTAAACGTTTAAAATATTTTGCACAAATCTCATGACGTATGTTTGTTAATACACAGGTGGTTTGATCTGAATTTTAAATGGGAAAATTAACCATATAGCTAGATAGTGAGTACTATGTTTAACATATATCCTTCTGCAGTTCTTTGATTGATGTAGCGTCCTATTTGACAACCGCAACTTTGTTGTAGCCATTGGCGGGAGCCAACCACCCGTTTTTATTATTCATTATCACGAAATTTATGGGTTATAAAATTCTATACACTTCGCGCACATGATGGACGCCATTAACTGCAACGGTGATGTTTGGTATCATAATTACCATGCAATATTACTTTGCACCTGTCTACAACTCCCTGAACAGCGTGATGGGTGAGCGCTTAACGCACTGGCCTCGCATTCGTGAGGACGCGGGTTCGAATCTGCATTCGGCCATCCAGATTTCGGTTTTTCGTGGTTTCCCCAAATCATTCAAGCGGAACGCCGGGATGGTTTCTTAAAAAAAAAGACCATTGCCAAGTTCCTTCTCGTTCCTTCCCCTCCCCCTCCCCCTTTCCCCTCCTTTCCCGCCTCTAATGATCTCCAAGTCCATGAGGCATAAAGCCATAGGAAAAAGAACCCGCGTAAACACCTGCAATAGGAAACTAATTTTGGAAGAACAGTCAGTATTGTATCCACGTGTCAACTGTGGCAAAAAGTATAGTTTGTTTCTAACAAAATAAAATTGCAAAATTTTACCTTTTCATTTTAATACCGGCTCCAACACGTTTGGGACTATCATTCCACCCCTTGTAACAGTCCTTAGTACAAGGCACTGTAAATTAAGCAGGAGTTTGCTGTTTAATTTAATTTAAGTTAATTGCAATGGAGCACAGGCTCCGGTGGCAATTTCCCTACACACCCAACTTCTCCCTATCCAACACTCACCTACATTTGCCCTCTACAAATTTTAACTTTAAATTCTTTTAACGTTTTCGGTAGGTTATTCATCATTCCCCTTGGTAACTCATTCCAATCCCTGACACCCTTACCTAAAAAAGAAAATCTTTCATTATATGAGTTCTGTAGTTTACAGGTGGTGTGTATGTCCTTAGTATGCAAACACGTCAATTAAAAACCAAATAAATTATTTATTCACATTCCAACAAGGAAAATATGTGGAAGAAGTGGGTAAATCTTTCAGGACTCGACTCAACTTATTTGTCTACTAACTCTTCAATACTATTTTCTCATGTTTATGTCATTGCACTAGCACGAGAGTTGGCCTATTTTGACTAGAATTATTTTTGTGGGATATTCTTTTATAAATCCATGTAACCATTTTGTAAATTTCCTCACAGGCATTTCCTTTATGGTTGCATCCAATACTGAATAAACCACATAGCAAGAATTAGCAAATGCTACAGGCCCCACACCTTAAGGAAGCCTAGCAATTATAAGAAGAAACATCTAATTCTCTAGTAAGTTATGGATGGTTTATCACCCATCGTCCAATAGAAAGATGTACAGCTTGGAAAAATTGAACTAATGACCAACGCTTCTCTGCAGTAGTTTTTTCAAGGCCTTAACACAGGATACTCTCTTTATAAATCATTATACGAGTACGTCCAAGCAAGGTGGTCCCCATTGTTACATATAGAGGTAAAAGCCAAATTCCCTAACTGGCTGTGATGAATATCAGCAATTGAATTTAAGAAAACGCAAGCAAAATACAAAATACGACCATTTCAGTGGATCTACCACACTCAAAACATGTGGATTATATTTTGAAATTCAGGTGTTTATTGTCATAACTGATAATGTGCTGTCTGCGTAAGCTAAACAAATGGAAGCATACCATCAAGTGGCTAGTGTAACTGGAATGCGTAAGAAATTAAAGTTTTTACCAGCAGAGGAAATATCAAAAATATCACCAATTATCGTCAGTGCTTTGCCAGAAGGAGTGGAAGAACTGGCACAGTTTGCTGAGCTGCTGAAAATTAACTAGAATTGTGTTTTCAAAATGTAGAAATAGTGTTTACGCGTTTACTTGAGTTTAATGGTTGGGGAACTGCTTTTATCTTTTACATCAACATTAAAGCACAATACACAATGGGGCAAAAATGTCTAAATGATCTGGTTTTGATGAATATAGAAAATGATTTACTTAGAAATACTGATTTTGCTAGTGTTATCAGTTTAATGGTTGGGGAACTGCTTTTATCTTTTACCTCAACATTAAAGCACAATACACAATGGGGCAAAAACATCTAAATGATCTGGCTTTGATGAATATAGATAATGATTAACTTAGAAATACTGATTTTGCTAGTGTTACCTGTAAATTTATGCACATTAAATCACAAAAGGTAGTTTTGTAAATGTGCTTTTTTATTTTACATTCTAAATCTTAATACCTAAGGAAAACCATGGACCTCTTGCTAAAATTTAGCTGCACTGTCTTAATCCAACTCTGGTAGCATCTCAACTAATAATAGTACTGTAATTTTCAAACATATTTGCCTCCATGTCTTCATGGGCTGGTACTACTGAAGCCCTTCTCCACTCCTCTGGTAAGCATGAAATCTCCAGAGTCAATCTAAACAATATCAAGTAAATTTAATAATGTTATCCCCAACGGCCTCTTTAAATTGTTCTTTGCTTTCTTAGTTCCCTAATAGTATCCTCATGGTCTGTCTCCAGTTTTTTAGTCTGTAGTAGAGTCAGTAAAATTGAAAGACATCCACTGATGTGTAAAGAAGTTATGTTGAAAGCTACTGGAAGACAGGAAGTGGATATTAGGAGAAGGAACAGGGGATGTTACCTGATTTCAAGCTTAAGAAAATGGAATAATTTTCTTTTGAATGGATGTTAGTCAGAATAAAATTCAGAAATAATTTAAAGTAAAAATTAATGAATATGAAAGTCATTTGGTAGGAATATTTTACTTGTAATGTCCACTGAAATTAAATTCAATTTAGAAATTTATGATGTTGGAATAGAAACTGCTGAACATTCAGATAAGAGAAGACATATTTCTTAATGTAATTTTTTGTTTAATTTGATTTAACTGTGATGGAGCACATGCTCCAGTGCAGTTTCACTGCACATTTATTCACCAATTTTTTTTTTTTTTTTTTTTTTTTTTTTTTTTTTTTTTTTTTTGCCTTTTACAAATTTTAATTTTAATTTTTTTCAGTGTTTTTGGTTTTGGTAGTTTATTCAAACCCCTGACTCACTTCTGCATAAGAATATTTTGTTCTCTTGTTTCAGAATACACTTTCTGCCCAGGTGATTGTTTTATCTCTAGGGGTAACATCACCCTATGTTGCTGTGAACCTTCCCCATTTGCTCAGCCTCCAGAGAATCAAGTGTCAGCTTTAGGTCTTGTCTGGGCTCTTTTCTTCTAAGTAAAGAAAAGTTTTACTTCCACAATGCTAGTGGCAAAGTGTAAGCAGTGTAAAATTTTAATATTAACAATTGCAATATTTTTTAAATTGTTTTAATACTCATTTTTCTATAACAAAACATGTCACATTTTCAGGTTTGTTAAGACTAAACATTGGCCATATTTCTTGGCTAACACTGTCATTTGGTATTTTGTTTGGCTTCAGTTTCACATGTATCTTATTTGGAACATGTCAAAACTATTATGGAAAGGTTTTCCTGCAACCATTTTGGTAAGTTATTATTTTTATACTGTTTTAGTAAAATTTTGATTTATTTATTTTGGTGGTAAGTCACACAAGTCTTCATTGCATATCTGTGTATTGTACATATGTTGTCATGTCTAACTGACAGTGCACTGAATTAATAATTAATTTCAGTGTCACAGTGGCAAGAAATGGAGGATTTGTTGCTCTTTAAAACTAACAGCCCCTTATTTAAAACGAATACATGCTCATAAAAAGTGACTTGTGTTGCCACAATTTTAGTTGCTTTATGTGATTTATTCCAACCTTGATCTGGATTTTATTATTAACTTTGAAACATATATTTTTGAGAAGAAATTTTGGTACCTTAATTATTTTGGTATGTTAATTTAATTTGTAGTTTAAAGTATTCCTATGTACCTATTCTGAAATTTCTTCATTTTATAAAATTATTTAAGTAAAATTTTAATTTTAAATTCTTTCAGTGTTCCTGATTTTCCACTCCTATATAACTAAGATAGAGTACCAGCTCGTAATCATGATCATCTCTTCCATTCCATACACTGCTCCTAATTCTTAAGCAACTAACAAGTCCCATCACCAATATACTCCTCATACAGTCCATGCCCTCCATTCTGGTATCCTCCTGTCCTCCAATGACTCCCAGTCCAGCTCTTTCATCATAGCAGTTACTTTTTGTGTTTTATCATAATTTCGTCAGACAAATCACCTCGTTGTCCTCTCTAATATATGAAGGAGTTTGAAATCTTTTCCTCCCACTTCCATATAGTAATAATAATAATAATTCCACCTGGTTGAATTACTTGGTGACTCAACATGGAATCTGAACCACAGAAACATTCTGGCATGCTTCATATTACATAGCAAGCTGTGCCAGAGGTGACTGTCAGGTTAAGGGCCAATGGAAAACCCTGCAGAAGCAGGGATTTGGACAGGAGACATTTCGGTCACTAGTCAGACAAGTTAACCAATGAGTCACCAGACTGCTCCACGAGGTTCCTCATTGAGTTCACTACCAATGTTTGGCCAAGATTTTTAAACTTCAGGTCTTCAATGAGCAATTGTCTTACACTACCTGGGCTTAATGGGAAACTGGATAAATATGGGAAAATAGCTACTGGAGGTATGTAAAAAGAAAAAAATGTTTAGTAACTGATTTAATGAGACCATTAGAGTATCATTCAGGGATTAAACTAGAGGAAAAGTTTCTCAATGTAAATACAAATGAGGAGGTAAAAAAATAGAAATAGTTTTTCAGAACTAAGTAAGCCAAACAGACATAAACTGTAGATATCAGCATGAGTAAAGTACTTAACATGTACACTACTAAAAACTAGTTGTGAGCCCATCACTGTGTTTTGAGAGTGGTCACGGATAAAGAATTGGCAAACAGGTTCAGGAAGGTAAATGCCTACTTTGTCCATGGTCTACCATTGGGGCATGCTAATTGTCTTGACAAAAGCTACCATGATAGGGAACAGCATGATTTCCATTTAAAAAGGAAGATCTTTGCCTTTTTAGGATTTCCAAAGGATTCTTCATTTAATAATATTTAATTAAATTGGAACGGAGAGCACACTCAAGTGGTAATTTCCCCCTCTCCTGCACCCATCTATATTTGCCCCAACTTTAAATTCTTTCAATGTTTTTGGTAAATTATTCATCATTTCCCTTGCTAACTTATTACAATACCTGACACCCTTACCTAAAAAATTGAATCTTTCTATGCCCTTTTGCCTGAAATCGAATGCCAGCTTCTGGTCATGGTCATCTTTTCCCTCCATACATTACTTTTAATTCTTACACCAATATCTTTCCACACGTTATCACCAATATACACCTTGTACACTCCCATGACCCTCTTCACTCTCCTCCTGTCTTGCAATGAATCCCATTCCAGCTCTTTTATCATATCTATTACTGACTGCATTCAGCATTCAGCAATAGTTTCCAGAAACAAACCCAGCTTCCCTTTTTTGCACCAACTCCTTTATTTCATAAGCAAAATGTGGGTACAATACTACACAACCATATTAAAGCAATGGTGTAACCAAAGTTTTGAAACCCAATTCCTATTGCATTCCCATTTTTAATTCTACTTCTTTTGATACTGCATTTCCTACCCTAAGTATCTGTTTCCTACCTTTTAAAAATTCTTTTATCCAGTAAAACTCAACATAACCACTCAAACATTTTTCCAGCAATAATCAGGTTGAATCAAATTTATGTAAAAATTAAAGTTAAAAGAAGTTGGTGGCTGAGCTTGCACCAAAGGGTTTAACCTGAAAAACAGTATTTTGTGTTATTGTGTATTGTTTTGTGTTGCTGCTGCCCTCCTCCCTTCAACTTTGATGAGTGTTGAGTGTATTTTATCTATCCTTTCCAAATAAATATTGCCTCGTGGCAGTTCTTTACTTCCATTGTTACCATTAGGGAAAAATAAATAATTTTTCATGGTCACAGGCAATGACTGCCTTACAAGGTCTAATTTATTTCTTGAGTTTGACCATTATTAGATCTTTAAGTTCAATTGAAACCAAAAATGTGTTGCACAGACTACAAAAGTGACCAAAACTGAGTGTTAAGTTACAAGCAAATGGAGATGAATTTAACACCCCAAATATAAAAGATAATTTTTTAAAAAATGAGATAATTAGATGACTTGGGGAATAGCCACTTGAGTGTAAGCTCCATCACAATTAAAAATTAATAATAATAATATATGCATTTGGCATCAAAACTCATGACCATGTGACCCTGAGGATTTGCTCTGCAGAATTTGAATAATTTATGTTGAGTTTGAAGGAACTTAAATGTATTAAACTGAGGCTAGATGACCCATGTGAAAATTAGTGAATACGTTGAATTGTAAGGCTGGTGATTTGTAATAGGATGAAAGAAGAAATCCCCTCCCCAACCCCCATTTGTAGCAATTGTTCATTTGTATAATGTAAATAATATGTAACAAAAGTTGACGCCAGTGAAGTAGTTTATTAATATCTCTGTGATATGTGCTACTGCTATCTAACGACTTGAAACTGAACTGTCCAATATGCGCAACTTTTACAGTTAGTACTTTTGCCCTTCAATGGTCAAATTCCAAAAAATTTTGTTATTAATTTATAATGCTGCTTAGGTGGATACCTTTATTCTTTAAAACGATACCTCATTTATCTATTTTGATTAAGTATCAATGGCGATAAATGGATCATGACAAAATAAAAATACATTATGGAAATAATTATATATATGCCATTTATGGATCAAATTCCTTTATTAAAACATGATGTGACCAAACCAGATACCTTAATCTTTATCTATGTTGGTTAGATATCAAAGGAGGTAAATGGCTCATGACACAAAATGCATTTAATTTAATTTAATTTAATTGCAATGGAGCACAGGCTCCGGTGGCAATTTCCCTACACACCCATCTTCCCCCTATCCTGCACCCACCTATATTTGCCCTCTACAAATTTTATCTTTAAATTGTTTCAAAGTTTTCGGTAAATTATTCATCATTTCTCTTCGTAACTCATTCCAATCCCTGACAACCTTACCTAAAAAAGAGAATCTTCCCACACCCTTGTGCGTGAAATCAAGTGCCAGCTTGTGGTCATGGTCATCTTTTCCCTTCCATGCACTATTTTTAATACCTATTGCAATATCTTTCCATGCCTCATCGCCATTATATGCCCTGTACACTCCCATGACCCTCCTCATCCACCTCATGTCTTGCAATGAATCCCATTTCAGCTACTTTATCATATCCGTCACTGATTGTGTTCTGTAATAATTTCCAGAAACAAATCTAGCAGCCCTTTTTTTCACCCTCCCCATCTCCTGTATTTGATACGTAAAATGAGGGTCCCATTCTACACTACCATATTCGAGCAATGGTCTGACCAAAGTTTTGTAACCCAATTCCTTTCCTTCTCCTGAACATACCCTCATCACTCCCTCCAACAAGTGCAGAGCTTTGAAATCTTTTCCTACCACCTGTCCAATGTGCCCAGCCCAGTTAAGCTTGTTATCAAAAGTAATGCCAAGATATTTACAAGTCTTCAGCAAGCAATTCTTTCTCCACCTTATATTCATAATTAACCTTTTGTTTTTTATTTGTGTATCTAATAAGCTGATTCTTCTTTGCATTTATCTTCATCCCGTGTTTACCAACCCAGCTAGATTTCCTGTCCAGATCACCCTGCAACTGTTTACAATCCTCTATCGTTTTGATTCTTTTATACAGCATTATGTCATCTGCAAACAATCTAATTTCAGATAGTAAACAATCAACACAATTATTCATTAGAATAATGAATAGTAATGGTCTCCATACGCTACCCTGTGGCACACCCATTTTTACATCTACTTCTTTTGATACTGCATTTCCTGCCTTAACTTTCTGTTTTCTACATTTTAAAAATTCTTCTTCCCAGCAAATCACTTTCTCATCCACTCCAATGGTTTTTTACCTTATTTACTACCATTTTATGGCTTACTCTGTCAAACGCCTTTCACAGATCTAGTGCTACACTACCAATTTGGCCTCCCTTGTCCAACTGAGATTCGCATGAATATCCTTGCCTGAACCCATGTTGCCTGCTTGAAAACCACTTAAGTTCCTCACATATATTTCTGAAGTGGTTGCATATCAATCTTTCCATTAATTTACCTACCACTGATGTCAAACTGATTGGCCTGTAATTCTCAACTCTATTTCTCACCCCTCCTTTATGTACCGGTACTGCTATTGCACTTTTCCAGTCCTGTGGTAAGCAGCAAGAATCCAGACTCAATTTTTAATAATGTTTCAAGATAAGGTACAATGTCACATCCGGCTATCTTTAAGATATCTGTAGTAATATTATCTTCACTAGCCCCTTTATGTTTTTTGAGCTCTCTTATTTCCTTCATGATTTCCTCAGGATGAATATCAATTTTTTACTATCGTCATTTCTAATTGTGTTGTTAAGCTCATTCTCCGAATTAGACCCTCCTGTTTCTGATTCATTGTCGCTAATGCTTTCACTGAACCAGTTACTTAAAATCTCTGCCTTTTTCAAATCATCAGTAACTTCTTCTTCATCCTCATCTATAAGTGTCTTTACACCTTACCTTCCTCTCAGTTTCCTGATATAGCCATAGAAATTTCTAGTTGCATCAGTCAATGGTCCCGCTGCACTGACAATACTCTTAATAAACCCATCTTTAGCCATTTTCTTTGCTGTTATTAAGTCCTTGATTAGTTGTTTTAAATATTCCCTACTACCCCTGCTGTCTCTTAACTCCAGGATATCTAATTGGGTTGGTAAACATGGAATGAAGATAAATGCAAAGAAGAGTCAGCTTATTAGATACACAAATATAAAACAAAAGGTTAATTATGAATATAAGGTGGGGAAGGAATTGCTTGCTGAAGACTTGAAATGTAAATATCTTGGAATTACTTTTGATAACAAACTTAACTGGGCAGGACACATAGGACAGGTGGTGGGAAAAGGTTTCAAAGTTCTGCACTTGTTGGAGAGAGTGATGAGGGGATGTACAAGAGAAGTCAAGGAATTGGGTTACAAAACTTTGGTCAGACCATTGCTCGAATATGGTAGTGTAGTATGGGACCCTCATTTTACGTATCAAATACAGGAGTTGGAGAGGGTGCAAAAAAGGGCTGCTAGATTTGTTTCTGGAAATTATCGCAGAATGCAATCAGTGATGGATATGATAAAGGAGCTGGAATGGGATTCATTGCAAGACAGGAGGAGAATGAGGAGGGTCATGGGAGTGTACAGGGCATATACTGGCGATGAGGGCATGGAAAGATATTGCAATAGCTATGAAAAGTAGTGCATGGAAGGGAAAATATGACCATGACCATAAGCTGGCACTCGATTTCAGGCACAAGGGTGTAGGAAGATTCTCTTTTTTAAGTAAGGGGTGTCAGGGATTGGAATGAGTTACCAAGAGAAATGATGAATAATTTACCGAAAACTTTGAAAGAATTTAAAGATAAAATTTGTAGAGGGAAAATGTAGGTAGGTGCAGGATAGGGGGAAGATGGGTGTGTAGGGAAATTGCCTACCGGAGCCTGTGCTCCATTGCAATTAAATTAAATTAAACTCTGTTAATGTTCTTTTCTTACTAACCTCTTTAACCTCCTCACTGCCCTATTATAGTATATAGGTTCTCTACTTCTCTTTATTTTCTGCCTTGGAATAAATTTTTCTTCCCCCGTTCTTATTATCTGCTTGAACTCTTCCTACCTTGACTCTACTGTACTTGATCCTTCCTTCCATTTGCTGAATTGTTCTCCGAAATATCTCTGAAATTCTTAACCTGTGCCTTTTTATAATTGTACCTATTTCCCCCTTCAATTTTGGCTGCTGGTTTACTGAATCCTCTAATATCCATCAGAACTGCTTCATGATCACTTATTCCTTCAGTTACTTGAAACCTCAAAAGGTTTTCATCGGGCTTAAATTATCCTTTCGCCCTTTAATGGTCTAATTCCAAAAACTTTCATTCTTAATATGTGATTTCACCAAAGTGGAGACCTTTATTCTTAACCAAAAAATAAAAAAGTGTTTTTAGAAATATTAATATTTTCGACCTCTAAGGTCCGAATTTGGAAAAATTACTTTTGTTAAATTATAATGTGACCAAAGCGGATACCTTAATCTTTGTCGATTTTGGTTAGGTATGAAGGGAGATAATAGACTGTGACAAAAAAAAAACCTTTAAAAATAATATAGGTATATTATGGAGACATTTAATTTAATTTAATTGAAATGGAGCACATGCTCTGGTGGCCATTTCCCTACACACCCAACTTCCCGCTATCCTTCACTCACCTACATTTGCCCTCTACAAATTTATAACTTTAAATTCTTTTAACGTTTTTGGTAGGTTATTCATCATTCCCCTTGGTAAATCATTCCAATCCCTGACACACTTTCATTATATGTCTTCTGGTGGCCAAAGATCATTAGTATATGACCTTATCTGGCTGAAATACGAACTTGACTTGTACTTGATGTGAAGGATTTCCTGTAAAAATTTAAAGAACTTTGGTTGATTTGTGAAATTTTTTAGAAGTATTGAAGAGGGACAGACACAATCTCACTGTATAGCTTCTTGGTGTTAAACAATATGATCTCGTGACACACCACAGCTTAGGGAGCGTGCATAAACCGCGTAGCTCCATTTTGTCATCCTTTGAACCCCCCCCCCCTGCCCCCACGTAGCCCGACGTGGCTTTTGCCACTACTCCCCCCCCCCCCCCGATGTAGCACGTAGTTTTTTTCCCATTTGATTCCAGAAGACATCTTGTACTGTTTTCTCTTGTCAGAGTATTAGTAAATTACATACGGATATAATTAACTGAGGGAAATAGTTATTCACATACTTTTGTGAGTTCTGTTCCTCATTTTATCTGTGAAAAATGTTATGAAAGGAAAGTTATGTGGCCAGGCTTGGAACCCCCCCTCCCTCCCCCCACGTAGCCCAGCGTAGCCTTCCAGCTAAACCCCCCCCGCCCCCCTGGACCGAGCCACGTAGTTTGTGCACGGTCCCTTACCGCTTGACTCCATATAGGAAGCTGTGATGTATGGACACTTCCTTCTGCCACTGTTGTTGTTTAAGTTAACCCTATTGTTCATGGTATTTTAAACATGGTATTGCTGAATTTCATTTTAAACCATATCTATTCCAATGTAGCCTATTTCAGATAGGTACCAAGATGTTTTCTATCTCTGAGGAAGTATGAGCACCATGGTTAAGCCAATTCCATTACAATGTTGAACTACTGTAAGGAAATCCAAAATTCTACTGACTGGAGGCACTAGAGTCCTGCCAGGCTCACCCTTTGGCCATAGAAACTTACACTATAGCAACCTTAACTTTAATAAAGTATGATTCTGTGCATAAACATTTTTAGCTAGGTGAGTATTATTATTAGAGAAAATAAGTCAGTTTTCTGGGCAAATTTAAACTGCTTATATTTTATAATGCTTTTTCTTTCCTGCAGGCAGGCGTATTCTTGTGACCCTCAACATGCTGATGATCGTTCATTGGGATTTCACAACCAAAATGAGGAATTTTATAAAGGTTGATATTCCTTTCACAAATGTTTTCTGGTTAGATCTCATTATCCAGATATTTGCATATAGCATTAAATTCTTTCAAATTTTTGATAATTATCCAAAATATATTTAGAAATTTCTTTCAATATATTGGTATTTTTATGTTCAATTTCCGATTTTATAGGTGTAGCACATAGAACTGTTTGAGTCATCTGATGAGTCCTCAATTGTACGCATCTGATCCCTTTGCTATATGGGTCCCCTCTGTTCATGATTATATCCTGTTCACTCAATACTGGCGGCTCAAGGTCATGTTCCCCTCGCCCCTCTCCTCACCACACCATCCACTCCGCTCTTAATTCTCACAGCTTAACGCTCTGTCAGGTACACGAGAGGTTATTTCTCCTCCGCATCTGGAGATAAGGCAGGGGAGTGGGGATAGAACACACTGACCTTTAGCTGCCTCTGTTAATTGAATGGGCTATAAGTGTGAAAGTGTATCTATTCTATCTGATGAGACACGAATGCTTTTCGAACAATTTTGCAGATGACAGTCAAACATTGACAGTCGTATTTATTTGTTATAGAGAAGGGATCGGTGGCGGCCGAAGTGATTCACTTAGGTAGTGACAAGATTGAAATTTTTCGATGAATTACATTTTTTTTTTTTTTTTTTAAAGTGAAAGATAGAAGGAAGATCAAAGTTCAGTTTTGACTAAGGATCTAAGTAACTTAAACATTTACTACATTTTAATGTCTCTTTATCAGCGCGTGCTGCTGGATTGAAGAAATAATTTTGTACTTGAAGAAATGAATGATAAATGACCAAAAGGTAAACAATGACGGATTAGCCAAAAATCGAGAAGTTGAACTACAGGCAGTGCTGGATTACCCAATAGATACCACTAGACAGTAGATTGAGGCTCCCGATTTTTAAGGCTCCCATGATGCCGCGTTTACACTCTCGCGCGAGCTTAGATGAGGCGAGGTGAGACACCGCGAACGCGAGAGTGTAAACGGTGCACTCGCGTAGTCTCGCCTCGCCTCGTCTAAGCTCGCGATTGCCGCTCGCCTCAGTGGCGGTTTCTTGACGCGAGTCAAAGGCGCGAGCACATTGTTTACAGCGGAGGTAGTCAACCTTTATACCTACCGCCCACTTTTGTATCAATGTATACCTTATGAAATAGACGTACAGCGAGTTAAGGTGCAAATCAACATAATTAAATCTATAAATGAATGCAATTTTTCTCGGCGTTGTTTATTTATAAACGTTTCTCGGCAACCAAACCGAGTAATATTGTGCATCAATAATAATATTACTCTGTTTGTTTCCAAGAAACGTTTATAAATAAATCATTATATCTAATTAAAAAACCTTAAAAAGTCCATTAATTTTTTAAAAAATAACGAAAGCGTTTAACTATTGGACCAAACCCCCAGAGCCCACCACAAAAGCTGGCACTCCCACTAGTCATCCATGAATGAATTCTTGCGAGAGATTAAACAGCAGTTCGCGTCAGCGCTCGTGCACGAGGTGCGAGGCGAGGCGCGAGGCGAGGCGCGAGGCGAGAGTGTAAATGCGGCATGAGAGTTAATATATTTAATTGAATAAAAATAAGAAAAATGAATAGAATAATCCAAAATAAAACGATCAAAATAATATAAAAAGCATGCAAATTATTTTTTTGCTTTCATTATAGTCCAAGAAATAAAAGCAGTTTTCAAAATATCATAAAATGTAAAATTCTTTGTTAATTGTGTGAAAAATATGATCCATTCAATTAGTCATCTACGAAATCTTATCTTTGTTCTTACAAAATACAGATTTTTTTCCCTTCAAAACAGAGGGCTCCAAGAACTTTGAGTGCCTGGGGTCACATACTTTCTTTATCCCACACTGCCTACAGGACATAGCCATTGCCTTCATTCAATAACCACCGCTACAATGGCACACTCTTTACTCAGTGAAACACATTTAGTTTGAGAATCGTTTACTGCCACATGTATTCATAAGCTTGTCTTGGAAGGAACTAACAAATAGAAAAAAATAGCACCTCCTCGCATTGACAAAGCTTCTAGGGCAAGTAGTTGAATTCCTGCATTTCTCAAAGCAGTATTTAGCAAAGAATCTCCAGAGGTGATTTTATTTTATTTTTAAATAATTCAAAACATTATAGTAAGTACATGCAATTAAAATCAATAGTATTTGGTTTAATCTTCGATGACTCACCATACTGGAGGGATTATCGTTCAGCAGCACTTTGTGAAGAAATATCATATTCAATGATATGATTAAAGATTTATTTACACATTAAGTCACAGAAAATTATATTAAGAGTCACTATCTCAATGAATTAAGGCACTAAAACGAGTGATACGAAAAGTCAATTTTTCTGTTCTTTTTGGTGGCAAATAAATCAATAACTTTCTTGTTGAAATTGTTTATGTTACTCACAAATGATTTTTCGCAAGAAAGCATGCTTAAGCGGTGAGCCGGTCCTCCTTCATTGTGTTTCTGAGAAAGGTTTTTACCCTTTTCATCATAGAAAAACATCTTTCGGCTTCTGATGTTGACATTGTTATCAACAGTTTTAATAATTTTGATGTTTTTTGAAATGTATCGGTAAGATCATTTTCAATAATGAATGATAAAAATGGAGCGGCTCCAGAAATAGTTCTTAATTCTGGTCTCGAATAACACACTTCAAGTTCGCCCTGCAATCTTTTCTGTTCCAAACAAGCAGGTACTCTTTTACCATACCGCTGAGCTATTCGGCAGGAAATTTTGCTTGATAACTTTTAAATTTTTCAACATCAAATAAATTTGATGCTACGAGATGTCCCGTAAACTGAAATCTAGTTTTTATTTCAGAAACAATGACATCGCAAACTTCTAAATATTGTCTTTTTCGGTTCTCAGAATCATCACATCGCCGTCATTTTCATCACTATCATCGACCTGCTCTCTAATTCTTTGAATGGAAGTTTCAAAGGTCTCCATAATTACTTTAACTTTTACAGGGTCAATGTCTTCCTTTTGTAGTTGTTTAAAAACTATTTCGACATGTGGCATTATCTTGTAGCGTAAACCAAAAAACAAAGCTCTTATCATTTAACAAAGTTTTATATGCACATGCTTGTTGAAGGGTAGAAGGCAAACGTATTTCTTCGCTGTTTTCAATGGTTTCCATTACATCTATTAAATTATTTCTGTATTCATAAATACAGTTGACTCATCAAGAATGAAAATTCCACCTGGTTTGAGATGCATGTGGTAATCTTTTCTGCAAAATCTCATCTAAAACTCTTGTTCTTTGAGACGAACTTGAAAAGAAAGAACAAATTCCGGAAAGGCTTGCGAAAAAAATGCCAACTTCCCGATTGATGGGGCCGCTTTTGACATTAAAAGATTTACCTGGCGTGCATAGCAATGAATAAAATTTGAATGAGGATATATGTCTTTAATTCTTTTCTGAACGCCATTTAAATTTCCTTTCATTACGGAGGTGCCATCGTAACTTTGAGCAATTAATTTTTTCGGTGATTTTCCAATCAGTGTGTCAAGTTCTTCCAAAATACAATCTGCAATAGCACTAGCATGCTGGCCATCTGGGTTCGTGAATTTCCAAAATATTTCTACAGGTTTTCCACCAACAATTTAGCGCAATCTTATAACTAATTGAAACTGACAAGACACATCTGTGGATTCATCGGCTATCACGGCTACATATTCAACACTGTCGATTTCTTTCTGAATTTCGTCAAGATATATATTCAATATGCACTCAAGCAATTCATTCTGAGGGTTTTAATGGTGCCTTTAAACGCTGTGGATCCATGCAAATACTTTTCAACTCTTTGTCGAACTCCGAACTGAATTGAATTAATTCACGAAACACTCCTTTACATCACTTTCAATGTGTCCTCAGAAAACAAGTTCCAGAGCACCACAAAATCGCACACAATTTATAATTGAATTTAGAACGTGCCTGTTCTTATCCACTTGTTCGTTATGTTTAACAATAGAGAGTTGGTACTGAGAATTAAGTTCATTCTGAATGTTTGTTTTTCCAAGCATTAATTAATTATTAATTTAATTTAATTGCAATGGAGCACACGCTCCTGTGGCAATTTCCCTACACACCCAACTTCCCCCTATCCTACAATCACCTACATTTGCCCTCTACAAATTTTAACTTTAAATTCTTTTAACGTTTTCGGTAGGTTATTCATCATTCCCCTTGGTAACTCATTCCAATCCCTGACACCCTTACCTAAAAAAGAAAATCTTCCCACACCCTTGTGCCTGAAATCGAGTGCCAGCTTGTGGTCATGGTCATCTTTTCCCTTCCATGAACTACTTTTCATACCTACTGCAATATCTTTCCATGCCTCATCGCCAGTATATGCCCTGTACACTCCCATTAACCTCCTCATCCTCCTCCTGTCTTGCAATGGATCCCATTCCAGCTCCTTTATCATATCTGTCACTGATTACATTCTGCGATAATTTCCAGAAACAAATCTAGCAGCTCTTCTTTGCACCTTCTCCAACTCCTGTATTTGATACTCAAAATGTGGTTCCCATACTACACTACCATAATCGTGCAATGGTCTTACCAAAGTTTTGTAACCCAATTCCTTTACTTCTCTCGTGCATCCCCTCATCACTCGCTCCAACAAGTGCAGAATTTTGAAACCTTTTCCTACCACCTGTCCAATGTGTCCTGCCCAGTTAAGCTTGTTATCAAATGTAATGCCAACATATTTACATTTCAAGTCTTCAGCAAGCAATTCTTTCCCACACCTTATATTCATAACTAGCTGGTACCCACGACTTCGTTCGTGATTGTAAAGAATTCATATTGACAGCTATAGACATCTCATAGTGCACGATGGGAGACTCGATACTATTACCACACACAAATACCAGTCTTCTGCGCTATGTAGTTCCGGCAGCAAAGTAAAATTTACGGATACACACAAGTCTTTGGATGAAATACGAAAATATTCATGATCGACCAATTTCAAACACCATATCTCACACACTCCCACAGTTACCGAATTTCGGCCAACGTTGTGATCGATGGGAGACTCTGTGTTACTACCACACACAAACGCCAGTGATCTGCGATTGATAGTTTTCACTTAAAAGTGATACACCGTGACACATGCGTCTTTGGCAGAAATATGAAATTGCCGCAGGTCGACCATTTTCATCCCCCATATCTTCCACACCCCATAGCTACAGACATCTAACAACCATAGTGCACGACAACAGACACGATTCTACTACACACCAATGCTCTATGCTATGTAGTCGTGGCAGAAAAGTGAAATCTGCGGAGACACATGCCTTTCGTCGAAATACGAAAATATCCTTGGTCGGCCACTTACAACCACCATATCTCCCACAGTACCACAGTTTCTGAAATTCGGCCGCTGTTGTGATCGAAAGGTGACTCTGTGCTACTACTACACACAAACGCCAGTTATCTGTGATCTATAGTTTTCGCTGAAAAGTGATACACCATGACACTTTTGTCTTTGGCAGAAGTATGAAATTGCCACAGGTCGACCACTTTCAACCCCCATTCTACACCCCCATAGCTACCGACATCTAACAACCATAGTGCACTACATGAGATACGATTCTACTACCAAACACAAACACCAATGCTCTATGCTATGTAGTTGTGGCAGAAAAGTGACATATGCGGAGACAGTCGAAATACGAAAATATCCTTGGTCGGCCACTTACAACCACCATATCTACCACAGTACCACAGTTTCTGAAATTCGGCCGCTGTTGTGATCGAAAGGTGACTCTGTGCTACTACTACACACAAACGCCAGTTATCTGTGATCTATAGTTTTCGCTGAAAAGTGATACACCATGACACTTTTGTCTTTGGCAGAAGTATGAAATTGCCACAGGTCGACCACTTTCAACCCCCATATTTCTCCCACACCCCCATAGCTACCGACATCTAACAACCATAGTGCACTACATGAGATACGATTCTACTACCAAACACAAACACCAATGCTCTATGCTATGTAGTTGTGGCAGAAAAGTGACATATGCGGAGACAGTCGAAATACGAAAATATCCTTGGTCGGCCACTTACAACCACCATATCTACCACAGTACCACAGTTTCTGAAATTCGGCCGCTGTTGTGATCGAAAGGTGACTCTGTGCTACTACTACACACAAACGCCAGTTATCTGTGATCTAGTTTTCGCTGAAAAGTGATACACCATGACACTTTTGTCTTTGGCAGAAGTATGAAATTGCCACAGGTCGACCACTTTCAACCCCCATATCTCCCACATCCCATAGCTACCGACATCTAACAACCATAGTGCACGACAGGAAAGACGATTCTACTACCACACACAAACACCAAAGTCTATGTTATGTAGTTGTGGCAGGAAAGAGAAGTATACGGAGATACGAATTTTTGGTCGAAATATGAAAACGCCCTGCACTGACCAACTTTAATCATTATATCTCCCACATCCCCACAGCTATCGGCATTCGGCCAACGTTGTGCACGACAGGAAACTCCATGCTACTTCCACCCACAAACATCAGTGATCTGTGCTAGTGGTGGCTGAAAAGTGAAATATAGGAAAAAAAACGTCTATTATATATATATATATATATATATATATATATATATATATATATATATATATATATAAGATTTTATGCTTTTTAGGATTACGTGAGTAGAAATTTGGAATTGTTTTTAAATACTTTAATGACATATTCACAGAGATATGCGACAAATTTCACATTTATTGCAGTCTCTTTTCTTCTATTATATCTGAAATAGAAAAATGTTATATCTACATACCAATAATACACAAAACTATTCATTATTTATTATTGAGAGAATGAAGTAACGAAGCAGGCGAATTTTTTTTTATAAAACTTTATTTAAATATTAAAAAAATCAATGTCAGATCCGTTTTAGTCAATATTTTAAATGTATGACTCCACTCATGATGAGTGGAGGTCTTAATTGTCGTATTCGGTCCATCTCCTTCATTGCATTTTCGTTGCACTGTGTCTTGCCAGTGAGTTTCGAGCAATCGAGCCCCACTATTTAATCCATCCAAGATCTGACACGGCTTAGTGCGGCATACGCCTGTCCTTTAGCAAATAGTGCAGGACCGAGGTTATACAACACCATGGTCCACTGTACATCCTTGCATTTTATGGAATGTGCAGGCTAGTGTTGCAAACTGAAAAAAATAAAAAAGTTCTTCTTTCAGATTTGTGAAAAAAAACATGAAAAAAAAACCTAGCACCCTTGTTTTTTTCCTGAATTGGTTTTTTTCTCTCAGAAAACAACATATTTGATAAATTATAAGTTATATTTATGGAACTTACATTTTACATGTGTGTTTTTTAAACCTTACTAAATCATATAATATCTCACATAATGATTCATAAATGTATCTTATATAGGTATCATAATTTTTATCATCCTCTATGTCGGTATCACATTCACTCGTATCAGTACTACCAACACTAGTTCGGTCGGAGTCGGAATTTTCTGTTTCTTCTTCTGTCCCCTCTAGATCCATAACTTCAGAAAATAGTTACATTTTATTTTACTGGTTGTATTGCATGCAAAGGCTTTTGAGATGCATTGTAAATTGTGAGCAAAGTACACACTGTGAATGAAGACTGCGCGAAAGTTCTGTATTACGGTCTTTTAAGATGAATTTAAATCTATTATCATACAAAATATGAGGTTTATTGTTTTCAATCGTGGTTTACGCCAACGGTTGCAAGGAAATTATTCATAACTAGCTGGTACCCACGACTTCGTTCGTGATTTTAAAGAATTCATATTGACAGCTATAGACATCTAACCACCCATAGTGCACGATGGGAGACTCGATACTATTACCACACACAAATACCAGTCTTCTGC
>CM061920.1:38798387-38823368 GCA_031002005.1 Vandiemenella viatica | reverse complement strand
GCGACTGGGCGCTCTGGATGGCGGCGACGTCCTGTGTGTCCTCTACGTCGGTTCGGATTGCGGCCACATCCGCCCAGGACTCCAGGCGGCGATCTGCGGCCGTAGATATTTCGAATTTGTAGGCAAGTTCGATGACCTGGTCCAGGGATGGGTCCTCTAACTTGAGGGCGTCATGCCGGAGTGCGGCATCTGGTGCAGCCTGTATGATGTGATCACGCACCATGTCGTCGGCGTAGGATTCGTGGGAACAACGAGTTTGAAACTTATATTTTCTGCTAAGGCCTTGGAGTTCGGCCGCCCACTGGCGATACGTCTGATCGGGCTTCTTCCGGCATTGATAGAATTCGACGCGGGCCGCGACGACATGGTACCGGCGTCTGTAGTATGCATTCAGTGTCGTACAGATGGTCGTGAAGGTGAGGGTGTCGGGGTCTTGTGGCTGAAGTTTGGTGAGCAAGACATACATCTTCGATTGGTTCCAGGAAAGGAAATATGCACGTTGGTCTTCTTCTTTGGTTATGTGGTGAATTGCGAAGTGTTGTCTTATGCGCTTCTCGTAGGTCTCCCATTCCTCGACGTCGTCGTTGAATGCTGGGAACGGAGGCGGGGCCGTGGGTTGGCGGAGATTCCTGACTTCCGCAATCAGTTGTCTCTGAGATTCGAAGAACTGATGTAGAAGTCCTTGGAGGAACTGTTGCCATTCCGTAGGTGCTGCTGGCGTAGCCATGATGGTCGAGAGTTCTTATCCCAACCTTGTCGCCACTGAAGTGAACTACACTTAACGGTTCCTTGAAGTTTATTACTCGGTACACAATACAACAGGTAAACCATAAACAAATGTGGGTACAGTTATCAGAAGACCGTCGAGAATTTCTGCCTGGTCCTGATCCGGGGTAGAGTGACGGCTTCTACTTCTCGCGAACTTCCGGTGGTCTTCTGTAGTTGACGCTGGTTCAGCGGTCAGGCTGGAACTGGCGGTGGAGCGGCCGGCTACGCTTATATAGGCGGCCTGGCGCAGGAATTCCGTTGTGTGGTAGTACGGCGACCTCTGTAAGAAATAGTCCCACTTAGCTTCTAGATGATTCTATTTATTTTCCTGGTTTGTTTTGATGCCTCTGCGCCTGTTTGGAGTCGTATATGTATCCCGGCGTGCAGGCGCGTTGTGTGTGAGGTCTGCCTGGCAGGGGCCTTTACTGGCAGACTGAACAAGCCGTTTCCTTTTTCCTTAGTATTATTGAATTTACTCAAAAGTGTCACTGGACAGAAGAATCTATCATAAAGAATAAGAATGTACAGGATTGCCCTCATATTAGAAGTAATTAGTGCACTTTCTTTAGTGATGTGAGAAAGCTTAAAATCTCAATTGAGTTGTTTGGTATATCTTATGTTTTAACGTTACATAACGCCGGAACATTAAATGAAATTCTCAATGTACAGTGATAAGTACCAAAGATGAAACCACTAGATGTTGCATTCTGCAATAAACATACAATTAGAATGTCTCTGACTGTAGCCTTTGAAGAAAGTAATAAAATCAGTTTAAAATAATAATTCACAATAAAATGGTGCCGCAGTTTGTATTTAGACTCATAACTGAGATTTTATTAATTTTCAACGCCGAAATAACCACCAGTCTTTTATAGAAACTAGGTTGTTTGCAGATAAATTTGTCCTGTATAATAGGAGCAGAACGGTAGAAAACTATGAACAGCTGCAGGGATATCTAGACAGGATATCCAGCTAGGTAGGTTAAATGGGATGAACATAAATGCAAAGAAGAATTAGCTTATTAGGCACACTGATGAAAAAAACTAAAGGTTAATTACAATTTTAGGGTGGGAAATGAATTGCCTGTTGAAGACTTGAAATGTAAATGCCTTCGCATAGCATTTGATAACAAACTCACACAGGACACAGTAGATAGTTAATAGGGAAAGGCTTCAAAGTACTACATTGGTTGGAAAGAGTGATAAAGGGACATACCACAGAAGCAAGGGAATGGGGTTACTAAACTTTGGTCAGACCATTGCTTGAGTAAGGCAGGGAAGTATGGACCCTCTTTCTGGGTATCAAGCACGGTTGGAAGGCGTCAAAGTAGGACGAATGACAGATGAAGATGAGGCTCTTGGGGAGAAATTAAATTCATACTCAGATCTCAGAGGTGACAATAGAATGGTCATTATTGGTGGGGATTGAAATTTACCAGGTGTAAACTTGGTAGGAAATAAGATTAATAATACAAGGGAATAGATATCTCCAAATACCATAATAAGGGAAGGAGGATTTACACAAGTGGTGGAGCAGAACGCTAGGGAACAAAATATTTCGGATATATTCCTAATAAAGCCCGATGATATCCTTGTGGGGTGTCAAGTAACCGAAGGAATAAGTGATCATCACGAAACAGTTCTGGTGGATATTAGAGGATTCAGTGAACCAGAAACCAAAATTGAAGGGGGAAATAGGTACAATTATAATGAGACACAAATTTCGAATTTGAAGAAATATTTCAAAGAATGTTTCAGCAAATGGAAGGAAGGCACAAATACAGTAGAGTCTGGGTGGCAAGAGTTCAAGGAGATAATAAGAAAGGGGGAAGAAAAATTTATTCCAAAACAGAAAATAAAGAGAACCTGTGTACTATAATGGGGAGGAAAGGAGGTTAAAGAGGTTGGTACGAAGAGAACATAACAGACATAAGAGACGGCAGAGTTGTACGGAATATTTAAAACAACTAAACAAGGACTTAATAATAGCTAAGAAGGTTGCTAAAGATGGGTTTATGAAGAGTATTGTCAGTGAAGGGGGACTATTGACTGACGCATCTAGAAATTTCTATGGCTATATAAGAAAAGTGTGGGGAAGGGAGGGTGTTGAGACGCTTATAGATAAGGATCGAGAAGAAGTTACTGAGCATTTGAAAAAGGCAGAGATTTTAAGAAACTGGTTTAGTTTGAGCATTAGGGACAATGAATCAGAAACTGGAGGATCTAACTCGGAGAACGAGCTTAACAACACAATTAGAAATGAACAGACCAAAATATTTAAATTCATCCTGACAATATCATGAAGGAAATAAGAAAGCTGAAAAATCATAATATTACTACAGATATCTTAAAGATAGCCGTATGTGACATTGTACCTTATCTTGAAACATTATTTAAATTGAGTCTGGATACTTGCTGCTTACCACAGAACTGTAAAAGTGCGATAGTAGTGCCGGTACATAAAGGAGGGGTGAGAAATTGAGTCGAAAATTACAGGCCGATTAGTTTGACATCAGTTGTAGGTAAATTAATGGAGTGATTGACATGAAACTACATCAGAAATATATGGGAGGAGCGTAAGTGGTTTTCAAGTAAGCAACATGGCTTTAGGCAAGGATATTCATGCGAATCTCAGTTGGTGGGATATATGCAATAATGCAAGATATTTCAGATGAAATGGACAAGGGAGGCCAAATTGATAGTGTAGGCTTTTGACAGAGTGAGTCACAAAATGGCAATAAAATAAGGTAA
Source organism: Vandiemenella viatica (assembly GCA_031002005.1). Classification (NCBI taxonomy): domain Eukaryota; kingdom Metazoa; phylum Arthropoda; class Insecta; order Orthoptera; family Morabidae; genus Vandiemenella; species Vandiemenella viatica. The sequence goes on along the minus strand of CM061920.1, from coordinate 38,819,850 downwards.
AAACTAATGGAGTGGATGAGAAAGTGATTTACTGGGCATAAGAATTTTTAAAAGGTAGATAACAGAAATTTAGGGTAGGAAATGCAGTATCAAAAGAAGTGGAAGTAAAAATGGGAGTGCCACAGGGTAGCGTATTGGGACCATTGTTATTCATGATTCTAATGAATCATTGTGTTGATTGTTTACTGTCAGAAATTAGATTGTTTGCTGTATAATGCTATATAAAGGATCAAAACATTAGAGGACTGTAAACAACTGCAGGTGGATAGGATATCTAGTTGGGTTGATAAACGTGGGATGAAGATGAATGCAAAGAAGAGTCAGATTATTAGATACATAAATATAAAACTAAAGGTTAATTATGATTATAAGGTGGGGAATTAATTACTTGTTGAAGACTTGAAATGTAAATATCTAAGCATTACATTTGATAACAAGCTTAACTGGGCAGAGCACATTGGTCAGGTAGAGAAAAGGTTTCAAAATTCTGCACATGTTGGAGAGAATGCTGAGGGGATGTACGAGAGAAGTAAAGGAATTGGGTTACAAAACTTTGGTCAGACCATTGCTTGAGTATGGTAGTGTAGTATGGGACCCACAATTTGAGTATCAAATATAGGAGATAAAGAGGGTGCAAAAAAAAAAAAAAAAAAAAAAAATAGCTGCTAGATTTGTTTCTGGAAATTACCGCAGAATGCAATTAGTAACAGATGTGATAAAAGAGCTGGAATGGAATTCATTGGAAGACAGGAGGAAGGTAAAGAGGGTCATGGGAGTGTACAAGTGATGAGGCTTGGTGTAAGAATTAAAAGTAATGCGCTACCACAATCTTGCACTCGATTTCAGGCACAAGGGTGTAGGAAGATTCTCTTTTTTTGGGTAAGGATGTGAAGGATTGGAATAAGTTACCAAGAGAAATGATGAATAATTTATCAAAAACGTTTAAAGAATTTAAGGCTAAAATTTTCAGATGGTAAATGTAGGTAAGTGCAAGAAAGGGGGAAGCTGGGTGTGTAGGGAAATTGCGACCGGGTCGTGCGCTCAATCGCAATTGGATATTACCGCATAACACAATCAGCAACCAATGTGATAAAGGAGCTGGAGGAGGATGACAGTGTAATAAGCGTGATGCGTGGGAAGATAATGGTTTACGAATTAGGAGTAGTGCATAGAAGGGAAAAGACGACAAGATGGCACTCTATTTCAGGCACAAGGGTGTGGGAAGGGGGTCACGGGCTGGAATAAGTTACCAAGACTAATGTTAAATAATTTATCACCCTCTCCAACCGATGTATGATATTTAACCCCTTTCTACTCCTTTTGCAACGTGTTCTGCTTCGTTGGTTCTATTATCAAACTAACAGTTGCCAGCCATTTTGTTCACATGGACTGTCAGAGTACACATCACAATCATAAATTCAAATGAAAGAGAACATTGTGATTTATGGTCCCTGTGGACACTAAATGCAAATTCTTTTTGCAAGAAGGGAGTCCAAATCAAACTAACATCATTCCTTTGAATGATACCATGTCGCTCGTAAATCGTTACTAATCTTCAATCGATACTGGTTTATGGACACAGTTATTTTAATCCCTTAGTCATTTGACGCCCTATCAAAATAAAATGTATCTTATTTTACTCCTGGAAGCTTTGGCTATAGCTTAATTGATACCCTATCAAAATGTAACCAGTAATTGTTGCATGAAACGTGTTCAGCAAAAGTTATCTAAATATATCAGCATTAAAATGCCGAATCAAAAGTAAACATGCCCTATTTTACGAGCATTTCAACGGGCTGCACTTTACTCAGGACTTCATCTAAATCCGACTAATAATTTTTGAATGAATCACGTTTAAGGAAAAATTATTTTAAACTTATAAGCTTTACAATGTCACATCAAAATAAAACCTATTGCCATTGAGACCATCGTATAATATTGAAACTCCGTGAATCACGTTCAGATACAATTTAAATTGAATTTATGACTTAAAAATGTCACATCAAATTGAAGAAACCCCATACTTACCACGGGACTAAGGGTTGTACATTAATCGAAACCCCATCATCATATAACCAATAACATTTGCGTGAATCACGTTCAACCAAAAGTTATGCTTAATTTCTTTTTTTCGATGTCAGGTAAAAATAAAACATTCATCCGGGAGATCACAGGCTATACATTAACCAAAATCCATCAAAATTCGAATAATAATTTTTGCGTAAATCACGTTCAATGGAAAATTATCCTTATGTTCATATTTTCTCGACAACACATTATGTGGTGTTCTTCAATAGAAACACAATTAAAATCCAACCAGTAGTTTCTCAGTGAATCGCGTTCAACAAATAATTGATACTAATTTTGTAAACCTCTTACTTTTTCCGACATCGAATCAATTTAAATGTATCCTATTGTATCTGCGTTACCAAGTACTGTAAATCAAATGAAACCCCAAAGAAATCTGGCATGAATCGCATTCAGAATTGAAACTTACTTTATTTTACACGTGGGACCAAGGGCTTTACATTAACTGAGCTTTCACCAAAATCGAATATTTCTAAACGATGATAGAAATGGTACAGTTTTGAGTCATGAATTGCCACACAGAGACGTCACGGTGACAAATGCGTCGAGGACGCTGAATAATTCCACTAAGAGGGAATTTCTAGCGGTTGTGTCTGCTATGAAACAATTCATAGCTTATATGTACTCCACAGGTTCTGTATCCATTTAAGTGGTCTATTAATGATCCATCATCTCGACTGTAGAATTTCAAATTGAAACACGAAGATTAACAGCACACAACTGAGCACCGTGCAGGATACGAAAATCAAGTAGCCGATGCCAGATCACATATTTGGCAGATGGAAGCAGTGGGTAGCAGTGGACAGTCACACAGCCGACTTCGAGCAAGGGAAAGAAGGAAATCTTGCACCAAGAGTACGACAACGCTTCAGTAAACATCAGGGTGTCTCGAGAACGTTTCAGATGCCAATGAATCGAGTATTTTGGCCAGGAATATGGAAAGGAACAGCCCTCACATAAAGTAAGTGTCAAGTCAACAGCGGACGCTGCCAAGGATGAGAATGCTGCCAAAAATCATGGATATGGTGATGCGATATTGATTATGTTGGCCCTTGCACAATGAGTGCTAAAAACTGTCCTTCGTTAAAACTTCAGTATACCTTCAACATTAATTCTTAAGATTTTGCAGAGCGAACCTTTAGTGTTGAAAGCGGTCAGATTCCTATTTAATATAGCTCAGGATATGGAATCATGACCTATGTCTATAGGTCTATAGGATGTCCAACTACGGTCAACTTAAGAAATCAGCTCACTTCTCATTTATTGATTAATAAAATGCACTAATTTGATTATTATCAAGGTGTTGAGTGGGTCTACTAGTGGTGAGTTTTGGTTTATTCTTAGCGTAACCAAACAAACACTTAAAAGAGGTGGAGACTTTCCTTTTAAAATGTAAACAAAAAAGAAACTCCTTGTAATGTTGGAATTTTCTATGGCAGTTAACAATTCCCAAGGGCATACCACGGATAAAGTAGACATTACTTACATTGATCTATCCGCCAATTACTATAGATCCATTACTATCCCCAAACACAGTTACGGACTTGGATTTAGCTCAGATATAATCACAGTCAGTTTTCTTCTGAAAGTATAAAAAGTAATCGAATCCAACCTAAAATGAATCAGAACTTACGTATCATCATCAGCTTTCATAAACCAGTCAGCATCATTTAAAAAGTGCTTGTACACATAACGAAATGCCTCTTTCGTCTTAGCCCAGAGGTTCCTCCTGCCTTCACCCACACATAATTTTACGGTCGGCAAACAAGTATCTGTAAAGCGAAAACACATATAATATATTACAAATATTAAATACAGTAAATAAATAAGCAAATAATATATAGTAAGCAGACTCGGATGGTATTAAGACATTTTGAATTCAAAGTTTTCAACATTTACAAAAATAAAATTAAGCATCTTTCTCTATATACATCAATTACCAATATTAATAATACCTGAATGATATTGCTCCATCACCAAAGTGGTATTCCAGGGATCAATAAACCATTTACTACAACCACTCACAATAATTTAGTTATTTGCTGCAAGTCTTTGTATAATTTTGTCAGTATTCTGTATGGATAGTTTAGGTATCCTCACCAGTAAACATATCAATTTTATTATTATTATGGATTTTTATTTTATTTTTTCCAGCCTTTTCTTAAACGTGTATGCCCGTGCTTCAATGCCATCCTGTATTCAGCTTTGGTAAGTGGCGCTTATACCCCGTTTTCCAGTGATAATACTTCTTATATCAGCTTTTATACATTTTATACGTACCCAAATGAAAAGCAGGCTTTTGATGTAGGGGCATTGTTTCTAAACACAGTGAGATAATGTGTTTCCCGGCAGATGAAGTCACATTTGTTCATAGTTGCGCATGTATAGTGAACACCTTTGCCACAGCTTCTTTATTCCTGAAACGTTGTTTTTGTGTGTTTGGGAGTATGATGGATATCACCAGAAAAGTGTAAAAACCAACTACCCAATTCCTTCATGCAGATGGGGAGCATGTTTCAGAAATTTATCACAGGATAAAAAAGGTAATAGAAAGAAATACATTGTATGTCGTACCACATGCTTGCTGGTGGTGTCAGCATTGTTGTGTGGGTCTTGAAAGCTTCAAGGACTTGCCATGAAGGAGACAGGCAACGTAACCAACACTGCTATGATTTCGGATGTCATTCACCAGACTTGCCAGACCACCACATATGAAATTGATGCTGAACTGGCGATAAGCAAGAGAACAGCGAATCAAACTATCCACTAGAAACATATGTATGGCAAACTTGTGCACTGTTGATACCCAACATCTATCACAAATTAATGGGAATGGATGCTTTCTTGACATAGTATACACGAAGCAAGGAACTGATTCTACTGCCAATGTTGTGACATGTGATGAGACTTGGCATCACCTTGCCTCAGAGTAAATTTATTACTATTATTATTAATTAATTGAAATCAAGCTCATGTCTATATACCTATTTACAATTCATATGCATTTTACATCAAATTCCTTCTAAGCATGAGGTATATTGTTGATTACCTTCTTACCTAATTTTTTGAAGTCCCTCTCTCTCCTTCCTACAGTTGATAAGTAAAATCAATCGTTAATCTGTTATCATTGTTCCCTCTTTCTTTCCACATTGTGTTTAGTAGGCCTTAGACACATTTATAAACAATATAAATCAGTGCTAATGGCTGAATAATCAAAACATGTGCTGTAATAGCATTTCCATATTCTAATAGGTTCGCGAAGCTATAAAATAGTGTCCCTTCGTAAGTGTCGAGCGGGAACATTTGCTTCCTTCCGCTTCACATTGATCAGCAGAACATGGACGTTGAAAAACCGTCGCCGCCAATGCAAACTGCCTGGTGATTTGCACGTCTGCATCTTTGAATGAGTGGGCGACGGCGTATGACAAGTTTCTCTCATACAACCTTCCTCCTGTCTTACATGAAAACAAAGAAGAGGCCTTAGGGAGTTTTCACACACTCCGACAAAAACGGAGCCGGCGCCGACCTTTCCGCACCGAGTGCAGTAGCTTTGGCGGAAGAAACAGTGCTGGATACTTGTTAAATTGACTTAAATATAAAAGACGATTAGAAAAATAGGGAAAGAAATTAAATACGAAAATATTCTGCTATATTTTTATTCTATTGAATAATCTTACTCAATTACTAAATCAACAGATTTTATATATATATATGTGTGTGTGTGTGTGTGTATTATGCTATAGGTATGATGACTGCGACTGAAATTTATAAATAGGACACAAAAAACTTTCAATTTATTATATTTTTTATTTTTATTTTTAAGTATCAGGAGCCACCTTTATTGATTTATATGACACCTATAGATCGGGAATACGCACAAGTAAAGTAATCTGTAAGCCTGGAAAGAAATGTGAAAGGGAAAAAAAGAACAACTGAAAGTTGATAAGTTATGCTTAGTAATAACACTGTAGAATAGTTTACACAATTTATATCGTTAATTTGCCACGGCAACGCCCTTTCGGTATTGACAAAGTATCTTTGAGTTGATACCGCAAAAAAGAGCACAACCACATTTACAATTTTAAGTAAAGCATAAGAAAAATCCTTTATCTTTTCACTTCGAAGTCTTATTTCAAAAACGTATATATCTCTTTCCACGCCTTCAGTTTTTTAACTCTGTTTTTGAAATAGTCGGCTGTTTCATCCCACAAATACGATTTAATCTCCGCCAATTCAATTAATGTCACAGTATTGTGTTACAAAACTACGAGGAAAATTGTTGTGACTGAGATTAGATCGTATAAATAGCTCTCCGTCAGCGGAACCATTGTGCATAAGAAACAATTAAATCAAAGGACCGCTGATCGTGTAGGTCCGGTTGTCGAATTCACCTCCGGCTGCATTCGCCGGTACCGGACGCAGGACGTGCCAATCTGCAGGACCGGACTACGTGTGAAAGCTCTCATTATATTGTATCCCGCGCCACCCCGGGTTTTGCCTGTGTATGTGAACGCACCCTTACTTCTTATCAATCTACAGGGTCCACAGAGGATAGAGCAGGGACATGATGCAAAGCCGCAGTCTTCCGGTGATCTTGGAATTTTGGAAAATTTTCAGTTGACAATCGAGATATTTCTTTGTAGAGCATTTCAATTCATGCACTCATTTGTTAATGTATCCGAGAGACTGGTCGCTTATAAGCACTTTCTTATAGCACCCATATTTCACGTAATCTGTAATTAACAACACGTGTACATATTAAATTGATATGTAGCTGTTCCTGCTTCTGATAATTCGGTTAGTGATAAGAACCCGTTACAAAGCAAGCATAAGTATTTAACTAAGCGCATTTTAACCATTTACCAAACGCTAACAGCAAAACATATACACGATCCTGTAATTGTCTGAGCGAAATGGATGATTCATTGCAAACGGCACATAACTTTAGAGGCCCACGTATTATATTCATTGAATCATATTGTTTCTAGATCTTCCACCAAAATTTATGCAGGCATCATCGCCCCTACATGTCTTGTAGTACATCATCTCAATAAATTTGAGCAGCCTTCTATTCTGCACTGATTCAACCAAACTTTGCACCCTATTGTTTTTTTTTTTTTTTTTTAAGTCACTGGTCATCCATGTCAAGAAATAAAAGGGGCTTTAATGGTTGGAACAACTGGTAGTAAATGTTCACTTGTAAAGATTCCTTCTCTATTTACATATCTACATATTGATATAAATTAACCGGACGCCAACCCCAATGATTTAACAGTAGTATCATCTAATGAGGGGTAAATATGAAATGATAGTCCTGAAGACAAAATTAATTATGAAGTCCAATATTTTATTTTCAAATTTCTAAGCCATCTCTACAATGGCAACAGAAATAGTTCCAACTAGACTTCTCTCCGAATGTTGCAGAGTAATGCCGAGAAAATCATCCACGAGCTTCTTACACTCTAAAAAAATTATCTTCTCTTGAGCCCTTCTTCCCCAGACAACGTTCTCATAGCTGATAAATGAAATTCCAAAAATGAAATTCGTTTCCTAAAGTTCCTTTCCAAAACTAAAACGACTCAAGTATAAATCTTCAAAGTTTAACTTCCCATCACTTCCCAACAACTTGCCACTGTCCTTAACCGTCACCCACGTTCCTCATTCGTTCTCACCCCGGCGACTGTCGAAAACTAAAGCCGCAGAGGGTCGTTCTCGTATTCCTTTAATAGGGTAACGCCGAAGGGACCCAAACTCATTGGAACTTCCCACAAATCTGCCGCTTGCCATATGTCGCCGTCTCTTTGCCCTCTGTCTGGTTTGGGCTATAAATATTTTTCCCACGGTTTTTCCGATCTTCCTGAATTTTATGATCATGAAGAACATTTTATTTTAAATACTTTTATCGTATCTTTTTTCGTTTTCTTGCTATTGATTTTTAAAGTCTGAAAACGAACCTTTTAGAATTGCTGTCAAAACTATTTGTTCTAGCGTATTTGTTCTAACGTCAGAAAACTCTACATATTTTTACGATTAGTTTCTTGTATGTTACTCCCAACTAAACGCATTTATTTAGGGAGATATAACCTCTCAAAGTTTTCGCTTCACTTGTCCGCCATTATTAAATTCAAATCTTATTTTTCAAAATTAAATATCATACAGTATGTTAGCAGTGTATTGTATTGATTGAAAGTTATACTTTTTTTTTTAAAGCGCTTTCAATAAAATAGGGTACCTCGCAGAAATTCGACCTAATTTAAATTTTAATTTCCTCGTTTCTTCTTCATTAACAATCTCACGCTTTCTTGTGGATCTATTTCACCCTGACGCGTTCAAACTTTTGCTTTCAAATTATTTTTACATCCGTTCATGATTACAATCTCAAACTACTGTACTATCTACAAAACAAGCTCTTTAATATAATGCAGTTTCCTTTCACTTATCTATTTTAGTGTCGTGTCATCATTTTTTTTTTCTTTAATGAAAAACTACCCTGCAACTCGTCATATTTACTTTAAATTCCGTTTTTAACTGTATTTTTGACTTCCAAACTAAGATCCGTTACTTTAATCGCCGTATTAAAATTAATTGATTACTATTCTTTCATACTCATTGTAAATTCGTTGATTGATGCCTCACCCACGCTGCGAGGCTTCTTTGTTCTGAATCTAAGTTTTCTCATAACTCCCTTTAGAAAATTCGCAGGGCATTGAAACTATCGATGATGTCATTGTTATGTTCAATTCTACTCCTAATAGTGTTATCTATTGGTTCTTCCCTTCACATTCTAAGTTGTCCATAAAGCCAACTACGTTACACCTATCCAATTCGATCATTTGATACCAAGTAAGTGGGTCCCACAACATCCCATAATACTCCAGCAATGATCTGACGAATGTTTTGTAACTTATCTCATTTAATTCCTTGGTATGTTTTCACACTATACAGAAGTAGTATCCTGAACCCTTTAACTACAATCTCCGCAGTATGTTACTGTCAACTTATATTGTCAGCTATTTAAATTTTATTCCTTCAACGAGCAATTCACCTTCCACTGAGTAATTATACAAAATCGTTTCCATATCTGCATACCTACTGAGTTTAATCTTCATAGTATTTATCTTCATATCATGCTTATTTATTTAACTAAATACCCTGGTAACATCCCTTTGCATTTTCTCAAAATCATCTCAGGATGTAATCTTATTATGCAACACCATGTCATATGTAAACATCATACCCTCTGACTCAACAACAGAATCATTCATTTGATAAACGAACAGTAATAGTTCTAATACACTAGGTTGTGGCACGCGTTTTCTCACTTTTATCTCCCTTGATATGGTATAACTCACAAATACTCTTTACTCCCTATCTCTTAAGAATTCCTCATCTCGGCAAGATACATTTGGTGTATCCCAGTGGTTCCCAGAGGGGGCGGTACCACCCGCAGCGGCGGTGGGCGTAGAACAGTTTATGGAGGAAAGGGTTGCGGTTCCATGTAAAATTGGGAGGCGTTGAGAACCAACCAGCGCCCTCCTGTTTTTCAGTATTGTATACAGCTTTAAGGGAGGGAATTAAATTCCCATGATTTTATGTAACCAGAACCTTATTATCTATGGGGAGAAAAAAACAACAGATTTTCAATATTAGAACTCGGCGATTTAAAATGCTGATGACAAATGAGGCATCAAATGTCGAAAAATTAGGGAACCTATAATTTAGAGACTACACTACTTAACTTAATGGAGGGACTGTTTTGTAGTCATTTAGTACCTACAAATAACTGTAGAGGGGCCTATTTACTCTATGGGTGGTCTTGGGGTAAGTGAGGTTGGGGGAGTGGGTAAATATTATATCACCTTGTCACTGGGACGTTTGATGTCACGCATCTCCTAGGACTCGCCACCTATCTCAGATATGAGATCAAATTTGGATACAGAGCATCTTCGGAAAAACATTTCTGATTTTAACTTTATTGTATCTGCCAACGTTGGAAAGCAGAATGCTCTTCTAACTACTCTGTTATTGAGATATGTGGGAACGTCCAGGATAATGCGCACCGCTCTGTTTTCCAATGCTTGCATTTTTTTTGACGTGACAGTAGACCGCCATGCTCCATATTTCCGACCTGAAGAGGAAAGCGGGTTGGACAATCGCACGGTAAAGGGAGTGTGCATAAACCACATAGCTCCATTTTGGCCTCCTGTGAAACCCCCCCTCTCCCCTACGAAGGCCTACGTGACTATTGCCTCTACCCTCCCCCCCCCCCCCCGCCATTTCCACGTAGCACGTAGCTTTTTTCCGTTTTGATTCCAGAAGATATTTTGTACTGTTTTCTCTTGTCAGACTATATTGTAAATTACATACGGAGATAATTAACCGAGGGAAATAAATATTCACATGCTGCTGTGAGTTCTGTGAAAAATGTTAAGAAAGGAAAGCTACGTGGCCTGGCTCGGAACCACCCCTCCCCCCACGTAACTCAACGTAGCCTTCCAGCCAACCCCTCCCCTCCCCCCCCCCCTGGACCGAGCCACGTAGTTTGTGCACGGTCCCAAAGGAGGATCTTTGTCACCGAGGATAGACCGTCGCCTCTCAGCATGGGGTAGAGGCCGGCTAGATTAGCTCTCGCTTTGTTTCTTATTTCATCTATATGTTTGCTCCATGTGAGCCTTTTATCTAGTCGCACAGTCCCTAGTACTTTACCTGGTCCACCCAATTTAGTTCTAAGTCACTTATATGTAACTTGTCATACGTAATTTTTATTCTTTTTGAGAGTATTATTGCCTGATACTTATTTTAATTGATTTTGATCCGCCACAAGATACACCACTGTGTCAGTTTTTCGAGGTGCTTCTGTACTTTGCGTATGGCATATCTTAAGTTTCTGTTGTTAGCATAAACTGTAGTGTCATCGGCAAACAGGGATAAATTGATTTCTGTGGTCTGCGGAAATTTATTTGCATAAATATTAAAGTAGACCAAGTACGCTCCCCTGTGGGACCCTGGCTTTCATAGCCTTAAACGTGCTGTTTCCCTTTTCATAGCAGACAAAAAATTTCATATCAGTTAGATAGGAATGTAGTAGATGGATTAAGTTATCTGGCATATTATATTCTTGCAGTCTATAGCTACACAAAATTTAGACTGTTGTGTATTAAATAAGAACAATTATACCAAAACAATAAAAACTAACACGCCAAAATTCTCAATAAAAAATACAAAATTTTCACATACATATTGAACTTGGAATTACTAAAAAAAAAAAAAAAAGTATATTGTATCGAGGACTCCTTACCATTAGAGCTACTCATGAATAGTAGAATATCACAGCGTCGACCCCAAGTGGCTTTCACATGACGTGCCTTAGTAACATGATTCTTTGGTGATGTCATAATCCAACATAGAACTCGTACTTTCTGTGGCGGCTTCCGTGCCACCATATATTCACCTGCTGAATTGGAATGACCAAATTAAAGTTTAGGGTTAGCAAGCATATTGTTACATCTAAAAATAAGCTGCGTTTGTTGTTACTGTTTCATTTAGTTCTAAGAGTAATTGCATAGTTTTTTTAACAAATTATATTAAATATAAACACACACAAAATCTACAATTATTCAGAAATAAAACAAAATAGTTATAGGATTCTGCTAAACAAACATTAAGACCAAACTATTTTCTACACAAGTTGTGAAGAACCTTTCTTAGAATAGTGAAATTATTGACTGAGTACTCTGGAACAACTAGGAGAGTTTATAGGATTTATATCGCCATAATACGAGTCTGTATGTGAAATTTTATTTTATTTAATTGTGATGGAGCGTACGATCCGTCGTCGATTTCCTATCATACCCTTTTCCCCTTTCTTATAGTTGCCTACTGAATGGTCCCCAGTTCGATTCTCTGTATCGGGGGGGATTTTCAAAGGACCTCTGGCACAACTTGTTGTGTACTGTGAAGTAAGCAAGAACGTCGTGCATTTAAGCATAGGCTATCTAAGCTGAAGGCACCACAAAGGGGCTCGCACCACTAGTAGAAATAAAAAATAAAAATATATTAGTCGTCGTCATTTTGTTGACACTCGTGTGTGAATAATCAATATTGTCTTTTTAATCTTTATTGTGATGTAAAATAAATAGCATTTAATGGACAGAATTAAGATTGTATCTTTTGTAATTTTTTTCATTTTATTTGTTCTGTCTAAAAACCCTCTTATACCAACAACCTTTGACCATGTCTGTAATAATCTGAATTAAGTTTGTTCCGAAAGATTTGCAGATTCTTTTCTACTCAAGATCTATCAATTTTCTCTCCACAACTATTATTTTCAAACTTCTCACGATGCAACTATTATTATTTCCAAACTTAATCCTCTGGTCGATTATTCTGTCTTGCTCGTTCTCCTTTTCTACCAACAATTCCTCTAACTTCTTCTTTTTTTTCCAGAGATCCTATATTTCCAAATATATCAAATCAAACAATCTTTATTAAACCTGTTTTTTTAATTAATTCCTTAAACTTTTATTTTACCAATACTACTCACTTTATCAGTCTAAATATACAATTTTATTCTATGTTACATTCTCTATTGCGTTTTTTTGTGATGTTAATCATCTATTATCGTTTGATTTATCTTAATAAGTAGACCTACTGTTTCGTAATATTACTAAAACTTTTGAGTTTGTTATTTTGCAGTTTTTTGCTGAGGGAGTTTAGTTGCAACAACACATTAAAATAAGCTGCACCTTATCTATCGATCATAAGTCGAAAAATTTAACGTGCGAGCATCACTTCGTTCACCTCAGCCTCGAAAACGATACAGAAAGCACGTTACGAACTATCGATTCTTCGGTAAGTTATCCTCCCATATTTTCACTATCACTACATTGTTCAATATTTTGCATTAAAAGGTAATAATAAGTAATAGATAAAGGGCCCACTTCACAGGTATAGCCTAGGGGCCTACAGACCCTAAATGGAACCCTGTCCCTGTATCCGGTAGGATTTCCGGGTTAGGTTAAGGTGACTACGACAGGGGCTGATGCGCAGCCAGTAGAAACCCTGTGACCAGGTCGTTACGGCCACTTGGAATTATTATTATCAGTTCCCAAATTTTAATTTTTTTTTAAAAACAGTGAGGCTTCAGCAATTTTATGAAATTTGCGTGGGGAAAATCTTCCACTTATTTATTGCCCTTTGTTACCTCGAAATGCCTGATCTAATCATTACATTGTCATTAGGATATGCTATTTGTGGTTCTTGATCATCCTGATGTATGTTAAGTGGTTAATTTATGTATTCACTAGCTTTTACCCGCGACTTCGTACGCGTGGACTTAGAAATTGATTGCTAGAATTGGATATACAAGGCTGAAAGTTACCTAAGATATGCTCCAAACAACACTGAGTCGGCATAATATAACGGGAACGCCATCGATATACCATTCTACCGTCGAACCTGAAACATGACTAAAACTGTTATTCATATCGGAAAAAAGTATCCTATTACCTTCCTAAAGATAGAAAGTATTTCCTTGTCATCGGTATACACATACAGTCGTCAAAACGTTTTTTTTTTTTTTTTTTTTAAAAAACTACCTCTGGAACCATTATACCGTGAATAAAGTAAAAGTTTAGGGCACTGTTCTACCGCCTACGATTTACCATGCACTCCAGCCCTGATTTATGGGACCTACATTTGAACATGGTATCCTTACTACAAAATTACAGGCTTGGCTCAAAATATGAAAAACAATTCTCAAAAAATTTTGCTCCCAGCGGGGTATAGGAACTCGAAGCCACACGGCAGAATTCTTACGAAGTAAGCATCTTACCCACTGCACTACCATCCCTCTCTATCGTTACGCAATACAGAGACATATAGATATTATGCGTTTGTCTTTCACACTTCAATAGTTTTCATAATTCAATGACAATATGTTATTAACTATACATAAAACAGTATCCTATGTTCATCCTAACGTCAGATAGCATCTCCTTGTCAAATTTCATCACGATGATCATATTAGCCATTTAGCCCAAGAAACGTAACAAACAGACAGAGTTACTTTCGCATTTATAATATTAGTATAGATTAGAATATAGATGAAACTGATTTGAAGTTAGGTAGTTTGGCTGCGAGATGCCTGGTTTGTGACTGCATATCTTCGTCATATTGTTCAGGTAAAACGACGTATGTGTGATGGCGCCAATCCAGGCCAAGTGGACAAGCTGCTGTCAGTTTTATTGCAAGCCTAGTTAATAAACGAACAGACCTTAGCTTGGCCATTCTGCCCGACTCTCCCCTGTAATGATGATAATTAATGGAAATTGGATATTAGGGGCATTACAAAATGATCCCTTCCAGTGGCGACTCTAGAGGTAATGACACTGAGACATGTCACCACTTCATAATCAAGAATAAATAAATAAAAAATAAACATGGTGAAAGAGAAATATATATTTAAAATTTCTACTATACTATTTCTTAAGACAGATGGGAAAACATTGAACACCCTCTGTTGGCCACATCAGCGAACTATTTCACCTTCGTGGAGACAGCTCTATTCTGTCTCCAATCGCGCATGCGCACTAACTGCTTCGCAGAAATTCTGGAGGGTAAGGGACCACGTTGCAAAGACGGATTTGTGACAACTCTGATCTGTCTCAAGGAGCTAGAAAAACTTAGTAACACCGTCGGTAGAGTGCTTATTTTATTTTTATTTTTTTTTTTATTTTTTTTTGCCCCCATGCCTTCGGTGGAATGCATGGAATGGTAGTAAAGCTTAGTCTTTAGCACTGCAGTTGTGCGCTGAATACTGACCACATCCTGTGACTATCGAAGAGTGCGTAAGGTGTCTTTGCGTGATGAATCACACTAGCGAATTATTAAAGAGGCCATTCTCGCTACTATCTTACGAAGAAAAAATTAGGAAAACCAACGCCACATTTAAACATTTCATATCGCCAAGAAAGTGCTAAAGTATGTCGGTTGAGGAAATTTAACCGTGATGTGTATTTAAAAAATAATTGGCTGTGCGGTTGCAATGTGAAAAATGCATTTTTCTGTTTTCCATGTGTTCTGTTCGGTGGTGAATTTAATTGATCACGTCGTGGAGTTTCTAATTTGGTTCATTTTACAGGAAAAATTAAGACCCACGAAAAATCAGCACTTCATATTAATAATGTGCTTAGTTTAACAATGCTTGGAAAAACAAACATTCAGAATGAACTTAATTCTCTGTACCAACTCTCTATTGTAAAACATAACGAACAAGTGGATAAGAACAGGCACGTTCTAAATTTAATTATAAATTGTGTGCGATTTTGTGGTGCTCTGGAACTTGCTTTCTGAGGACACATTGAAAGTGATGAATCCGATAGTAAAGGAGTGTTTCGTGAATTAATTCAATTCAGTTCGGAGTTCGACAAAGAGTTGAAAAGTATTTGCAAGGATCCATAGCGTTTAAAGGCACCAGTAAAACCCTCAGAATGAATTGCTTGAGTGCATATTGAATATATATCTTGACGAAATTCAGAAAGAAATCGACAGTGTTGAATATGTAGCCGTGATAGCCGATGAATCCACAGATGTGTCTTGTCAGTTTCAATTAGTTATAAGATTGCGCTAAATTGTTGGTGGAAAACCTGTAGAAATATTTTGGAAATTCACGAACCCAGATGGCCAGCATGCTAGTGTTATTGCAGATTGTATTATGGAAGAACTTGACACACTGATTGGAAAATCACCCAAAAAATTAATTGCTCAAAGTTACGATGGCGCCTCCGTAATGAAAGGAAATTTAAACGGCGTTCAGAAAAGAATTAAAGACATATATCCTCATTCAAATTTTATTCATTGCTATGCACGCCAGGTAAATCTAAAGCGGCCTCCATCAATCGGGAAGTTGGCATTTTTTTCGCAAACCTTTCCGGAATTTGTTCTTTCTTTTCAAGTTCGTCTCAAAGAACAAGAGTTTTAGATGAGATTTTGCAGAAAAGATTACCACATGCATCTCAAACCAGGTGGAATTTTCATTCTCGATGAGTCAACTGTATTTATGAATACAGAAATAACTTAATAGATGTAACGGAAACCATTGAAAACAGCGAAGAAATACGTTTGCCTACTACCCTTCAACAAGCATGTGCATATAAAACTTTGTTAAATGATAAGAACTTTGTTTTTTGGTTAACGCTACAAGATAATGCCACATGTCGAAATAGTTTTTAAACAACTACAAAAGGAAGACATTGACCCTGTAAAAGTTAAAGTAATTATGGAGACCTTTGAAACTTCCATTCAAAGAATTAGAGAGCAGGTCGATGATAGTGATGAAAATGAAGGGTGTGAAAAAATTCCTGTGAAAAGACGGCGATGTGATGATTCTGAGAACCGAAAAAGACAATATTTAGAAGTTTGCGATGTCATTGTTTCTGAAATAAAAACTAGATTTCAGTTTACGGGACATCTCGTAGCATCAAATTTATTTGATGTTGAGAAATTTAAAAGTTATCAAGCAAAATTTCCTGCCGAATAGCTCAGTGGTATGGTAAAAGAGTACCTGCTTTTTGGAACAAAAAGTTGACAGGGCGAACTTGAAGTGTGTTATTCGAAACCAGAATTAAGAACTATTTCTGGTGCCGCTCCATTTTTATCATTCATTATTGAAAATGATCTTACCGATACATTTCAAAAAACATCAAAATTATTAAAACTCTTGATAACAATGTCAACATCAGAAGCCGAAAGATGTTTTTCTATGATGAAAAGGGTAAAATCCTTTCTCAGAAACACAATGAAGGAGGACCGGCTCACCGCTTAAGCATGCTTTCTTGCGAAAAATCATTCGTGAGTAACATAAAAAATTTCAACAAGAAAGTTATTGATTTATTTGCCACCAAAAAGAACAGAAAAGTTGACTTTTCGTATCACTCGTTTTAGTGCCTTAATTCATTGAGATAGTGACTCTTAATATAATTTTCTGTGACTTAATGTGTAAATAAATCTTTAATCATATCATTGAATATGATATTTCTTCACAATGTGCTGCTGAACGATCACCCCTCCAGTATGGTGAGTCATCGAAGATTAAACCAAATACTATTGATTTTAATTGCATGTACTTACTATAATGTTTTGAATTATTTAAAAATAAAATAAAATCACCTCTGGAGATTCTTTGCTAAATACTGCTTTGAGAAATGCAGGAATTCAACTACTTGCCCTAGAAGCTTTGTCAATGCGAGGAGGTGCTATTTTTTTCTATTTGTTAGTTCCTTCCAAGACAAGTTTATGAATACATGTGGCAGTAAACGATTCTCAAACTAAATGTGTTTCACTGAGTAAAGAGTGTGCCATTGTAGCGGTGGATATTGAATGAAGGCAATGGCTATGTCCTGTAGGCAGTGTGGGATAAAGAAAGTATGTGACCCCAGGCACTCAAAGTTCTTGGAGCCCTCTGTTTTGAAGGGAAAAAAATCTGTATTTTGTAAGAACAAAGATAAGATTTCGTAGATGACTAATTGAATGGATCATATTTTTCACACAATTAAACAAAAGAATTTTACATTTTATGATATTTTGAAAACCGCTTTTATTTCTTGGACTATAATGAAAGCAAAAAAATAATTTGCATGCTTTTTATATTATTATGATCGTTTTATTTTGGATTATTCTATTCATTTTTCTTATTTTTATTCAATTAAATATATTAACTCTCATGCCGCATTTACACTCTCGCCTCGCGCCTCGCCTCGCCCCTCGTGCACGAGCGCTGACGCGAACTGCCGTTTACTCTCTCGCAAGAATTCATTCATGGATGACTAGTGGGAGTGCCAGCTTTTGTGGTGGGCTCTGGGGGTTTGGTCCAATAGTTAAACGCTTTCGTTATTTTTTAAAAAATTAATGGACTTTTTAAGGTTTTTTAATTAGATATAATTATTTATTTATAAACGTTTCTCGGAAACAAACAGAGTAATATTATTATTGATGCACAATATTACTCGGTTTGGTTCCCGAGAAATGTTTATAAATAAACAACGCCGAGAAAAATTGCATTCATTTATAGATTTAATTATGTTGATTTGCACCTTAAAGGAGCTAATAAAACTCTTATAGGTTACCAAAATGTTCTGTATATCATTATTTATTGAAAACTTTTAACTACTGCGTTACAATCTATTAAGAAGAAAATTTCAATAGTTTCCTGAATTATTATCTATAAACGATAATAACTCCAGAGGATATTGACAGATTCAGTACCCACCTCAACTAACTTTAGACATGGAAAAACGATTTGTAGATATTTTGAAATTCGATGTGTATGACTGGATGAAAAAATCCTTCTACCGCAAATATTGAAGAAGCTGTTAGAACTTGACAGGAAGAAGGTTTAGAAATCGTATATGACGCAGAAAGTAAACATAAATTCGATAGTGATGGATATGAAAACCCGTGGCAAAATAATAAAAAAACACCTGTCATATCAAAATGTATGACAACTGATATTCAGTTTAATGAAACCTTTTCCTTCATATCTCATGTAATCAGGCATTTGTGCTGTTAATCATATTATAGCCAAAGAAAGAAACCGAAAGAGGAGACCTTTGTTCCTTGCAAAATTGACCAAGATATCCAGTTTTTATATTATTAGCATCTGCCTTCGGAATCTCAGTAATAAATAAAATAATAAAATCTAATTTCATCTAACTTCGTCCTTTTATATAGGCCTACGCAAAGTATAAATAAAAATACAGATTTAACTACAGTGAGTAGTTTTATAAAGACTTATTGTGCCAAACGTAGTGAAAGTCAGACAAAGTATTTGGCAAATTATTATTATGGGCTTTAACTCGCTGTACGTCTATTTCATAAGGTATACATTGATACAAAAGTGGGCGGTAGGTATAAAGGTTGACTACCTCTGCTGTAAACAATGTGCTCGCGCCTTTGACTCGCGTCAAGAAACCGCCACTGAGGCGAGCGGCACTCGCGAGCTTAGACGAGGCGAGGCGAGACTACGCGAGTGCACCGTTTACACTCTCGCGTTCGCGGTGTCTCACCTCGCCTCGTCTAAGCTCGCGCGAGAGTGTAAACGCGGCATCATGGGGAGCCTTAAAAATCGGGAGCCTCAATCTACTGTCTAGTGGTATCTATTGGGTAATCCAGCACTGCCTGTAGTTCAACTTCTCGATTTTTGGCTAATCCGTCATTGTTTACCTTTTGGTCATTTATCATTCATTTCTTCAAGTACAAAATTATTTCTTCAATCCGGCAGCACTGCGCTGATAAAGAGACATTAAAATGTAGTAAATGTTTAAGTTACTTAGATCCTTAGTCAAAACTGAACTTTGTTCTTCCTTCCATCTTTCACTTTAAAAAAAAAAAAAAAAAAAATGTAATTCATCGAAAAATTTCAATCTTGTCACTACCTAAGTGAATCACTTCGGCCGCCACCGATCCCTTCTCTATAACAAATAAATACGACTGTCAATGTTTGACTGTCGTCTACAAAATTGTTCGAAAAGCATTTGTGTCTCATCAGATAGAATAGATACACTTTCACACTTATAGCCCATTCAGTTAACAGAGGCAGCTCAAGGTCAGTCTGTTCTATTACCACTCCCCTGCCTTATCTCCAGATGCGGAGGAGAAATAACCTCTCGTGTACCTGACAGAGCGTTAAGCTGTGAGAATTAAGAGTGGAGGGGATGGTGTGGTGAGGAGAGGGGCGAGGGGAACATGACCTTGAGCCGCCAGTTCTGAGTGAACAGGGTATAATGATGATTAGAGGGGACCCATATAGCAAAGGGATCAGATGCGTACAATTGAGACTCATCAGATGACTCAAACAGTTCTATGTGCTACACCTATAAAAATCGGAAATGGAACATAAAAATACCAATATATTGAAAGAAATTTCGAAATATATTTTAAATAATTATCAAAAATTTGAAAGAATTTAATGCTATATGCAAATATCTGGATAATGAGATCAAACCAGAAAACATTTGTGAAAGGAATATCAAACCTTTATAAAATTCCTCATTTTGGTTGTGAAATCCCAATGAACGATCATCAGCATGTTGAGGGTCACAAGAATACGCCTGCCTGCAGGAAAGAAAAAAGCATTATAAAATATAAGCAGTTTAAATTTGCCCAGAAAACTGACTTATTTTCTCTAATAATAATAATACTCACCTAGCTAAAAATGTTTATGCACAGAATCATACTTTATTAAAAGTTAAGGTTGCTATAGTGTAAGTTTCTATGGCCAAAGGGTGAGCCTGGCAGGACTCTAGTGCCTCCAGTCAGTAGAATTTTGGATTTCCTTACAGTAGTTCAACATTGTAATGGAATTGGCTTAACCATGGTGCTCATACTTCCTCAGAGATAGAAAACATCTTGGTACCTATCTGAAATAGGCTACATTGGAATAGATATGGTTTAAAATGAAATTCAGCAATACCATATTTAAAATACCATGAACAATAGGGTTAACTTAAACAACAACAGTGGCAGAAGGAAGTGTCCATACATCACAGCTTCCTATATGGAGTCAAGCGGTAAGGGACCGTGCACAAACTACGTGGCTCGGTCCAGGGGGGGCGGGGGGGGTTTAGCTGGAAGGCTACGCTGGGCTACGTGGGGGGAGGGAGGGGGGGTTCCAAGCCTGGCCACATAACTTTCCTTTCATAACATTTTTCACAGATAAAATGAGGAACAGAACTCACAACAGCATGTGAATAACTATTTCCCTCAGTTAATTATCTCCGTATGTAATTTACTAATACTCTGACAAGAGAAAACAGTACAAGATGTCTTCTGGAATCAAATGGGAAAAAAACTACGTGCTACATTGGGGGGGGGGGAGTAGTGGCAAAAGCCACGTCGGGCTACGTGGGGACAGGGGGGGGGGGTTCAAAGGATGACAAAATGGAGCTACGCGGTTTATGCACGCTCCCTAAGCTGTGGTGTGTCACGTGATCATATTGTTTAACCCCAAGAAGCTATACAGTGAGATTGTGTCTGTCCCTCTTCAATACTTCTAAAAAATTTCACAAATCAACCAAAGTTCTTTAAATTTTACAGGAAATCCTTCACATCAAGTACAAGTCAAGTTCGTATTTCAGCCAGATAAGGTCATATACTAATGATCTTTGGCCACCAGAAGACATATAGTGAAAGTGTGTCAGGGATTGGAATGATTTACCAAGGGGAATGATGAATAACCTACCAAAAACGTTAAAAGAATTTAAAGTTAAAATTTGTAGAGGGCAAATGTAGGTGAGTGAAGGATAGCGGGAAGTTGGGTGTGTAGGGAAATTGCCACTGGAGCATGTGCTCCATTTCAATTAAATTAAATTAAATTAAA
>CM061920.1:38750349-38797387 GCA_031002005.1 Vandiemenella viatica | reverse complement strand
TGTGAAGTGTATCTATTCTATCTGATGAGACACGAATGCTTTTCGAACAATTTTGCAGATGACAGTCAAACATTGACAGTCGTATTTATTTGTTATAGAGAAGGGATCGGTGGCGGCCGAAGTGATTCACTTAGGTAGTGACAAGATTGAATTTTTCGATGAATTACATTTTTTTTTTTTTTTTTTTTAAAGTGAAAGATAGAAGGAAGATCAAAGTTCAGTTTTGACTAAGGATCTAAGTAACTTAAACATTTACTACATTTTAATGTCTCTTTATCAGCGCGTGCTGCTGGATTGAAGAAATAATTTTGTACTTGAAGAAATGAATGATAAATGACCAAAAGGTAAACAATGACGGATTAGCCAAAAATCGAGAAGTTGAACTACAGGCAGTGCTGGATTACCCAATAGATACCACTAGACAGTAGATTGAGGCTCCCGATTTTTAAGGCTCCCATGATGCCGCGTTTACACTCTCGCGCGAGCTTAGATGAGGCGAGGTGAGACACCGCGAACGCGAGAGTGTAAACGGTGCACTCGCGTAGTCTCGCCTCGCCTCGTCTAAGCTCGCGATTGCCGCTCGCCTCAGTGGCGGTTTCTTGACGCGAGTCAAAGGCGCGAGCACATTGTTTACAGCGGAGGTAGTCAACCTTTATACCTACCGCCCACTTTTGTATCAATGTATACCTTATGAAATAGACGTACAGCGAGTTAAGGTGCAAATCAACATAATTAAATCTATAAATGAATGCAATTTTTCTCGGCGTTGTTTATTTATAAACGTTTTCTCGGCAACCAAACCGAGTAATATTGTGCATCAATAATAATATTACTCTGTTTGTTTCCAAGAAACGTTTATAAATAAATCATTATATCTAATTAAAAAACCTTAAAAAGTCCATTAATTTTTTAAAAAATAACGAAAGCGTTTAACTATTGGACCAAACCCCCAGAGCCCACCACAAAAGCTGGCACTCCCACTAGTCATCCATGAATGAATTCTTGCGAGAGATTAAACAGCAGTTCGCGTCAGCGCTCGTGCACGAGGTGCGAGGCGAGGCGCGAGGCGAGGCGCGAGGCGAGAGTGTAAATGCGGCATGAGAGTTAATATATTTAATTGAATAAAAATAAGAAAAATGAATAGAATAATCCAAAATAAAACGATCAAAATAATATAAAAAGCATGCAAATTATTTTTTTGCTTTCATTATAGTCCAAGAAATAAAAGCAGTTTTCAAAATATCATAAAATGTAAAATTCTTTGTTTAATTGTGTGAAAAATATGATCCATTCAATTAGTCATCTACGAAATCTTATCTTTGTTCTTACAAAATACAGATTTTTTCCCTTCAAAACAGAGGGCTCCAAGAACTTTGAGTGCCTGGGGTCACATACTTTCTTTATCCCACACTGCCTACAGGACATAGCCATTGCCTTCATTCAATAACCACCGCTACAATGGCACACTCTTTACTCAGTGAAACACATTTAGTTTGAGAATCGTTTACTGCCACATGTATTCATAAGCTTGTCTTGGAAGGAACTAACAAATAGAAAAAAATAGCACCTCCTCGCATTGACAAAGCTTCTAGGGCAAGTAGTTGAATTCCTGCATTTCTCAAAGCAGTATTTAGCAAAGAATCTCCAGAGGTGATTTTATTTTATTTTTAAATAATTCAAAACATTATAGTAAGTACATGCAATTAAAATCAATAGTATTTGGTTTAATCTTCGATGACTCACCATACTGGAGGGATTATCGTTCAGCAGCACTTTGTGAAGAAATATCATATTCAATGATATGATTAAAGATTTATTTACACATTAAGTCACAGAAAATTATATTAAGAGTCACTATCTCAATGAATTAAGGCACTAAAACGAGTGATACGAAAAGTCAATTTTTCTGTTCTTTTTGGTGGCAAATAAATCAATAACTTTCTTGTTGAAATTGTTTATGTTACTCACAAATGATTTTTCGCAAGAAAGCATGCTTAAGCGGTGAGCCGGTCCTCCTTCATTGTGTTTCTGAGAAAGGTTTTTACCCTTTTCATCATAGAAAAACATCTTTCGGCTTCTGATGTTGACATTGTTATCAACAGTTTTAATAATTTTGATGTTTTTTGAAATGTATCGGTAAGATCATTTTCAATAATGAATGATAAAAATGGAGCGGCTCCAGAAATAGTTCTTAATTCTGGTCTCGAATAACACACTTCAAGTTCGCCCTGTCAACTTTTTGTTCCAAAAAGCAGGTACTCTTTTACCATACCGCTGAGCTATTCGGCAGGAAATTTTGCTTGATAACTTTTAAATTTTTCAACATCAAATAAATTTGATGCTACGAGATGTCCCGTAAACTGAAATCTAGTTTTTATTTCAGAAACAATGACATCGCAAACTTCTAAATATTGCTTTTTCCGGTTCTCAGAATCATCACATCGCCGTCATTTTCATCACTATCATCGACCTGCTCTCTAATTCTTTGAATGGAAGTTTCAAAGGTCTCCATAATTACTTTAACTTTTACAGGGTCAATGTCTTCCTTTTGTAGTTGTTTAAAAACTATTTCGACATGTGGCATTATCTTGTAGCGTAAACCAAAAAACAAAGCTCTTATCATTTAACAAAGTTTTATATGCACATGCTTGTTGAAGGGTAGAAGGCAAACGTATTTCTTCGCTGTTTTCAATGGTTTCCATTACATCTATTAAATTATTTCTGTATTCATAAATACAGTTGACTCATCAAGAATGAAAATTCCACCTGGTTTGAGATGCATGTGGTAATCTTTTCTGCAAAATCTCATCTAAAACTCTTGTTCTTTGAGACGAACTTGAAAAGAAAGAACAAATTCCGGAAAGGCTTGCGAAAAAAATGAACTTCCCGATTGATGGAGGCCGCTTTTGACATTAAAAGATTTACCTGGCGTGCATAGCAATGAATAAAATTTGAATGAGGATATATGTCTTTAATTCTTTTCTGAACGCCATTTAAATTTCCTTTCATTACGGAGGTGCCATCGTAACTTTGAGCAATTAATTTTTTCGGTGATTTTCCAATCAGTGTGTCAAGTTCTTCCAAAATACAATCTGCAATAGCACTAGCATGCTGGCCATCTGGGTTCGTGAATTTCCAAAATATTTCTACAGGTTTTCCACCAACAATTTAGCGCAATCTTATAACTAATTGAAACTGACAAGACACATCTGTGGATTCATCGGCTATCACGGCTACATATTCAACACTGTCGATTTCTTTCTGAATTTCGTCAAGATATATATTCAATATGCACTCAAGCAATTCATTCTGAGGGTTTTAATGGTGCCTTTAAACGCTGTGGATCCATGCAAATACTTTTCAACTCTTTGTCGAACTCCGAACTGAATTGAATTAATTCACGAAACACTCCTTTACATCACTTTCAATGTGTCCTCAGAAAACAAGTTCCAGAGCACCACAAAATCGCACACAATTTATAATTGAATTTAGAACGTGCCTGTTCTTATCCACTTGTTCGTTATGTTTAACAATAGAGAGTTGGTACTGAGAATTAAGTTCATTCTGAATGTTTGTTTTTCCAAGCATTAATTAATTATTAATTTAATTTAATTGCAATGGAGCACACGCTCCTGTGGCAATTTCCCTACACACCCAACTTCCCCCTATCCTACAATCACCTACATTTGCCCTCTACAAATTTTAACTTTAAATTCTTTTAACGTTTTCGGTAGGTTATTCATCATTCCCCTTGGTAACTCATTCCAATCCCTGACACCCTTACCTAAAAAAGAAAATCTTCCCACACCCTTGTGCCTGAAATCGAGTGCCAGCTTGTGGTCATGGTCATCTTTTCCCTTCCATGAACTACTTTTCATACCTACTGCAATATCTTTCCATGCCTCATCGCCAGTATATGCCCTGTACACTCCCATTAACCTCCTCATCCTCCTCCTGTCTTGCAATGGATCCCATTCCAGCTCCTTTATCATATCTGTCACTGATTACATTCTGCGATAATTTCCAGAAACAAATCTAGCAGCTCTTCTTTGCACCTTCTCCAACTCCTGTATTTGATACTCAAAATGTGGTTCCCATACTACACTACCATAATCGTGCAATGGTCTTACCAAAGTTTTGTAACCCAATTCCTTTACTTCTCTCGTGCATCCCCTCATCACTCGCTCCAACAAGTGCAGAATTTTGAAACCTTTTCCTACCACCTGTCCAATGTGTCCTGCCCAGTTAAGCTTGTTATCAAATGTAATGCCAACATATTTACATTTCAAGTCTTCAGCAAGCAATTCTTTCCCACACCTTATATTCATAACTAGCTGGTACCCACGACTTCGATCGTGATTGTAAAGAATTCATATTGACAGCTATAGACATCTAGTGCACGATTGGAGACTCGATACTATTACCACACACAAATACCAGTCTTCTGCGCTATGTAGTTCCAGCAGCAAAGTAAAATTTACGGATACACACAAGTCTTAGGATGAAATACGAAAATAGTCATGATCGACCAATGTCAAACACCATATCTCACACACTCCCACAGTTACCGAATTTCGGCCAACGTTGTGATCGATGGGAGACTCTCTGTTACTACCACACACAAACGCCAGTGATCTGCGATTGACAGTTTTCTCTTAAAAGTGATACACCGTGACACATGCGTCTTTGGGAGAAATATGAAATTGCCGCAGGTCGACCATTTTCATCCCCCATATCTTCCACACCTCCATAGCTACAGACATCTAACAATCATAGTGCACGACAACAGACACGATTCTACTACCACCAATGCTCTATGCTATGTAGTCGTGGCAGAAAAGTGAAATCTGCGGAGACACATGCCTTTAGTCGAAATACGAAAATATCCTTGGTCAGCCACTTACAACCACCATATCTCCCACAGAACCACAGTTTCTGAAATTCGGCCGCTGTTGTGATCGAAAGGCGACTCTGTGCTACTACTACACACAACCGCCAGTTATCGGTGATCTATAGTTTTCGCTGAAAAGTCATACACCATGACACTTTTGTCTTTGGCAGAAGTATGAAATTGCCACAGGTCGATCACTTTCAACCCCCATATCTAAACACCCCCATAGCTACCGACATCTAACAACCATAGTGCACTACATGAGATACGATTCTACTACCAAACACAAACACCAATGTTCTATGCTATGTAGTTGTGGCAGAAAAGTGACATATGCGGAGACAGTCGAAATACAAAAATATCCTTGGTCGGCCACTTACAACCCCCATATCTACCACAGTACCACAGTTTCTGAAATTCGGCCGCTGTTGTGATCGGAAGGTGACTCTGTGCTACTACTACACACAAACGCCAGTTATCTGTGATCTATAGTTTTCGCCGAAAAGTGATACACCATGACACTTTTGTCTTTGGCAGAAGTATGAAATTGCCACAGGTCGATCACTTTCAACCCCCATATTTCCCACACCCCCATAGCTACCGACATCTAACAACCATAGTGCACTACATGAGATACGATTCTACTACCAAACACAAACACCAATACTCTATGCTATGTAGTTGTGGCAGAAAAGTGACATATGCGGAGACAGTCGAAATACGAAAATATCCTTGGTCGGCCACTTACACCCACCATATCTACCACAGTACCACAGTTTCTGAAATTCAGCCGCTGTTGTGATCGAAAGGTGACTCTGTGCTACTACTACACACAAACGCCAGTTATCTGTGATCTGTAGTTTTCGCTGAAAAGTGATACACCATGACACTTTTGTGTTTGGCAGAAGTATGAAACTGCCACAGGTCGACCACTTTCAACCCCCATATCTCCCACATCCCAATAGCTATCGACATCTAACAACCATAGTGCACGACAGGAAAGACGATTCTACTACCACACACAAACACCAAAAGTCTATGTTATGTAGTTGTGGCAGGAAAGAGAAGTATACGGAGATACGAATTTTTGGTAGAAATATGAAAACGCCCTGCACTGACCAACTTTGATCATTATATCTCCCACATTCCCACAGCTATCGGCATTCGGCCAACTTTATGCACGACAGGAAATTCCATGCTACTTCCACCCACAAACATCATTGATCTGTGCTAAATAGTGGTGGCTGAAAAGTGAAATATAGGAAAAAACACGTCTATTTATATATATATATATATATATATATATATATATATATATATATATATATATATATAAGATTTTATGCTTTTTAGGATTACGTGAGTAGAAATTTGGAATTGTTTTTAAATACTTTAATGACATATTCACAGAGATATGCGACAAATTTCACATTTATTGCAGTCTCTTTTCTTCTTATTATATCTGAAATAGAAAAATGTTATATCTACATACCAATAATACAACAAACTATTCATTTATTATTATTGAGAAATGAAGTAACGAAGCAGGCGAATTTTTTTTTATAAAACTTTTATTTAAATATTAAAAAAATCAATGTCAGATCCGTTTTAGTCAATATTTTAAATGTATGACTCCACTCATGATGGTGGAGGTCTTAATTGTCGTATTCGGTCCATCTCCTTCATTGCATTTTCGTTGCACTGTGTCTTGCCAGTGAGTTTCGAGCAATCGAGCCCCACTATTCTTAATCCATCCAAAGATCTGACACGGCTTAGTGCGGCATACGCCTGTCCTTTAGCAAATAGTGCAGGACCGAGGTATACAACACCATGGTCCACTGTACATCCTTGCATTTTATGGAATGTGCAGGCTAGTGTTGCAAACTGAAAAAAATAAAAAAGTTCTTCTTTCAGATTTGTGAAAAAAAAACATGAAAAAAAACCTAGCACCCTTGTTTTTTTCCTGAATTTGGTTTTTTTTTCTCTCAGAAAACAACATATTTGATAAATTATAGTTATATTTATGGAACTTACATTTTACATGTGTTTTTTTAAACCTTACTAAATCATATAATATCTCACATAATGATTCATAAATGTATCTATATAGGTATCATAATTTTTTATTCATCCTCTATGTCGGTATCACATTCACTCGTATCAGTACTACCAACACTAGTTCGGTCGGAGTCGGAATTTTCTGTTTCTTCTTCTGTCCCCTCTAGATCCATAACTTCAGAAATAGTTACATTTTATTTTACTGGTTGTATTGCATGCAAAGGCTTTTGAGATTGCATTTGTAAATTGTGAGCAAAGTACACACTGTGAATGAAGACTGCGCCGAAAGTTCTGTATTACGGTCTTTTAAGATTGAATTTAAATCTATTATCATACAAAATATGAGGTTTATTTGTTTTCAATCGTTGGTTTACGCCAGGAAATTATTCATAACTAGCTGGTACCCACGACTTCGTTCGTGATTTTAAAGAATTCATATTGACAGCTATAGACATCTAACCACCATAGTGCACGATGGGAGACTCGATACTATTACCACACACAAATACCAGTCTTCTGCGCTATGTAGTTCCGGCAGCAAAGTAAAATTTACGGATACACACAAGTCTTTGGATGAAATACGAAAATATTCATGATCGACCAATTTCAAACACCATATCTCACACACTCCCACAGTTACCGAATTTCGGCCAACGTTGTGATCGATGGGAGACTCTCTGTTACTACCACACACAAACGCCAGTGATCTGCGATTGATAGTTTTCTCTTATAAGTGATACACCGTGAGACATGCGTCTTTGGGAGAAATATGAAATTGCCGCAGGTCGACCATTTCCATCCCCCATATCTTCCACACCCCCATAGCTACAGACATCTAACAATCATAGTGCACGACAACAGACACGATTCTACTACCACACATAAACACCAATGCTGTATGCTATGTAGTCGTGGCAGAAAAGTGAAATCTGCGGAGACACATGCCTTTAGTCGAAATACGAAAATATCCTTGGTCAGCCACTTACACCCACCATATCTCCCACACCACCACAGTTTCTGAAATTCGGCCGCTGTTGTGATCGAAAGGTGACTCTGTGCTACTACTACACACAAACGCCATTTATCGGTGATCTATAGTTTTCGCTGAAAAGTCATACACCATGACACTTTTGTCTTTGGCAGAAGTATGAAATTGCCACAGGTCGATCACTTTCAACCCCAATATCTAAACACCCCCATAGCTACCGACATGTAACAACCATAGTGCACTACATGAGATACGATTCTACTACCAAACATAAACACCAATGCTCTATGCTATGTAGTTGTGGCAGAAAAGTGACATATGCGGAGACAGTCGAAATACGAAAATATCCTTGGTCGGTCACTTACAACCACCACATCTACCACAGTACCACAGTTTCTGAAATTCGGCCGTTGTTGTGATCGAAACGTGACTCTGTGTTACTACTACACACAAACGCCAGTTATCTGTGATCTATAGTTTTCGCTGAAAAGTGATACACCATGACACTTTTGTGTTTGGCAGAAGTATGAAATTGCCACAGGTCGATCACTTTCAACCCCCATATTTCCCACACCCCCATAGCTACCGACATCTAACAACCATAGTGCACTACATGAGATACGATTCTACTACCAAACACAAACGCCAATACTCTATGCTATGTAGTTGTGGCAGAAAAGTGACATATGCGGAGACAGTCGAAATATGAAAATATCCTTGGTCGGCCACTTACAACCACCATATCTACCACAGTACCACAGTTTCTGAAATTCGGCCGCTGTTGTGATCGAAAGGTGACTCTGTGCTACTACTACACACAAACGCCAATTATCTGTGATCTATAGTTTTCGCTGAAAAGTGATACACCTTGACACTTTTGTCTTTGGCAGAAGTATGAAACTGCCACAGGTCGACCACTTTCAACCCCCATTTCTCCCATCCCCCAATAGTTACCGTCATCTAACAACCATAGTGCACTACATGAGATACGTTTCTACTACCAAACACTAACACCAATGCTCTATGCTATGTAGTTGTGGCAGAAAAGTGACATATGCGGAGACAGTCGAAATACGAAAATATACTTGGTCGGCCACTAACAACCACCATATCTACCACAATACCACAGTTTCTGAAATTCGGCCGCTGTTGTGATCGAAACGTGACTCTGTGCTACTACTACACACAAACGCCAGTTATCTGTGATCTGTAGTTTTCGCTGAAAAGTGATACACCATGACACTTTTGTGTTTGGCAGAAGTATGAAACTGCCACAGGTCGACCACTTTCAACCCCCATATCTCCCACATCTCCATAGCTATCGACATCTAACAACCATAGTGCACGACAGGAAAGACGATTCTACTACCACACACAAACACCAAAAGTCTATGTTATGTAGTTGTGGCAGGAAAGAGAAGTATACGGAGATACGAATTTTTGGTAGAAATATGAAAACGCCCTGCACTGACCAACTTTGATCATTATATCTCCCACATCCCCACAGCTATCGGCATTCTTCCAACTTTTTGCTCGACAGGAATCTCCTTGCTACTTCCACCCACATACATCATTGATCTGTGCTAAATAGTGGTGGCTAAAAAGTGAAATATACAGGGTGGGGCATTTAATATGTTTTCTGGAAATATTTCGGAAAGAAAGCATTTTAACAAACAATAACCTATATAAAAAAATAATCGTACAGTAGGGGGCTACAATTATGTGATATTGGTGTTTTCACAGGTGGCGCTGTTGTCGTTACAACAAGGTCAACTTAATTCTTTTAAATGGGAACCCCTATTTTTTTTTTGAAGATTCCGATTCCTCATGAAAAGATAAAAATAGTTTGCTTAACTCACTTTTCTCTTAACCTCACAGATGGCGCTGTAATCGCGAAAAATGAATATTCGCGTTTTTTGTGTATAATTTTAATTATTGTTTAAATAATTACATGTAATTTTCATTCTGTAAACATGGAAGGTAATTTTAAAGGATAATGACGAAATTGATTTTTTAAATGCTTTTTCTTACATATTTGCAGCCATGTCTACAGCAGGTGCTCAAAAAGGTGACCATTTACTTCCAGACATTTTCTGACCCTTTGCAGAAATGATTCCTGAACAGCTCGAAGTGTGTCAGAAAATGTCTGGAAGTAAATGGTCACCTTTTTGAGCACCTGCTGTAGACATGGCTGCAAATAAGTAAGAAAAAGCATTTAAAAAATCAATTTCGTCATTATCCTTTAAAATTACCTTCCATGTTTACAGAATGAAAATT
Source organism: Vandiemenella viatica (assembly GCA_031002005.1). Lineage (NCBI taxonomy): Eukaryota > Metazoa > Arthropoda > Insecta > Orthoptera > Morabidae > Vandiemenella > Vandiemenella viatica. The sequence continues at coordinate 38,787,173 of CM061920.1, read as the reverse complement.
ACATGTAATTATTTAAACAATAATTAAAATTATACACAAAAAACGCGAATATTCATTTTTCGCGATTACAGCACCATCTGTGAGGCTAAGAGAAAAGTGAGTTAAGCAAACTATTTTTATTTTTTCATGAGGAATCGGAATCTTCAAAAAAAATAGGGGTTCCCATTTAAAAGAATTAAGTTGACCTTGTTGTAACGACAACAGCGCCACCTGTGAAAAAACCAATATCATATAATTGTAGCCCCCTACTGTACGATTATTTTTTATATAGGTTATTGTTTGTTAAAATGCTTTCTTTCCGAAATATCTCAAGAAAACATATTAAATGCCCCACCCTGTAGGAAAAAACACGTCTATTTTTATATATATACTAGCTGGTACCCACGACATCGTTCGTGATTGTAAAGAATTCATATTGACAGCTATAGACATCTAACCACCCTAGTGCACGATGGGAGACTCGATACTATTACCACACACAAGTACCAGTCTTCTGCGATATGTAGTTCCGGCAGCAAGGTAAAATTTACGGATACACACAAGTCTTTGGATGAAACACGAAAATATTCATGATCCACCAATTTCAAACACCATATCTCACACACTTCCACAGTTACCGAATTTCGGCCAACGTTGTGATCGATGGGAGAATCTGTGTTACTACCTCACACAAACGCCAGTGATCTGCGATTGATAGTGATACACCGTGACACATGCGTCTTTGGCAGAAATATGAAATTGCCGCAGGTCGACCATTTTCATCCCCCATATTTTCCACACCCCCATAGCTACAGACATCTAACAACCATAGTGCACGACAACAGACACGATTCTACTACCACACATAAACACCAATGCTCTATGCTATGTAGTCGTGGTAGAAAAGTGAAATCTGCGGAGACACATGCCTTTCGTCGAAATACGAAAATATCCTTGGTCGGCCACTTACAACTATCATATCTACCACAGTACCACAGTTTCTGAAATTCGGCCGCTGTTGTTCTGCTACACACAAACGCCAGTTATCTGTGATCTATAGTTTTCGCTGAAAAGTGATACACCATGACACTTTTGTCTTTGGCAGAAGTATGAAACTGCCACAGGTCGACCACTTTCAACCCCCATTTCTCCCACACCCCCATAGTTACCGACATCTAACAACCATAGTGCACTACATGAGATACGATTCTACTACCAAACACAAACACCAATGCTCTATGCTATGTAGTTGTGGCAGAAAAGTGACATATGCGGAGACAGTCGAAATACGAAAATATCCTTGGTCGGCCACTTACAACCACCATATCTACCAGAGTACCACAGTTTCTGAAATTCGGCCGCTGTAGTGATCGAAAGGTTACTCTGTGCTACTACTACACACAAACACCAGTTATCTGTGATCTATAGTTTTCGCTGAAAAGTGATACACCATGACACTTTTGTGTTTGGCAGAAGTATGAAATTGCCACAGGTCGACCACTTTCAACCCCCATATTTCCCACATCCCCATAGCTACCGACATCTAACAACCATAGTGCACGACAGGAAAGAAAATTCTACTACCACACACAAACACCAAAAGTCTATGTTATGTAGTTGTGGCAGGAAAGAGAAGTATACGGAGATACGAATTTTTGGTCGAAATATGAAAACGCCCTGCACTGACCAACTTTAATCATTATATCTCCCACATCCCCACAGCTATCGGCATTCGGCCAACGTTGTGCACGACAGGAAAATCCATGCTACTTCCACCCACAAACATCAGTGATCTGTGCTAGGTTGTGGTGGCTGAAAAGTGAAATATATATATATATATATATATATAAGATTTTATGCTTTTTAGGGTTACGTGAGTAGAAATTTGGAATTGATTTTAAATACCGTCAAACGGGGTTACTTGGGACTGCAGTCCAACTTAGGACAAAATGAACCAATAATTTGGAATTTCTTTGACATTAATTGCATCAGTGAGAACCTGCCATAACACAATAGGCGACTTCTACTGAATGTTTACTTGCAAGATATACATCTTTCCAGGCAATATCAAGGTAGGGGTCTAACTGAGGTTGGATGTAAGTGATATACCTGATTTTCTCGAAAAATACACGTAAAAACTTTGTGTGTATTTGCTGAGGCAATGAAATTATAAAGCTGAATATATGGTAGTTTTATAACCCAACTTTTCAACAACATCAAGGATGCTTTGTATTTTGCATTGTTGCCAACCTAAGCAAGTAAAACTTTTTTAAGTTATAATTTGTAATTTTGGGGTTACTTGGGACAGTGTCCCAAGTTATACTTCCTTCAGTAAGCATCCACAAAATTAAATACTATTGATTGTTTTAATTATATTTCAGATTAAATAACATGCCATGGCAGTACAATAGGAGGTTAGGAGCCCGAAAATACCATGACTTCTCAGAAGATAACCTGAATCTCGCTTTGGATGCTGTGAAGAAGAAAGAAATGTCGATCAGGAAAGCTGCTGAGATGTATGGTGTACCTAAGAGTACAATTGCTCGTAGAATAGCTGGCAAAAACACCAAAAAATATGGGCGTCCATGTGTTCTATCAACAGATGATGAAGAAATATTGACAGATTCTTTACTCCTGATTGCAGACTGGGGTTTCCCTTTGACTGAGTTTGATGTACGATTAATTGTCAAAAGATATCTTGACAAAATTGGTGTGCAAGAACGAAGATTCAAAAACAACATGCCTGGTGTTGACTGGGTAAAATCATTTCTGAAGAGACAATCTGATCAACTGAAAGTGAGATTAAGTGAGAACATCAAGCGAACCAGAGCTGCTGTTGATCGAGAATCAATAACAAACTACTTTAAAACATTACAGGTTACATTAAATGATGTACCCAACGAGGCTATTATAAACTATGATGAAACAAATTTGTGTGATGATCCAGGAAGGAAGAAAGTTATTGTTCGGCGTACTTGCAAACATCCAGAACGATTAATAGTCAAGCACATCAGTGATGTTTGCGGGAACAGCAAGCGGACATTCACTGCCCCCTTATATTGTTTTTAAGGCAGATCACCTATATCAAACATGGGTGGAAGGAGGACCTCAGTGAGCAAGATACAACAGATCAAAATCTGGGTGGTTTGAAGGTCCAATTTTTGAATACTGGTTCTTTACTTTAGCTTTACCATATTTGAAATCCATAGGAGATGGACCAAAGGCTATTATTGGTGACAACCTTCCAAGTCATATTACTATAAGAGTGATACAGGAATGTGAGAAAAACAATACCAAATTTGTTCTATTGCCACCCAATGCAACCCATCTGTGTCAGCCATTAGACCTAGCCTTCTTCAGACCCTTAAAAGTTGAGTGGAGAAAGGTATTAGAAGAATGGAAAAACAAACATCGCGGAACAGTTCCTAAGGACACCTTCCCACGTCTGCTGAAGAAGTGTTTAGATCGTCTTGCTGAGAAAGCAGGTGAGAATTTAATAAGTGGATTCCGGGCAAGTGGCATCAGGCCTCTTGATGCACAACAAGTGTTGCGAAGGCTACCAAAAAGAACTGTTGAGGAGAGTCACTGGAAAGCATCACTGCAAGATTTTTTGCACGAAACTCGGACTTCTGAAACTGGAATACCAAAAAAGCGACAGAAGCTTCAGCTCACTGCAGGTCAAAGCATTTAATCACAAATGGTTGCAGATCTGAAGAACAACAGGCGTAAAGGGGTCCGTACTAAGGAACATAGAACTGCTGACTCCAGTGAAATGAAACATGAGGGCAGCTGCAATTTAGTTCTACCAGAGACCCAAAAACAGAAGCAGTGTAACAATGATGACTCAGAGTCTGAATCTAATAATGAATCATTCTCAGTTCATGACACAAGTGATGAATTTGACTTTGATAATTTTGGTGCATCAGATGAAGAACATGACATAGAGTTTTTGGAATCCATTGCAAATGATGATAAAAATTTTGAAGAACCCTCTGGAAACATCCTGCCAAGTGTTCACGATTTTGTTATGATTAAACTCATGTATGATGAAGGTACCAAGAAACAGAAGGAAAAGATTTTTGTAGGGCAAGTGCTTTCAATAGAAACTAATGGAACCTATCAGTGCAAATTTCTTCGTAGCTACCAAGGAAAGAAAACCAATATCTTTGTATTTCCTACAGTTGATGACATAGACAATATTAAGACACATCAAATAATGAAGGTTATTGTGCCAGTTAAAGTAATGAGTAGGGGTAGATATGTAATCAATATACCAAGCCATGTTTGAATTAAGTGTGATATTCTGTATTTAGATGTATCGTGTAATAATGATGAGATAAATGCATTAGTTTGGAAATTAATCAAAGCTTTCCCTTACTGGTTATTTCTGCAATGTCTCAAATAACCTAAATATAGTTTAACTTGGAACACAGACATCAAAACATAGGATTACTTTTGAGATTAAGATACTGTCCCAAGTTACCCTATCTCAAGGATAACTTGGGACAGCAGGAAAAATTTACTTTTCAGGCATAAGCAAAAGATAAACATTTATTTTATGATGAAAATTAATTAGAACATACAGCCACTGGAGTTTACACACAATCAGTGTGTTTCTGACACTTCATTTCTAAATTGTACAGTAATTTGAAAAATGAAACTGTCCCAAGTAACCCCGTTTGAGGGTACTTTAATGACATATTCACAGGGATATGCGACAAATTTCACATTTATTGCAGTCTCTTTTCTTCTTATTATATCTGAAATAGAAAAATGTTATATCTACATACCAATAATACAACAAACTATTCATTTATTATTATTGAGAAATGAAGTAACGAAGCAGGTGAATTTTTTTTTTTTATAAAACTTTTATTTAAATATTAAAAAAATCAATGTCAGATCCGTTTTAGTCAAAATTTTAAATGTATGACTCCACTCATGATGGTGGAGGTCTTAATTGTCGTATTCGGTCCATCTCCTTCATTGCATTTTCGTTGCACTGTGTCTTGCCAGTGAGTTTCGAGCAATCGAGCCCCACTATTCTTAATCCATCCAAAGATCTGACACGGCTTAGTGCGGCATACGCCTGTCCTTTAGCAAATAGTGCAGGACCGAGGTATACAACACCATGGTCCACTGTACATCCTTGCATTTTATGGAATGTGCAGGCTAGTGTTGCAAACTGAAAAAAAATAAAAAATTTTTTTTTTTCAGATTTGTGAAAAAAAAAACGTGCAAAAAACCTAGCACCCTTGTTTTTTTTCTGATTTTTTTTTTTTTTGAGAAAACAATTAATTTGATAAATTATAGTTTTATTTATGGAACTTACATTTTACATGTGTGTTTTAAACCTTACTAAATCATATAATATCTCACATAATGATTCATAAATGTATCTATCAAGGTAACATAATTTTTTATTCATCCTCTATGTCGGTATCACATTCACTCGTATCAGTACTACCAACTCTAGTTTGGTCGGAGTCAGAATTTTCTGTTTCTTCTTCTGTCCCCTCTAGATCCATAACTTCAGAAATAGTTACATTTTATTTTACTGGTTGTATTGCATGCAAAAGCTTTTGAGATTGCAATTGTAAATTGTGAGCAAAGTACACACTGTGAATGAAGACTGCGCCGATAGTTCTGTATTACGGTCTTTTAAGTTTGAATTTAAATCTATTATCATACAAAATATGAGGTTTATTTGTTTTCAATCGTTGGTTTACACCAACGATTGCAAGGAAATTATTCATAACTAGCAGGTACCCAAGACTTTGTTCGTGATTGTAAAGAATTCATATTGACAGCTATAGACATCTAAACACCATAGTGCACGATGGGAGACTCGATACTATTGCCACACACAAATACCAGTCTTCAGCGCTATGTAGTTCCGGCAGCAAAGTAAAATTTACGGATACACACAAGTATTTGGATGAAATACGAAAATATTCATGATCGACCAATTTCAAACACCATATCTCACACACTCCCACAGTTACCGAATTTCGGCCAACGTTGTGATCGATGGGAGACTCTCTGTTACTACCACACACAAACGCCAGTGATCTGCGATTGATAGTTTTCTCTTAAAAGTGATACACCGTGACACATGCGTTGGGAGAAATATGATATTGCCGCAGGTCGACCATTTTCATCCCCCATATCTTCCACCCCCCCCATAGCTACAGACATCTAACAATCATAGTGCACGACAACAGACACGATTCTACTACCACACATAAACACCAATGCTGTATGCTATGTAGTCGTGGCAGAAAAGTGAAATCTGCGGAGACACATGCCTTTAGTCGAAATACGAAAATATCCTTGGTCAGCCACTTACACCCACCATATCTCCCACACAACCACAGTTTCTGAAATTCGGCCGCTGTTGTGATCAAAAGGTGACTCTGTGCTACTACTACACACAAACGCCAGTTATCGGTGATCTATAGTTTTCGCTGAAAAGTCATACACCATGACACTTTTGTCTTTGGCAGAAGTATGAAATTGCCACAGGACGATCACTTTCAACCCCCATATCTCCCACACCCCCATAGCTACAGACATCTAACAACCATAGTGCACTACATGAGATACGATTCTACTACCAAACACTAACACCAATGCTCTATGCTATGTAGTTGTGGCAGAAAAGTGACATATGCGGAGACAGTCGAAATACGAAAATATCCTAGGTCGGCCACTTACAACCACCATATCTACCACAGTTTCTGAAATTCGGCCGCTGTTGTGATCGAAAGGTGACTCTGTGCTACTACTACACACAAACGCCAGTTATCTGTGATCTATAGTTTCGCTGAAAAGTGATACACCATGACACTTTTGTGTTTGGGAGAAGTATGAAACTGCCACAGGTCGACCACTTTCAACCCCCATATCTCCCACAGGCCCATAGCTATCGACATCTAACAACCATAGTGCACGACAGGAAAGACGATTCTACTACCACACACAAACACCAAAAGTCTATGTTATGTAGTTGTTGCAGGAAAGAGAAGTATACGGAGATACGAATTTTTGGTAGAAATATGAAAACGCCCTGCACTGACCAACTTTGATCATTATATCTCCCACATCCCCACAGCTATCGGCATTCGGCCAACTTTGTGCATGACAGGAAACTCCATGCTACTTCCACCCACAAACATCATTGATCTGTGCTAAATAGTGGTGGCTGAAAAGTGAAATATAGGAAAAAACACGTCTATTTTTATATATATATATAAGATTAACGTTTTGTTTTTTATTTGTGTATCTAATAAGCTGACTCTTCTTTGCATTTATCTTCATCCCATGTTTACCAACCCTACTAGATATCCTGTCCAGATCACCCTGCATCTGTTTACAGTCCTCTATCGTTTTGATTCTTTTATACAGCAATATGTCATCTGCAAACAATCTAATTTCAGATAGTAAACAATCAATACTATTATTCATTAGAATAATGAATAGCAATGGTCCCAATACGCTACCCTGCGGCACTCCCATTTTTACTTCCACTTCCTTTGATACCGCATTTCCCACCCTAACTTTCTGTTTTCTACCTTTAAAAAATTCTTTAACCCAGCAACTCACTTTTTCATCCACTCCAATAGTGTTTACCTTATTTACTACCATTTTGTGAGTTACTCTGTCAAACGCCTTTGAAAGATCTAGTGCTACACTATCAATTTGGCCTCCTTTGTCCATTTCATCTGAAATATCTTGCATATATCCCACCAACTGTGATTCGCATGAATATCCTTGCCTGAACCCATGTTGCCTACTTGAAAACCACTTACGTTCCTCTCATACATTTCTGATGTGGTTGCATATCAATCTTTCCATTAATTTATCTACCACTGAAATCAAACTGATTGGCCTGTAATTTTCGACTCTATTTCTCACCCCTCCTTGATGTACCGGTACTACTATCGCACTTTTCCAGTCTTGTGGTAAGCAGCAAGTATCCAGACTCAATTTAAATAATATTTCAAGATAAGGTACAATGTCACATCCGACTATCTTTAAGATATCTGTAGTAATATTATCTGCACCAGTCCCCTTATGTTTTTTCAGCTTGCTTATTTCCTTCATGATTTCTTCAGGATGAATTTCAAGTTTTTTAGTATCTTCATTTCTAATCATATTGTTAAGTTCGTTCTCCGAATTAGACCTTCCCGTTTCTGATTCATTGTCCCTAATGCTCACACTAAACCAGTTACTTAAAATCTCTGCCTTTTTCAAATCCTCAATAACTACTTCTCCATCCTTATCTATGAGCATCTCTACACCCTCCCTTCCCCTCAGTTTCCTGATATAGCCATAGAAATTTCGAGATGCATCAGTCAGTGGTCCTCCTGCACTGACAATACTCTTCATAAACCCATCTTTAGCCACTTTCGTTGCTGTTATTAAGTCCTTGTTTATTTGTTTCAAATATTCCCTACTACCCTGCTGTCTCTTAACTCTGTTATGTTCTCTTTGTACCAACCTCTTTAACCTTCTCACTTCCCTATTATAGTACACAGGTTCTCTACTTCTCTTTATTTTCTGCTTTGGAATGAATTTTTCTTCCCCCTTTCTTATTATCTCCTTGAACTCTTCCCACCTTGACTCTACTGTACTTGTGCCTTCCTTCCATTTGCTGAAACGTTCTCTGAAATATCTCTTCAAATTTGAAATCTGTGCCTTTTTATAATTGTACCTATTTCCCCCTTCAGTTTTGGCTGCTGGTTCACTGAATCCTCCAATATCCATCAGAACTGCGTCATGATCACTTATTCCTTCCGTTACTTGACACCCCACGAGGTTATCATCGGGCTTTATTAGGAATATATCCAAAATATTTTGCCCCCTAGTGTTTTGCTCTACCACTTGTGTAAATCCTCCTTCTCTTATTAAGGTATTTGCAAATCTTTGTTCCCGTGTGTTATTAATCTTATTTCCTTCCTAGTTTACACCTGGTAAATTTAAATCCCCACCAATAATGACCATTCTATTCTCACCTCTGAAATCTGAGTAAGAATTTAATTTCTCCCCAAGAGCCTCATCTTCATCTGTCATTCTTCCACTGCGGTAAGCAGCCAACACCCTGATTTTTTCTTTTTTATTACCCAAGAAATCTACCCCAAGTAACTCATGGTCTTGATCTATGAATGCCAGTTAACTGTGGTAGGTTTTGCTAACCAGTATGAAGACTCCTCCACCAATTGCTCCTCTATCTCTGCGGTACACTCTGTAACCATCAGGAAAAACTTCACTGTCTAGTACGTCTTCTTTTAACCAACTCTCCACCCCAATTATTATTTGTGGTTCGTGTATCTCTATTAAGTTTGCAAATTCGATTTCTTTGTTCATTATACTTCTACAGTTTACCATTAACACCCTTATTACCGGCTTTATATTTTCAGCATTTATCTCCTCTTTCCCAGATTTACCCCAGCCAGTTATTGTTTCAGCAACTTCATTTATTTCATTAACATCTATGATCATTCTCGTCGTGGATCTACAATCAGTATCACTTTGATCATCTATTTCCATCCCTTCACCAGCAGCCCCTAATCTAAAAAGGCACAGTTCTGACCCCATCATCACTGGAAATGGGCTCCCTCACTGCTTTAGCTAACAACTCAGAAAGTACTCCCTTCCCCCTTCTATTTAGGTGTAGGCCATGCCTAGTGAAACCCCACCTACCTATGGTGTTTACAGGCACAACCCCCAACACAGAACTAATGCCTTTCCCAAGTAGCACTTCCGTTTCCACATTTACACGCCTCACAGCGGAGTTCAATTGTGGCCGGTCATGGCGCCTTAGGACCTGCATGAGCTCCACCCTGGTATGCTGTGCACATTATTAATATGAAGTGCTGATTTTTCGTGGGTCTTAATTTTTCCTGTAAAATGAACCAAATTAGAAACTCCACGACGTGATCAATTAAATTCACCACCAAACAGAACACATGGAAAACAGAAAAATGCATTTTTCACATTGCAACCGCACAGCCAATTATTTTTTAAATACACATCATGGTTAAATTTCCTCAACCGACATACTTTAGCACTTTCTTGGTGATATGAAATGTTTAAATATGGCGTAGGTTTTCCTAATTTTTTCTTCGTAAGATAGTAGCGAGAATGGCCTCTTTAATAATTCGCTAGTGTGATTCTTCACGCAAAGACACCATACGTACTCTTCGATAGTCACAGGATGTGGTCAGTATTCAGCGCACAACTGCAGTGCTAAAGACTAAGCTTTACTACCATTCCATGCATTCCACCGAAGGCATGGGGGGGGGGGGAAATAAAAGCAGCTACTGCTGCACTCTACTCTTACTAAGTTTTTCTAGCTCCTTGAGACAGATCAGAGTTGTCACAAATCTGTATTTGCAACGTGGTCCCTCACCCTCCAGAATTTCTGTGAAGCAGTTAGTGCGCATGCGCGATTGGAGACAGAATAGAGCTGTCTCCACGAGGGTGAAATAGTTTGCTGATGTGGCCAACAGAGGGTGTTCAATGTTTTCCCATCTGTCTTAAGAAATAGTGTAGTAGAAATTTTAAATATATATTTCTCTTTCACCATGTTTATTTTTTATTTATTTATTCTTGATTATGAATTGGTGACATGTCACAGTGTCACTACCTCTAGAGTCACCACTGGAAGGGATCATTTTGTAATGCCCCTAATATCCAATTTCCATTAATTATCATCATTACAGGGGAGAGTCGGGCAGAATGGCCAAGCTAAGGTCTGTTCGTTTATTAACTAGGCTTGCAATAAAACTGACAGCAGCTTGTCCACTTGGCTTGGATTGGCGCCATCACACATACGTCGTTTTACCTGAACAACATGACGAAGATATGCAGTCACAAACCAGGCATCTTGCAGTCAAATTACCTAACTTCAAATCAGTTTCATCTATATTCTAATCTATACTAATATTATAAATGCGAAAGTAACTCTGTCTGTTTGTTACGTTTCTTGGACTAAATGGCTAATACGATCATCATGATGAAATTTGACAAGGAGATGCTATCTGACGTTGGGATGAACATAGGATATTGTTTTATGTATAGTTAATAACATATTGTCATTGAATTATGAAAACTATTGAAGTGTGAAAGACAAACGCATAGTATCTATATGTCTCTGTATTGCGTAACGATAGAGAGGGATGGTAGTGCAGTGGGTAAGGTGCTTACTTCGTAAGAATTCTGCCGTGTGGCTTCGGGTTCCTATACCCCGCTGGGAGCAAAATTTTTAAGAATTGTTTTTCATATTTTGAGCCAAGTCTGGGATTTTGTAGTAAGGATACCATGTTCAAATGTAGGTCCCATAAATCAGGGCTGGAGTGCATGGTAAATCGTAGGCGGTAGAACAGTGCCCTAAGCTTTTACTTTATTCACGGTATAATGGTTCCAGAGGCAGTTTTAAAAAAAAAAAAAAAACGTTTTGACGACTGTATGTGTATACCGATGACAAGGAAATACTTTCTATCTTTAGGAAGGTAATAGGATACTTTTTTCCGATATGTTTAACAGTTTTAGTCATGTTTCAGGTTCCACGGTAGAATGGTATATCGATGGCGTTCCCGTTATATTATGCCGACTCAGTGTTGTTTGGAACATATCTTAGGTAACTTTCAGCCTTGTAAATCCAATTCTAGCAATCAATTTCTAAGTCCACGCGTACGAAGTCGCGGGTAACAACTAGTGAATACATAAATTAACCACTTAACATACATCAGGATGATCAAGAACCACAAATAGCCTATCCTAATGACAATGTAATGATTAGATCAGGCATTTCGAGGTAACAAAGGGCAATAAATAAGTGGAAGATGTTCCCCACGCAAATTTCATAAAATTGCTGAAGCCTCACTGTTTTGAAAAAATTAAAATTTGGGAACTGATAACAATAATTCCATGTGGCCGTAACGACCTGGTCACAGGGTTTCTACTGGCTGCGCATCAGCCCCTGTCTTAGTCACCTTAACCTAACCCGGAAATCCTATCGGATACAGGGACAGGGTTCCATTTAGGGTCTGTTGGCCCCTAGGCTATACCTGTGAAGTGGGCCCTTTATCTATTACTTATTATTACCTTTTAATGCAAAATATTGAACAATGTAGTGATAGTGAAAATATGGGAGGATAACTTACAGAAGAATTGATAGTTCGTAACGTGCTTTCTGTATCGTTTTCGAGGCTGAGGTGAACGAAGTGATGCTCGCACGTTAAATTTTAATGTGTTGTTGCAACTAAACACCCTCAGCAAAAAACTGCAAAATAACAAACTCAAAAGTTTTAGTAATAGTATGAAACAGTAGGTCTTCTTATTAAGATAAATCAAATGATAATACATGATTAATATCACAAAAACACGCAATAGAGAATGTAACATAGCAGTTGATTAAAAATAAATAAAATTGTATATTTAGAGTGAGTAGTATTGGTAAAATAAAAGTTTAAGGAATTAATAAAAAAAAAAAGGTTTAACAAAGATTGTTTGATTTGATATGTTTGGAAATATAGGATCTCTGGAATAAAAGAAGAAGTTAGAGGAATTGTTGGTAGAAAAGGAGAACGAGCAAGACAGAATAATCAACCAGAGGATTAAGTGTGGAAATAATAATAGTTGCATAGTCAGAAGTTTGAAAATAATAGTTGCGGAGAGAAAATTGATAGATCTTGAGTAGAAAAGAATCTGAAAATCTTTCGGAACAAACTTAATTCAAGATTATTACAGACATGGTCGAAGGTTGTTGGTATAAGAGGGTTTTTAGACAGAGCAAACAAAATGAAATAAATTACAAAAGATACAATCTTAATTCTGTCCATTAAATGCTATTTATTTTACATCACAATAATGGTTAAAAAGACAATATTGATTATTCACACACGAATGTCAACAAGATGACAACGACTAATATATTTTTTTTTTTTATTTCTGCAAGTGATGCGAGCTCCTTTGTGGTGTGTACGCCTAGGCTACAGCCTAGGTAGCCTATGCTTAAATGCACGACGTTCTGGCTTACTTCACAGTACACAACAAGTTGTCCCAGAGGTGAAGGTAGGGAAAGGCCCTTTGAAACCCCCTCCCCCCCCTTCCCCGAGACAGAGAATTGAACTGGGGACCATTCAGTAGGCAACTATAAGAAAGGGGAAAAGGGTATGAAAGGAAATCGACGACGGATCGTACGCTCAATCACAATTAAATTAAATTAAATTTCACATACAGACTCGTATCATGGCGATTTAAATCCTAAAAAGTCTCCTAGTTGTTCCAGAGTACTCAGTCAATAAGTGCACTATTCTAAGAAAGGTTATTCACAACTTGTGTAGAAAACAATAACAACAAACGCAGCTTATTTTTAGATGTAACAAAATGCTTGCTGACCTTAAACTTTAATTTGTTCTTTCCAATTCAGCAGGTGAATATATGGCGGCACGGAAACCGCCACAGAAAGTACGAGTTCTTTGTTGGATTATGACATCACCAATGAATCATGTTATTAAGGCACGTCATGTGAAAGCCACTTGGGGTCGACGCTGTGATATTCTATTATTCATGAGTAGCTCTAATGGTAAGGAGTTCTCGATACAATATACTTTTTTATATATCTATAATTCCATGTTCAATATGTATGTGAAAATTTTGTATTTTTTATTGATAATTTTAGCGTGTTAGTTTTTATTGTTTTGGTTTAATTCTTCTTATTTAATACACAACATTCTAAATTTTGTGTAGCTATAGACTGGAAGAATATAATATGCCAGATAACTTAATCCATCTACTACATTCCTATCTAAGTGATATGAATTTTTTTGTCTGCTATGAAAAGGGAAACAGCACATTTAAGGCTATGAAAGCCAGGGTCCCACAGGGGAGCGTACTTGGTCGACTTTAATAATTATGCAAATAAATTTCCACAGACCACAGAAAGCAATCTATCCCTGTATGTCGATGATACTACAGTTTATGCTAACAACAGAAACTTAAGATATGCCATACACAAAGTACAGAAACACCTCGAAAAACTGACACAATGGTGTATCTTATGGCGGATCAAAATCAATGAAAATAAGTGTCAGGCAATAATATTCTCAACAAGAATAAAAATTACATATGACAAGTTACATATAAATGACTTAGAACTAAATTGGGTGGACCAGGTAAAGTACTAGGGACTGCGACTAGATAGAAGGCTCACATGGAGCAAACATATAGATGACATAATAAACAAAGCGAGAGTTAATCTAGCCGGCCTCTACCCCATGCTGAGAGGTGACGGCATATCCACGGTGACAAAGATCCTCCTTTACCCTGCGATTGTCCAACTCGCTTTCCTCTACAGGTCATGGAGGAAGGAATTATATGGAGAAGAAGTGAGCTTAAATCGGTGAAGCAAGCACTAAACTCTCCCGCATGGTGGCAGCACCGGCAGCGACCATATGGCGCTTCCCAACAATTAAGGTGTTCACATTGTGGTAGAGGCAGTGATTATTTCATTTAGTATTGTGTATAAGTGTTTAAAAATGCCAGCTTGTGTTGCGTACGGTTGCACAAATAGGCCAGACAGGAATGAACCTGGAATATCATTTCATAAGTAAGTTGAATTGTAATTATCGTTGTTGAAGTGAGCGGTAGACACAGCAAACTTTGCAGCACGTCTATAAATATTTAGTCATAGCTCTCAATGGGATGACTTTGTTCGCAAATTAAGGTGACTGAATAAATTTTCACAGATTATCAATTGAACAACTTGTGTTTCAGTTTGCAAAATGTTTAACTTCTTTTTAAAAAAATAAACCAAAATTTGAATGCACATTTCTGCTAAATACTTTTTAAAACGTTTCACAAATGTTACTTATATCAAGTGAACGATGAATAAGACCATCTCTACTTTTGTACGTTTTGAGAGATCCCCAAAATAATAGAAATGGAGATCACAATATACTAACACACTCTTCACTTTTTAATATTTTTAGATGTTTGTGTACCACAAATCCTGAAATGTAGTGTACAATATGATCTATTAAAACAGTTAGTTCACCTGCATCAAACATACATTCGTGGTCGGACTTGGGAGGAAACTGTAATTCTTTTTCCTCTTCAATAATTCGATGATGTCTTGATGTAAAATTTATAATATGTTCTGGAGCATGATTAACAATTTTTCCAGGAGTATACAATTACCAGTGTTTGCATATTTCACTTCACATTTCAAGAGTAGGTTTTTTTTTTTATAAGCTGCTTTAAATTGTATGGGCAGTGGGATTGTTTGAATTCCTCCCCCCCCCCCCCCTCATCATCGCATTTATGATTGGAGCACACTTGCTTGAAGTTACTTAAAAGAACACCGCATGATGCCAACCATACATTATAGTAAAGTATCACTCTTTACTTTTTGTTGATACACTTTATATTAACTATAAATTATGCGGAAACATTTTATTTCTGGTACCAGCCTACAAAATGTCTGGGTTGCTCATCCCTAGAGTGGGTCCTCTTACTTTTTTCTGGTCTAGGACACATTTCAGACTAACCACAAGTGGTAGTAATAAAACTGAAATATCCATGCTGCATGTCAACCAATCATTGTGGCTTTGACAGAATTAATTTTTGGTCCAGCCTGCATCCAAACCTAAACCCCTCAATTTGGTTGTTGTATATCCCCCAAACTAAGCAAGATATCGAAAACATTTATTCCTTATTATCGAGTTTTTTTCGTCGTGTTACATAAGAATCCATCATTAAATTTGACTTTTGCGAAATTTTTCTTCTGCATTTCAACTCAAGACACCTCACTTTTGAGACAGTATATCTCGAGAACTAGGTGAAATATCGAAAAATTTTACTCTTTATTTTTTATTTGTCTCGTCTTTTTAAATAAAAATTCATCATAAAATTTGACTTTGAATAATTTTTTCTTCTGAATTTCAACCAAAACCATTTCACATTTGAGACAGAATATCTCGAAAACTAAGCAGGATATCAAAAAATTTTATTCTTCATTTTTTATTTGTCTCATCGAGTTACATAATAATCCATCACCAGATTGCGGCGTCACGTTTATCCTAGAGTCCCCTTGAGGTGTTTAACCATACTCCCCGTGTTTGTTGGGAAGCGGTCAAGTCCCCACCACTCCGGCCATGCCCCCCCACTCCTCCGCCGGCCTGCTTCACTTCCATGCGTGGCAAAGGTCTCTTGCGTCGTCTCCATATTATTCCTTCCTCCATGCTACAGGTCAGAAATATGGAGCATGGCAGCCAACTGTCAAGTCAAAAAAATGCAAGCACTGGAAAACAGAGCGATGCTTATTATCCTGGACGCTCCCAGATATCTCAGTAACAGAGAAGTTAGAAGAGCACTCTGCTTTCCAACGTTGGCAGATAAAATAAAGTTAAAATCAGAATTTTTTTTCCAAAGATGCTCTGTATCCAAATATGATCTCATATCTGAGATAGGTGACGACATGGAGGAAGGAATTATATGGAGGAGAAGTGACGTTAAATCGGTGAAGCAAGCACTAAACTCTTCCGCATGGTGGCAGCACCGGCAGCGACCATATGGCGCTTCCCAACAATTAAGGTGTTCACATTGTGGTAGATGCAGTGATTATTTCATTTAGTATTGTGTATAAGTGTTTAAAAATGCCAGCTTGTGTTGCGTACGGTTGCACAAATAGGCCAGACAGGAAAGAACCTGGAATATCATTTCTTAAGTAAGTTGAATTGTAATTATCGTTGTTGAAGTGAGCGGTAGACACCGCAAACTTTGCAGCACGTCTATAAATATTTAGTCATAGGTCTCAATGGGATGATTTGTTCTCAAATTTTTCTTGGTGTAGTGTAGAAAATCAGTAAACTTGCTATTTTGCACATAATAGACTAGCATTATTTTTTAACGAGTGTTTAAAATGAGATTTAAAGGGGCGTGTTTTACTTCGCGATTCAGTGAATTTGCTATTACGATTTCTTTCGTCACGTTGCTGATTATACTGACAATGGATGATGAAATTAACTGTTATGTGAGAAGCTGTGAGTTTTATTAATTTTTTAAATAGCTATTTCAGGCCATTGACTTAGGTTATTTTTAAAGCTTCATATAAGACTTGTTTCTGTTTGTAAATACGTCTATACCTATTTTTACCGATTTTGAAATCTTTCTCATCTATTTATGTCGAAACAGGTTCATGCAGAAATAAAAATGGGCTTCATAAATAAAGAAGTTATTGGCCTTTGAACAAAATCAATTTGGGGAATGTGTTTCTAATTTAGTCTCTTTTTTTTTGTACAACATTTCCTCTCCACCCCCCCCCCCCCCCCCCCCCCCACCCCCCCCCCCCCCCCCCCCGTATCTAAATCTAACTGAGAGATAATTTTTTTTACAATTGTCCTAATAAGTAGGGCTGTGAAATTAGACAACACATCTTGATCAAGAGAATGTTCATTAAGGTGACTGAATAAACATTTTATTTCTGGTACCAGCCTACAAAATGTCTGGGTTGCTCATCCCTAGAGTGGGTCCTCTTACTTTTTTTCTGGTCTAGGACACATTTCAGACTAACCACAAGCGGTAGTAATAAAACTGAAATATCCATTCTGCATGTCAACCATGTAATCATTGTGGCTTTGACAGAATTAATTTTTGGTCCAGCCTGCATCCAAACCTAAACCCTCAATTTGGATGTTGTATATCCCCCAAACTAAGCAAGATATCGAAAACATTTATTCCTTATTATCGAGTTTTTTCGTCGTGTTACATAAGAATCCATCATTAAATTTGACTTTTGCGAAATTTTTCTTCTGCATTTCAACTCAAGACACCTCACTTTTGAGACAGTATATCTCGAGAACTAGGTGAAATATCGAAAAATTTTACTCTTTATTTTTTATTTGTCTCGTCTTTTTAAATAAAAATTCATCACAAAATTTGACTTTGAATAATTTTTTCTTCTGAATTTCAACCAAAACCATTTCACATTTGAGACAGAATATCTCGAAAACTAAGCAGGATATCAAAAAATTTTATTCTTCATTTTTTATTTGTATCATCGAGTTACATAATAATCCATCACCAGATTGCGGCGTCACGTTTATCCTAGAGTCCCCTTGAGGTGTTTGTACATATTCCCCGTGTTTGTTGGGAAGCGGTCAAGCCCCCACCACTCCGGCCATGTCCCCCCACTCCTCCGCCGGCCTGCTTCACTCCCATGCGTGGTAAAGGTCTCTTGCGTCGTCTCCATATGATTCCTTCCTCCATGGGTGACGAGTCCAAGGATATGCGTGACATCAAACTTCTGAAACTTACACTGACAAGGCTATATAATATTTACCCATTCCCCCAACCTCCCTTACCCCAAGACCACCCTTAGTGTAAATAGGCCCCTCTCATGGCCGTAGCTAAGGGGGGGCATTGTGGGGCAATGCCCTACCTTAAAATTTCAATGCCCTACCTTAAAATCAACTAAGATAATATGCTAATTACCTAAATTGCTTGTTCATAGTATGAAACGATGGGGAAAAAAATAATGTACTACTAACATAGCAATGTGTAAAAAATTCTGAATTAACTACATATCATCACTGTCATATATACTAATTCATTATTCTGCTCACAGATGACATTTGAAGTAAATATTGTCTATGGTGTGTATTAGTGTAGTGTAGGTACAATGTTTCAGGCAGTTAGTGACACAATTGTTTATTTAGTGCTGTGAACTGAAGACCGATTGATTTTGTGATGGATATACGGGCTTTCTTGGCAAAAAACAAAGGGTTCATGGAAGGGAAAAGATGACCATGACCACAAACTGGCACTCGATTTCAGGCACAACGGTGTGGGAAGATTTTCTTTTTTAGGTAAGGGTGTCGGGGATTGGAATGAGTTACCAAGGGGAATGATGAATAACTTACCGAAAACGTTAAAAGAATTTAATTTGTTGGTGGGTGCAGGAGGGGGGGAAGTTGGGTGTGTAGGGAAATGGCCACCGGAGTGTGTGCTCCATTGCAATTAAATTAAATTAATTTTAAAAAATTAATTATGAAGGACCTCGTTCTTCAAAACAAATGGAAGCACAAAATACAATTACCACTCATAGTCCTATAGAAACAGGTTTGGTGAAACGTGTTGGTATTATTTCTTCTGATATTGCACAAATCAGAGAAACGATAAAGCAAGTTATTTTTAGATATACATCTAAAAGAAAATAACAGGACCTTTGTAGTGATATACATGGTTGCAGTGTGCAGTAGAGAAAAATGCTGCTTTTTGTTACTTTTGCCAGCAATTTTTACCTCATGGAAGCAAACAGACTTTGTACACTTTCACAGGATTCAGAAATTTGAAAAATGCCACTGATTAAAAACCATTTCTCATACACAAGCCATGGCGATGTGGCAGGGCAAATTACATAGAATATCTACAACTAGCTGTGATGAAACATTAAAATGTCGAAAAGCATTAGAAAAAGATAGGTCTTATGCGATGTCTATTATTGAAATAGTAGAATTTCTAGTTGTCAATGAATTGGCTTTGCGTAGAAATTATATTTTGGAATTTTGGAGGAAGAAAAAGAAGAAGGATTATTTCAGTTTTTTTTTTTTTTTTTTTTTTTTTTTTTTTTTTTTTTTTTTTTTTTTTTTAATACACATGCGTGAAACATCCGAATTTGAAAGTGGCTCTCAGTCATATAACACAAAATGTAACATATTGTTCACCTAAATTTCAAAATCAAATAATTCAAGCAATGGTTCTAGCAGTGCAGAGTTCCATTGCTAAAGATATTGAGGAATCTGGTGTGAACCGGTTTACTCTAATGGAAGATGGGATGAGAAATAAGAATAACCGAGAAAATATTGCAGTAACAATATGTTACATTAAGGATAGGTTTGTCAATGAGTTGTTGCTGACAGTTACAACTATTGAAAACCTTGTTACAGCGACTTTCACAGAGTTAAAATTAAATATGCTTACAGAAAATAACATTGACCTCTCCGGCATGCTATAATGTCGCAAGTGTAATGTATGGGAAACATTCAGGAGTTGCGACCAGAATAGAAAATAAATATGTCCAAATAATTCCTCACGTCTACTGGTACAACCATCTCTTGCATTTTATATTCATCAGGAGAATCTCGGAAAGACTTTCATCCGTCTTTTTTTGGATCAATACATCATGTTACATGAATTCTTTCACCATGGCAAAACAGCAGCCTTGTATAGTGGAAAAAGGATTGGCTGGTTCCTTGAACAGCATTGGTCAATACACTTGGTGGTTACAAATGTTGTAATTAATAATTATTCATTGATTTTGATGACTTTAGATGAAATTAAAAATGACAGATTTAAAGGTGACGATGGAGCTAAGAGTATCAGCATTAAAAGTCGTACTCAACTTTGAATTCCGAATGGCCATGTTTGGGGCCAAAAAAATCTTATCCCTGCTTCAGCCTGCAACCCAAAATGCAGGATTGAAAGATGCCACAACAATCGTAAAGTGCATTCGAAATGAAAAAATTGAGATCAGATGAAATGTATCATCAAATTTTGGAAGAAGCTAAACTCTACGACAAGTAGCAATTCTGAAAACAGGACCCAGATTCAGAAGAGGCTCAAGAGGAAAAATCAAAAAATCAAATCAGATGAATGATTTATAGGCCTACTTGATGACGGCCTTTTTGACAAAAATAGAAGACCAGGATGCTCAGCCATGTAACTCTGATTACTTTGAAATGTTGGAAATACTAATTGCTGAGTTACAAAGATTTCTGGACAACAACGATGTACTAAATTCATTAGTGAGCATTGATGAGTTGGATGTAGACAAAATGGTACCATTAAAAAATTTATCTGAGTGAAAATTTAACAAAACTTGTAACACATCTTAGAATTTCGCATAACGAAATTAGTTGCTGAGATAGCAGGTTCAGTTGAAGTATATGGGAACACCCTTTTAAAGACATTTTTATAGTTAATTTTTGATAATATTTCCCAGTAATATGTCCTAAATAAGTATTTGTTCAAGTATAAGCAGTAAATTCAATAGTTAAATTCATTTAAACAGCTGATCAGAAACTTAACCTTAGATTTGTATAGGTAGTGTTTGACTTTCATTTAGTTTCAATAAACCAAGATATTTCGTTAGTTTAAAAGATGTTTAGGTAGATATATAGCCAGTAGATAATTAGTTTTGTTATTAAAAGATCTTACTTAGAGTCTGAATATGTTTGAAAGTGATTTGCCGGTTTTGAATTTTATCACGTAATTTTTCCACTCTAAACACGAAGCATTTAGCTATCAGGAAAAACAGTTAAGAAGTCAAGTGATAGAGATAAAGTATCGTAATTTCGGTTTAGATAACATATTAAAGTTTTAGAAAGATTCATGTAACCTAAAGATCGTTTTTGAATATAATTTGATATAGCCAGACATGTGATTTAGGTAAAAGTTCGATATTTCAGTCTTTTTCGGGGATTCATGAAAATAAATTATATTCAGAGTAAAGTTTATTTAAAATTAAAGACTTCTGTAAAAGATTCATTTCAAAATATTAAAGCATTTTATAGTAATAAAATAAAATGGGTTTTGGCGCGAGTAAGCAATGATACAATCGCTCGACATTCGCCGAGGGTGATATCTACAAAAATTCGTAATAAATCAGGGAATTAACTTAGAGATTCCAAATTTTTACAGTAATAGTTTTTCAATAGGGAAATTTGTTTAGAGTTATTTTCAAGTCAATATTCGAAATATTTCAAGACATTAAATTTTATTTTCGAGTTTTAGACCATTTTAAAGAATGGGTAAAATTCTTTATTTGAAATCAGGTAATAGATGAGCAATAGGATAATAGAATTAAATTTGTTTCAGCTCGATAGAAGCAATCTTTCGGAAGTTATGGCAATCACATCTTTACGACTCTTTTCTGGCTAAACTATTAAAGTAACAACATTTTTTATAATAACTTAATTCGACGTTTGTAATAATATCTTGCTACTATCAAAATTTCAGAGAGCTAGGATTAATTTTACTGTCATGATCAAATTGGATTTCGCAACAGTTGTCAGAAACTGATCAGCTATCACATCAAATCCTTGGGAAAGTCGAAACAAGGAAGTTCACACGGTCCGATCCTATAAATATATCCCCTCCACAGCCTAAGCGCGCCCATTCTAGAAGCAGCAGTGAGACGATGTAAACGCGTTATGTCGGGTGGCTAGCTCTGGGCTCGTGGCGCGGCAAACTTTTAGTTTGTTCAACATCAAGTAGAAATTTTGTCAGCTTAGGGAAGTTTTATTCTGAAGATTCATGTAATTGAGAAGTAATAGTAACGTAGGGTTTCGGTCGTGCTCGAGTGGTCAGTCGAATCTGTAAAATTAAATTTGGAAAAGTTGTCTGAATGCCTATGCAGTACTTTAACTTTGTAATGTTTTGAAGAATATACTCATCATATCAGAAGTGAACTTTTATCATTGAACTTGAACCTTTTCCTTAGTTTCTGGTCAAAACTATGGTGGCGACTGTGTGAAGAACTTAGTACTGCAATTCATTAGGTTTGCACGATCAAAGTTAAGATGCAGTTTGTGTACCCACCCCAGTGCATCTAAGTCTTACATGGCGACCGTGACAGGACATGGCTTTTAGCCCATTTAGGGAGTTGTTAATGAAACAGAACAAAACAGTTAAAATGGACACATTTACTGTGCAGTGAACAAAGTGAATTTTTTGAGTATTTTTGTAAAATAGAATAAGGAAACAAAGAACAGTTAAAAACTGAACATTTATGAAAACAATTGACAAAATATTTCATTTTTATGTACACAAATGTAAACAAATGTTGTAGAATTTAAGATTTTTGAAGATTTTGATGATTTCATATTTATGATTTTTGGTGTAATTTTGAATTTTTGATAACATTTTGGTAAATTAATATGATAATTTTGATACAAGTATGAGTGAGAATGAATGAAAGGAAGTATGACTGGGCCGACCAACCCACGAAGTAGGTAGAATAAGGGGATTTTAGTCTTGCACCACCTAAGATTTTCAAGATTTCAGTCAGTTTTCTTTGGAAAATAACTTCAATCTTCGGGGGGCATGTAACACATCTTAGAATTTCGCATAACGAAATTAGTTGCTGAGATAGCAGGTTCAGTTGAAGTATATGGGAACACCCTTTTAAATACATTTTTATAGTTAATTTTTGATAATATTTCCCAGTAATATGTCCTAAATAAGTATTTGTTCAAGTATAAGCAGTAAATTCAATAGTTAAATTCATTTAAACAGCTGATCAGAAACTTAACCTTAGATTTGTATAGGTAGTGTTTGACTTTCATTTAGTTTCAATAAACCAAGATATTTCGTTAGTTTAAAAGATGTTTAGGTAGATATATAGCCAGTAGATAATTAGTTTTGTTATTAAAAGATCTTACTTAGAGTCTGAATATGTTTGAAAGTGATTTGCCGGTTTTGAATTTTATCACGTAATTTTTCCACTCTAAACACGAAGCATTTAGCTATAAGGAAAACAGTTAAGAAGTCAAGTGATAGAGATAAAGTATCGTAATTTCGGTTTAGATAACATATTAAAGTTTTAGAAAGATTCATGTAACCTAAAGATCGTTTTTGAATATAATTTGATATAGCCAGACATGTGATTTAGGTAAAAGTTCGATATTTCAGTCTTTTTCGGGGATTCATGAAAAGAAATTATATTCAGAGTAAAGTTTATTTAAAATTAAAGACTTCTGTAAAAGATTCATTTCAAAATATTAAAGCATTTTATAGTAATAAAATAAAATGGGTTTTGGCGCGAGTAAGCAATGATACAATCGCTCGACATTCGCCGAGGGTGATATCTACAAAAATTCGTAATAAATCAGGGAATTAACTTAGAGATTCCAAATTTTTACAGTAATAGTTTTTCAATAGGGAAATTTGTTTAGAGTTATTTTTAAGTCAATATTCGAAATATTTCAAGACATTAAATTTTATTTGTCGAGTTTTAGACCATTTTAAAGAATGGGTAAAATTCTTTATTTGAAATCAGGTAATAGATGAGCAATAGGAGAATAGAATTAAATTTGTTTCAGCTCGATAGAAGCAATCTTTCGGAAGTTATGGCAATCACATCTTTACGACTCTTTTCTGGCTAAACTATTAAAGTAACAACATTTTTTATAATAACTTAATTCGACGTTTGTAATAATATCTTGCTACTATCAAAATTTCAGAGAGCTAGGATTAATTTTACTGTCATGATCAAATTGGATTTCGCAACAGTTGTCAGAAACTGATCAGCTATCACATCAAATCCTTGGGAAAGTCGAAACAAGGAAGTTCACACGGTCCGATCCTATAAATATATCCCCTCCACAGCCTAAGCGCGCCCATTCTAGAAGCAGCAGTGAGACGATGTAAACGCGTTATGTCGGGTGGCTAGCTCTGGGCTCGTGGCGCGGCAAACTTTTAGTTTGTTCAACATCAAGTAGAAATTTTGTCAGCTTAGGGAAGTTTTATTCTGAAGATTCATGTAATTGAGAAGTAATAGTAACGTGGGGTTCGGTCGTGCTCGAGTGGTCAGTCGAATCTGTAAATTAAATTTGGAAAAGTTGTCTGAATGCCTATGCAGTACTTTAACTTTGTAATGTTTTGAAGAATATACTCATCATATCAGAAGTGAACTTTTATCATTGAACTTGAACCTTATCCTTAGTTTCTGGTCAAAACTATGGTGGCGACTGTGTGAAGAACTTAGTACTGCAATTCATTAGGTTTGCACGATCAAAGTTAAGATGCA
Source organism: Vandiemenella viatica (assembly GCA_031002005.1). Classification (NCBI taxonomy): domain Eukaryota; kingdom Metazoa; phylum Arthropoda; class Insecta; order Orthoptera; family Morabidae; genus Vandiemenella; species Vandiemenella viatica. The sequence goes on along the minus strand of CM061920.1, from coordinate 38,762,377 downwards.
GTTTGTGTACCACCCCAGTGCACATCTAAGTCTTACAAACTATGTTGCCGCTGGTAAAATATTAATGTTATCTATTAATGTCCAATTCACAATTTCAACTTTGAATATATTTTTATGCCACTTGTGTTGAAACATTTGGTCCATGGGGTCCATGTACAAAGAAAATTGTTAAACACCTTACCCCAAAATCAGTCGATCCTGCTGGTAACAAAAGACAATTGGAATGTAACCAGCATTCTTGATACCTTGCCACAGGGGCACCATATTTTTTTTAATGATTTTTAGGTTTTTTAAGTAGTTTGTATATAGTTGCTAGATATTTATTTTATTCTTTTCTTTTTTGAATGTAACCTGTAAGTTTCTATGTAATAAATAAATTAGATTTTTCAGTTTCAACTGATTTTTCAGGTCTAACAATTCTGTCAAGGGAAGAGGCTACCGTGGTCAAAGCTTATTTGAGTCATCATGAGGATAAAACAGAAAACACAATGCGAGTTTTGTACAGGCAGCGAGAGGCGTTCAAAGATACATATGAACTTTTAGCATCTGTGGCAACCACAGGATTTAATACTGCTGTGTGTGAACCTACGTTTTGAACTTTGACTGCAATTAACAGGCCTCAGAGGCTGTCAGTGGGTCATGAAAGAATGGCAAGCATTGTATTTTGGCCTTTGAAAAGAAAGGAACGAAGTCAGTTGATCTGAATGAGATTCTATGCATTTTTAATAATATGTCAAATCAAAGAGTTCATCTGATTTAAGGAAGGAGTTTTTATTATTATATTGAACATATGTTTGTGGCTACGGACCTGCTATGCTGTCAGAGTAGGTGGAGAGATAATACTCCGAGGTGGCGGATAGGGGGGAGGGGGGTCATAACCGGCATGCTGGCGGACTTGAGTGAAATAAAATGGATCTTGTGGACCAAACACACAACAACCTCTATGGTTAACAACCATAGTTGTAACTCAGAGCTTGAACATGGTAGAATAGCTTTGAAAGTCAACATGGAAGGAAGTCTTTTAAGGAAAATTCCACCATCTGGCAACAACTTGGAAAGAATGCACTCAGATACAATGGGCAGTCACTTGAAAGATAAACTAGATAAGTCGGAGCATCTGGAAATACCCAACACTAACAGAAGAGCAAAATTTAGAATTAAAACAGGGCAGATAAATAACAAAGCAACACACAATATAACCTCCAACATACAACCAGTGAAACTCAAGATTTTGATAGACAAAATGGATCGGCAAATAGCCAGAATCCAGGAAATGAGAAATACTGATCAGGAACCGATAGGATCACAAGGGTATATAATTTACAAGGGAATACCAGGAAAAGAGTAATGAAGCAGTGTCCACAATTCAGAACAGGATTCATAGTCAACATCAAAATAATAGAGTCAATAGTAGAATACAAAACACAATCTCCTAGGTTCACAACATTAAAAGCTGCCAATAGAATATACATGATAATAAATGCCCATGCCCCAACTAATGATAAAAACAATAGGAAAGAACATGGAGAAGAGGTGGATGAATTTTTGGAACTTCTGGATAAAACAGCAACAACTATAAACAAAAATCAGACCAAAATTTTAATTGGAAATTTTTAATACCCAATTAGGAAGTGAAAAAAGATATAGAGATGTAACAAGGAAATGGCCAGTACAAAGAAGAACGAACAAGAATGGCATAGGACTGGTGAAATTATGCAGAACCCATGACATGATCTCAAAATCAACATACTTCATGAGAAGAAGAAATAAACTCAAAACTTGGAAACACCCGGCCTGGAAAAAGGAGGATGGCAGCTCGATCATGTTTGTATAAATCAAAATTACCACAGAGAAATCCTTAGAGGAACAGACACTGCATCAGATCATTACATGGTAAAAATAAAAAGTAAGTTCACTCCATTGCAAAGAAAATATACCACCCCAAAAAGAACAGAGCCTATGACTCACATAAACTGATAAACAACACGGAGTATGAAAAAAGAACTGGGAGTATAAAATTAATGTGTGACCTGGAGGAAATAATTTCCCAACTGAAACAAATAGCCGAACAAGTAGCTCCAATAAATCCCAAGAAAAATCACCAGTGGTGGAATGACAAATGTGATAAAACAGTAGAAGATAGACATCAAGCTTGGGTAAAATATCAGAGTCAGAAAACTGAAGAATCACATTTTGGAACTAGCAAAGCAAAGAAAGCTAAGAGTTAAGCCAATACCAAAAAGCTATACTTTTTATGATAGAAACAAACAGCAAGAAACAAACTCACAAGATTACTACAAAATATTAAGCAGGCAACTTCTAAGATATGATCCTCCAACACTAATGCTAAGTGAGCGTCCATAAACTACGTGGCTCGGTCTATGGAGGGAGGGGTTAGCTGCAAGGCTGCACTATGTGGTGGGAGGAGGGGGTTCCAAGTCAGGCCACGTATCATTTTTCATAGTTAAAATGACGTACAGTGTAACAAGAGAAAGTAGTATGAAATGTCCTCTGGAATCAAAAGGGGGGGAATCAAAGCTATGTGTAACGGGGGGAGGGGGAAGTGTAGAGCAAAAGCCTCATCGAGCCATTGAGGGGGGGTGGGGTGGAAGGGGATTTCACAGGAGATCAAAATGGAGCTATGTGGTTTATGGAAACTTCCTAAGGGATAAAAATAATAAAATGGTCCATAGCAATAAAAAAAAATACAGAAATTCTAGCAGAAGCAATTAACAGACTACTGAATTGTGAGAATCCTCCAGAACGACTTCAAATAAACACAGAAACCCCAATAAAAACACCGACAGAAAATATAAACCCACCAACAATACATGAAGTTTACAAAGCTTTAAGAGAGCTCAAGAACTACAAACCAAGTGGAGAAGATCAAACATTTGTGGATCTCTGGAAATATCCTGCAGACTCAGCAAAGATATCATTACACAAATGCATGGTGAAAATCTGGAACAGAGAAGAGCTAGCAGAACATTGGACTAAAGCTATAATACATCTATTATATAAAAAAGAAGAAAAATCAAACCCAGACAATTACAGAGATATCTCCCTCTTGGATTGCACGTATATTGTCGAGAATTCTACAATCGCTGCAAAGGTCAACTTGAACGGGAACTAGGAGAATATTAAGGAGGATTTAGACCATGGAGAAGTTGCCCAGAACAGATAATCACCTTAAAACTAATAATGGATGCCTACAAAACAACTGGTAGTAACCTTTGTAGACTTCAAGAAAGCCTATGATTGTATCCATTGAGATTCAATGCTGGACATATTAAGGAATTTTGGACTCCATCTCAAATTAATAAAAATGATCAAATTAACCTTCACAAATACAAAATCTACAGTAAGTTTCAGAGAAGAACTATCTGAACCATTTATAATTAAAACAGGGCTAAGACAGGGAGATGGTCTTTCACTACTGCTCTTCAACTGTGCCCTTGAATGTGTGATGAGAGAATGGTAGAAGGAAAATCCTAAAAACATAAAAATTGCCACCAAGAAGGATCAAATAAACCTAAATTGTTTGGGATTCGCAGATGACTTAGCATTACTAGCTAATAACATACAAGAATTCAGGAATCAAATAATTAGTCTACAAAATATAGCACAGAAATAAGGACCACAAATATCTTTTGAAAATACTGAAATTATGGTAACAGAACCTCTGGTAATAAACCACATAACTATAGATAACAGAAAAATAAAAATAGTAGGACAATTTAAATACCTGGGTGAAATTATAACATACAACTTGAATGAAAAACCTGCCAGGCAAGTGAGAACTAACAAAATGATAAAAGCTCAAAAACTAATGTGGTCTACATACAAAGAAAAAATGTCTATCAATTAAAACACTACAAGACAGTGGTTCAGCCAGAAGTAACATACGGAAGCGAACCTCTATTTAAAGTTACTCATAAAAACAGAATTGACAAAATTTTAAAAAGGGGAGAGAAGAATTTCAAGAACAAATAAAAAAATGTCAGAAAGAGGGACAATGGAGGATAGAGCCAAATAAGGTGATGTGCGGGGTACTGGAGCCCATCACACATACTATATGCAAGAATAGAATTTTTTCCCTTGGTCACATCATGAGGATACCAGAAACCAGATTAATAAGAAGAATAATAAAAAAACTATGGAAGCTGAAGCAATAGGCAGGAAGGATTAAGCAAGTTAGAGAAGATATGGAAGAATTAGAAATAACCCTGGATGATCTATGAAACAAAAAAGTAAAATCAAAAAATTGAAAGACTAAAAAATAAGATTTAAACCAAAAATAGACAAACAACACACAATGAAAAGGGTATTTACACATGAGAAAAGACAAAGAAGATCACAACGAATGAAAAGATACTGGGAAATTCAGAAAGAACAGTGCATGGGCATGCCTAAGAAGATAACCAGAAAATTACTTAAGTGGTCCAATTAGGCCGTAAAAGGCTTATAATTATAATAATATGTATGTGGAAATAATAGAAAATTGAATAAGTGATTTTTTTCTCTTATCTATCACCCCTCCCGACAATTAAATACTACCTCTCACTCACAATCACAAGTACAACAAAAATCAATTCACCAGATTAGATCAAGTAAAGTTTTAACTTCGCCCTACCTGTACCATCTCTGCCCTACCTTAAATTCTACTCTAGCTACGGCAAAGGCCCCTCTATAGTTACGAGTAGGTCCTAAATGACTATAAAACAGACCCTCCATTAAGTTAACTAGTGTAGTCTCTAAATTATAGGTTCCCTAATTTTTCAACATTTGATGCCTCATTTGTCATCAGCATTTTAAATCGCCATGTTCTAATATTTAAAATCTGTTGTTTTTTTCTCCCCATAGATAATAAGGTTCTGGTTACATAAAATCATGGGAATTTAATTCCGTCCCTTAAAGCCGTATATAATACTGAAAAACAGGAGGGCGCTGATTGGTTCTCAACGCCTCCCAATTTTACATGGAACCGCAACCCTTTCCCACATAAACTGTTCTACGCCCCGCCACGCTGGGTGGTAAACCCCCCCCCCCCCCCCCCCGCTGGGAACCACTGGGATACACCAAATGTATCTTGCCGAAATGAGGAATTCTTAAGATATAGGGAGCAAAGAATATTTGTGAGTTTGCCATATCAAGGGAGATAAAAGTGAGAATACGTGTGCCACTATGTCATTAGAACTATTACTGTTCGTTTATCAAATGAATGATTCTGTTGTTGAGTCAGAGGGTATGCTGTTTACATATGACATGGTGTTGCATAATAAGATTACATCCTGAGATGATTTTGAGCAAATGTAAAGGGATGTTACCAGCGTATTTAGTTAAATAAATAAGCATGATATGAAGATAAATACTATGAAGATTAAACTCAGTAGGTATGCTGATATGGAAAAGATTTTGTATAATTACTCAGTGGAAGGTGAATTTCTCGTTGAAGGAATAAAATTTAAATAGCTGACGATATAAGTTGACAGTAACATACTGCGGACATTGTAGTTAAAGGGTTCATGATACTACTTCTTCATAGTGTGAAAATATACCTAGGAATTGAATGAGATAATTTACAAAACATCTGTCAGACCATTGCTGGAATATTATGGGATGATGTGGGACCCACTTACTGGGTATCAAATGATTGAATTAGGCAGGTGTACCGTAGTTGGTTTTATAGACAACTTAAAATGTGAAGGGAAGAACCAATAGATATTATCAGGGGTAGAAGTAAACATAACAATGACATTATCGATAGTTTCAATGTCCAACGAATTTTCTATGGGGAGTTATGAGAAATCTTAGATTCAGAACAAAGAAGCGTCGCAGCGTGGGTGACGCATCAATCAACGAATTTACAATGAGTATGAAAGAATAGTAATCAATTAATTTTGATACAGCGATGAAAGTAACGGATCTCAGTTTAGAAGTCCAAAATACAGTTAAAAAACAGAATTTAAAGTAAATATGACGAGTTTCAAGGTAGTTTTTCATTAAAGAAAAAAATGACGACTCGACAATAAAATAGTAAAGTAAAAGTAAAAGGAAACTGCATTAGATTAAAGAGCTTGTTTTGTACAATAGATAGTACAGTAGTTTGGGATTGTTAGAAGGAACGGATGTAAAAATAATTTGAAAGTAAAAGTTCTGAACGCGTCGGGGTGAAATAGATCCACAAGAAGGCATGAGACTGTTAATGAAGAAGAAATGAGGAAATTAAAATCTAAATTAGATTGAATTTCTGGGAGGTAGCCTATTTTAATGAAAGCGCTTTTTTAAAAAAAGTAAGTTTGGTGTAAGTTTCAATCAATACAATACACTGCTAATATATGATATTTAATTTTGAAAAATAAGATTTGAATTTAATAATAGTGGATAAGGGAAGCGAAAACTTAGAGAGGTTATATCTCCCTAAATAAATGCGTTTAGTTGGGAGTAACATATAAGAAACTAATCGTAAAAATATGTAGGGTTCTCTGATGTTAGAACAAATACGCTAGAACAAATAGTTTTGACAGCAATTCTAAAAGGTACGTTTTCAGACTTCAAAAATTAATAGCAAGAAAACAAAAACAGATATGATAAAAGTATTTAAAATAAAATGTTCTTCATGATCACAAAATTTCAGGAAGATCGGAAAAACTATGGGAAAAATGTATGGAGCCCAAGCCAGACAGAGGGCAAAGAGACGGCGACATATGGTGGACAACAGATGGCAAGCGGCAGATTTGTGAGAAGTTCCACTGAGTTTGGGTCCCTTCAGCGTTACCATATTAAAAGAACACGAGAATGACCCTCTGTGGCTTTAGTTTTCGACGGTCGTCGGGGTGAGAACGAGTGAGGAAGGTGGGTGACGGTTAAGGACAGTGGCGAGTTGTTGGCAAGTGATGGGAAGTTAAACTTTGAAGATTTATACTTGAGTCCTTTTAGTTTTGGAAAGGAACTTTAGGAAACGAATTTCATTTTCTGAATTTCATTTATCAGCTATGAGAACGTTGTCTGGGGAAGAAGGGCTCAAGAGAAGATAATTTTTTTAGAGTGTAAGAAGCGCGTGGATGATTTTCTCGGTATTACTCTGCAACATTTGGAGAGAAGTCTAGTTGGAACTATTTCTGTTGCCATGGTAGAGATGGCTTAGAAATTTAAAAATAAAATAATGGACTTTATAATTAATTTTGTCTTCAGGACTATCATTTCATATTTACCCCTCATTAGATGATACTACTGTTAAATGATCGGGGTTGGCGACCGGTTAATTTATATTAATATGTAGATATGTAAATATAGATGGAATCTTTACTAGTGAACATTTACTACGAGTTGTTTCAACCATTAAAGCCCCATTTATTTCATGACATTGATAACCAGTGACTTTTTTTTTTTAAAAAAAAAACAACAACATCAACAATAATAACAACAACAACAACAACAACAATAGGGTGCAAAGTTTGGTTGAATCAGTGCAGAATAGAAGGCTGCTCAAATTTATTGAGATGATGTACTACAAACATGTACGGGCGATGATGCCTGCATAAATATTGGTGGAAGATCTAGAAACAATATGATTCAATGAATATAATACGTGGGCCTCTAAAGTTATGTGCTGTTTGCAATGAATCATCCATTTCGCTCAGACATTTGCAGGATCATGTATATGTTTTGCTGTTAGCGTTTGGTAAATGGTTAAAATGTGCTTAGTTAAATACTTATTCTTGTTTAGTAACGAGTTCTTATCACTAACCAAATTATCAGAAGCAGGAACAGATACATATCAATTTAATATGTACACCTGTTGTTAATTACAGATTACGTGAAATATGGGCGCTATAAGAAAGTGCTTATAAGCGACCAGTCTCTCGAACACATGAACAAACGAGTGCATGAATTGAAATGCTCTACAAAGAAATATCTCGTTTGTCAATTGAAGTTCCAAGATCACCGGCAGACCTACGGCTTTGCATCATATCGCTGCTCTATTCTCTGTGGACCCTGTAGATTGATAAGAAGTAAGGGTGCTTTCACACACACCGGCAAAACCCGGGGTGGCGCCGGATACAATATAATGAGAGCTTTCACACGGAGTCGGGTCCTGCAAATTCGCCCATCCTGCATCCGGCACCGGCGAATACAGCCGGAGGTGAACTCGAAAACCGGACTGACACGATTGGCGGTCGTTTGATTTCATTGTTTCTTATGCATAATGGTGCCGCTGACGCAGAGCTTTTTGTACGATCTAATCTCAGTCACAACAATTTTCCTCGTAGTTTTGTAACCCAATACTGTGACATTAATTGAATTGGCGGAGATTAAATCGTATTTGTGGGATGAAACAGCCGACTATTTCAAAAACAGAGTAAAAAAACTGAAGGCGTAGAAAGAGATATATACATTTTTGAAATAAGACTATGAAGTGAAAAGAAAAAGGATTTTTCTTATGCTTTACTTTACTTAAAATTGTAAATGTGGTTGTGCTCTTTTTTGCGGTATCAACTCAAAGACACTTTGTCAGTACCAAAAGGGCGTTGCCATGGCAAATTATCGAAATTGTGCAAACTATTCTGCAGTGTTATTACTAAGCATAACTTATCAACTTTCCCTTTCACTTTGAAATCTTCTTTCAGAAATATATATATTTCTTTCCAGGCTTACAGATTACTTTACTTGTGCGTATTCCCAATCTGTAGGTGTTATATAAGTCAATAAAGATGGCTCCTGATATTTAAAAATAAAAAATATAATAAATTGAAAGTTTTTTGTGTACTACTTACATATTTCAGTCGCAGTCATCAAACCTATATATATATATATATAAAAATCTGTTGATTTAGTAATTGAGTAAAATTATTCAATGGAATAAAAATAGAGCAGAATATTTTCGTATTTAATTTCTTTCCCTATTTTTCTAATCCTCTTTTATATTTAAGTCAATTTAACAAGTATCCAGCACTGTTTCTTCCGCCAAAGCTACTGCACTCGGTGCGAAAAGGTCGGCGCCGGCTGTGGTTTTATCGGAGTGTGTGAAAACGCTCTAAGGCCTCTTCTTTGTTTTCGTGTAAGACAGGAGGAAGGTTGTATGAGAGAAACTTGTCATACGCCGTCGCCCACTCATTCAAAGATGCAGATGTGCAAATCACCAGACAGTTTGCATTGGCGGCAGTGCCGGATTAAGACAGCGCGGGGCCCGTAGCAAATGTGAAGAAGGGGTCCTTGGTTTTTGCCGTCTGGGGGAAAATTGTAGAGCTAAAAAAAAAAATTGTCGCCCATCTAGCCTAGGTGCAGGCCCCCCCTAGAAGGCGCGAGGCCCATAGCATTTGCTACCTCCTGCCCTGTTGTGTGGTAAATCCGGTACTGATTGGCGGCGACGGTTTTTGAACGTCCATGTCCTGCTGATCGATGTGAATTGGAAGGAAGCAAATGTTCCCACTCGACAGTTACGAAGGGACACTATTTTATAGTTTCGCGAACCTATTAGAATATGGAAATGCTATTACAGCACATGTTTTGATTATCCAGCCATTAGCACTGATTTATACTGTTTATAAATGTGTCAAGGTCTACTAAACACATTGTGGAAGCAGAGAGAACAATGATAACAGATTAACAATTGATTTTACTTATCAACTGTAGGAAGGAGAGAGAGGGACTTCAACAAATTTGGTAAGAAGGTAATTAACAATATGCCTGATACTTTCAATGAATTTGATGTAAAAATGCATATGAATTGTAAATAGGTATATAGACAAGAGCTTGATTTCAATTAATTAATAATAATAGTAATAAATTTATTCTGAGGCAAGGTGATGCCAAGTCTCCTCACATGTCACAACATTGGCAGTAGAATCCGTTCCTTGTTTTGTGTATAATATGTCAAGAAAGCATCCATTCCCATTAATTTCTGATAGATGTTGAGTATCTACAGTGCACAAGTTTTGCCATACATATGTTTCTGGTGGATAGTTTGATTAGCTGTTCGCTTGCTTATCGCCAGTTCATACGTGGTAGTCTAGCAAGTCTGATGAATGACATCCTCCTCATCCGAAATCATAGCAGTGTTGGTGATGTTGCCTGTCTCCTTCATGGCAAGTCCTTGAAGCTTTCAAGACCCACACAACAATGCTGACACCACCAGCAAGCATGTGGTGTGGCATACAATGTATTTCTTTCTATCACCTTCTTTATCCTGTGATAAATATCTGAAACATGCTCCCCGTCTGCATGAAGGAATTGGGTAATTGGTTTTTACATTTTTCTGGTGATATCCATCATACACCCAACCACACAAAAACAACGTTTCAGGATTAAAGAAGCTGTGGCAAAGGTGTTCACTATACATGCGCAGCTATGAACAAATGTGGCTTTATCTGCTGGCAAACACATTAACTCCCTGTGATTAGAAACAGTGCCCCTACATCAAAAGTCTGCTTTTCATTTGGGTACGTATAATATGTATAAAGGCTGATATAAGAAATATTGTCACTGGAAAATGTGGTATAAGCGCCACTTACCAAAGCTGAATACAGGATGGCATCGAAGCATGGGCATACACGTTTTCCATTGAAATAAATGTGTAAATGTATACACATAAAGAAAGAAAATAATTTGGATGAAATTAAGAAAATGCTGAAAAAAAAATCCATAATAATAATAAAATTGATAGGATTATTGGTGAGGTTACCTAAACTATCCATACAGGATACTGACAATATTATACAAAGACTTGCAGCAAATAACTAAATTTTTGTGAGTGGTTGTCCTAAATGGTTTATTGATCCCTGGAATTCCACTTTGCAATATCATGCAGCTATATAGAGAAAGAGGCTTAATTTTCGTTTTGTAAATGTTGAAAACTTTAAATCCAAAATGTCTTAATACCATCCGAGTCTGCTTATGATATATTATTTGCTCATTAATTTACTCTACTTAATATTTGCAATATATTATATTTGTTTTCTCTTTACAGATACTTGTTTGCCGACCGTAAAATTATGTGTGGGTGAAGGCAGGAGGAACCTCTGGGCTAAGACGAAAGAGGCATTTCGTTATGTGTACAAGCACTTTTTAAATGATGCTGACTGGTTTATGAAAGCTGATGATGATACGTAAGTTCTGATTCATTTTAGGTTGGATTCGATTACTTTTTATACGTTCAGAAGAAAACTGACTGTGATTATATCTGAACTAGATGCAAGTCCATGTTTGGGCATGGTAATGGATCTATAGTAGTTGGCGGATAGGTCAATGTAACTAATGTCTACTTTGTAATCGTAGGCTTCCGCGGCCAGTGTCAGTTGATTCTTGGCTCTCCGTGTGACGCCGCATCATGTTCTTTGTAGCCGACGTTTCGACCCTCATTCTGGGGTCTTCTTTCAGGGCAGAACTAATGTATACTTTATCCGTGGTATAACCTTGGGAATTGTTAACTGCCATAGAAAATTCCAACATAACAAGGAATTTCTTTTATGTTTACATTTTAATAGGAAAGTCTACACCTCTTTTAAGTGTTTGTTTGGTTACGCTAAGAATAAACCGAACCTCACCACTAGTGGACCCACTCAACACCTTGATAATATTCAAGTTATTGCATTTTATTAATCAAAAAACGAGATGTGAGCTGATTTCTTAAGTTGACCGTAGTTGGACACCCTATAGTCAAAGGTCATGATTACATATCCTGAGCTATATGCAATAGGAATCTGACTGGTTTCAACACTAAAGGTTCACTTTGCAAAATATTAAGAACTAATGTTGAAGGTACTAGGAAGTTTTAACGAAGGACAAAGTTTTTAGCACCCATTGTGCAAGGGCCAACCTAATCAATATCGCATCACCATAAACATGATTTTCGGCAGCATTCTCATCATTGGCCGCGTCTGCTGTTGACTTGACACTGTTTCCATTACTTTATGTGATTGGCTGTACCCTTCATCATTCCTGGCCAAAATACTCGATTCTTTGGCATCTGAAACTTTCTCGAATCACCCTGATGTTTACTGAAGCGCTATCTTACACTTGGTACAAG